>LR738711.1:702683956-702716130 GCA_902687465.1 Secale cereale | reverse complement strand
AGACCGACGCCGTCCCGGTGATTGGTTCCCCCTCTGACGACCTTGCTTTTGCCACCGAGCAACCAGGCAAGCAACCCCCCCCCCCTTGAGCATTTCCGATATCGCCTATGTCTATTCTCTCTTATTCTTGCATTAGAATTGCTGCTACTGCTACTGCTCCTATTACTGTTGCATAACCTGTTTTTGGCAAATACTGTTGATACCTGTCTTTATTCATAAACTGCTTAGTGTAGGTTGGGTAGCACTGCTGTGGTCCCGCTTTCTCGTAGTTGCCTCGCATAGTACCCTTGCCTCGATCAAGCGATCGAGCCCCTTCCCCTGACCTTCTTCACATCACCGCACAACCCCCCCTAATATGCTCGACTCCGCAGAGTTGACATCGGGTGACGAGGGTGATACCTCCGAACTCACTTCTGATGTTGTCCCTGTAGTATAGCTAGCTCGGTGTGGGTTACCGAGGGTGATTCCTCTTCCCACTTCCGACTTAGCTTTTGTCGTGCATCCGCTATGGTGATTACCGCCGAGGGTGATTCCTCCGGTATCACCTTAACGGGACTTGTCGTATCGGAGTCCAACGAGGGTGATTCCTCGGATTCCTCATCGGCATGGAAACCACACGGATGCCCTGGATTACCATACCGTGTTTAAAGACGTATCGATCCCCGAGGCCGGACGTCGCCAGGAACAAAGGCGTGCGGCCAGAGGTATCGTGCGTCTGATGACACTTTGAAGTTACTACTGCACATGTCGGATGGAGGCGGGTTGACCCAGAGGGGTACCCGCGAGTGCCTTTGAGGCGTGAGCTGTGGAGTCGGGTGACCAGTGAGGGTACCCGCGAGATAACTACGAGGCGTGGCCGGTCATTTCCCAGTCCTTGTCACAAGTCCTCGAGACGGGACGACGGGGCCAACAGTATCGTAGGCTCTGCTCGTTACCGCGCGCTCCCAACACACTAAGCGATTTGGATATTTGATCCGAGGGGCCTTCGGGTCCGATAGCACTAACCACCACGTGGGTGTGAGTGGGTGCTCTGCGTCGTATACATCAGCCGGAGTCGTCACGACGTCAGCGATTGAGCGGACCGTTCGGATTGGACTTAGGATGCAACTGCGCTTGTATAAGGGGTTGCTAGGTCTGCTACCGAACGGCCTCGCAACGTGCGGAGCGTCCGGGGCGATGGCCCCGACCCCCGGGGGCATAGGATTAGTCCGGCGTGCTCGATCCTCTCTGGCAGTATCCGGTCGGGTTGCGTCGTATTGTTTAGCCGGGGGCGGGCACGACCTGATGGTGTGTCCGGCCGGAGTTAAGCGAGCGTGGTGGGTAACTTGGTGCACCCCTGCAGGGAAGAAACAATCTATCGATAGCCTGTCCTACGGTAACGGACACTCGGAGTTGTATCCACTTCGGTACAACTAGAACTGGTGACTTGAGATATGAAGTTGATGTTGCTGCAAACACTATACATTATTATGATAAACTATTCTGTTTCCCTTCTAATTGCTGCAAGACGCTGAAGATGCTAGTCTTCGTCAGGACTAGGCTTTTCCCCTTCTCTACTCTGGCTTTCTGCAGTCTAGTCCACCCACATAAAGCCTCCTTTGAGAATAATGCATTGCTAGTATAGATCTGATGTAAGTCTTGCTGAGTACTTTGGATGAGTACTCACGGTTGCTTTGCTTCCTCTTTTGTCCTACCCACATGATAAACCAGACGACGGAGCCATGGTGCCCGCAGCCCCTGTGGACGACTACTACTTCCAGCCCGAGGCTGGCTACTACTACTACCCGGCCGGCGAGTACTTCTACGAGGAGCCGGCGGACGACGACCAGGAGTAGGATCGGAGGTCCCAGGCAGGAGGCCTGCGCCTTTTCGATCGTAGCTTTTCTTTTGCCCCGCCTCGTATGAGGCCTATCTGTACTTGTGTTCTGTATCTGTACCCAGATACCTAACGCTTCCACTGACTATGTGTGAGACATCATGTTATGTATTCGAGCCCTCGAGGCCCCTGGCTTGTAATATATACTTGTATGTATTTATTTATGTTTTAGAGTTGTGCTGTGATTCCTTCACGTGAGTCCTTAGGCTTGATCGTGTGCATTTGCGTGTATGATTAGTGCACGGTCGGGCCGGGGTCGTCACAATCTTCCTTCTTGCCATGAACTCATTAGCTGGCATCTCCTCCATAGTCATAGATGATTCCTTGTGCTTGTTGGCGGCGGTCTTGAATTTGCGTTGGGGGCATTGGAGCCCTCAGGCATATCACTCTCGGTGCGCAGACGCTTGGACCCGATGTCACGACTGGGATTGGTGCGACGAACATTGGAACCGGAGCCACCACCTAAGACACAAACACAAGAACACAACGGAAACACAAAGAGAATCAATGCAAAAGCCACAAAAGGCATACGAAACATGTAGAAAGGGTAATATGTATGCGCTACAAAGAAGATATGAACCAAGCGGCAGTACTGCTTGACGAAAGCGGATGTAAAATTTTAGTGCCGCTTAGGGAGCGGCAGTATCGCTTGGAAGAGTTGCGGTAGTACCGCGCAGAACGCGGTACTAAAAATTTACATCCGTGTTCATCACGGTAGTACCGCTCAGTAGAGCGGTAGTACCGTTACGTGACAAAGCGGTAGTACCGCGGTTAGCCAGCGGTAGTACCGCTCGGGTCAGATCTGAAAAAAACGGATCTACACTAGAACGCGTAGAACGACGAACGGTACTACGGCTGATCATAGCAACTTAATAGCAGCATACTTACTAGCATTTCTATTGCATAACAACTCTCCTACATCCTAATCTTCCATGGATAAGAACAAGAAGAACACTTAGAACAACAAGCATCTCGCCAAAACCTAAAAACAACAACCGGGCAAAAAAGAAGAGGGGATTTGGGGAGAAATCTTCATCCATGGCAAGAGGTCGAGGTGGGGAACGATCCCGGGAGGAGATCCGGCGAGGTCCTCCAGCGGCGTTCTTGAGAGGGAGAGAGAGAGGCGACGTGGGGGATATGAGATGAATGGGTATGGGGGAGTTAGAACTCCCCCTGCCTGCTTATAACCCCCAGCCGTTCGGATAAGTGCGGTAGTACCGCGGTCATCGCGGTAGTACCGCCCGGGCAGAAGTACCGCACACGAAGCGGTAGTACTGCTCGACCAGCGGCAGTAAAAAATTACTGCCGTGCTGGTTGCGGTAGTACCGTATTCGCTTTGCGGTAGTACCCTGACTACTCACGGTAGTACCGTCCCTCCATGAAAATGCAAGTTTCGACAAAAGGCTTGAGCAATGTAAAAACGCACACGCAAAGGCACACGGAAAGAGAGACAACACACACCATAAACAACACACAAGACACTCTTCAAAGGAGGAGGTCGGTGGCCGAAGCCACCTATGTTTGAGTTATTTGGTATGGCACCGCAAAGAACTATCCTTGGGCCCATGACCAACACTCGTCTTGAAGCACTTATACCATCTAACATGGCAAATGACAAAGACTTGATCGATTTATGCATAATGGGGGGAGGAATAGTTCATTGAGAGAACAATACTCCCCCTATGTCCATGCCTACATCTAGACAAGATAACTATATTGAGTGGATGGTGTGTGTGCAAGGTCTCAAGCCACATTGCTCAAATCGATGATATTTAGCTCATGCCTTAACTCGCGAAATCTTGCTTCATCCAACGGCTTCGTGAAGATATCTGCAAAGTTATCATGAGTGTTGACATAGTGAAACTCGATCTCTCCTTGCCGTATATGATCCCGGATGAAGTGATACCGAATCTCTATATGCTTCGTCTTGAAGTGTTGCACTGGGTTGAGAGAAATCTTGATGGCACTTTCATTGTCACACCAAAGAGGCACTTTGTCACAAGTGACACCGTAATCATTTAAAGTTTGCCTCATCCATAGGAGTTGAGCACAACAACTGGCTGCTGCCACATACTCAGCTTCGGTGGACGAGAGAGACACACAACTTTGCTTTTTGGAAGACCAACTTACCAGAGAGCAACCAAGGAATTGGCACCCTCTGGAAGTGGACTTCCTATCCACTTTGTCTCCCGCCCAGTATGAATCATAGAAACCTACAAGGTTGAAGTTTGCTCCTCTTGGGTACCATAAGCCAAAGTTTGGGGTATGAGCCAAATATCGAAAGATTCGCTTGACTTCCACAAAGTGACTTTCCTTAGGTGAGGCTTGAAACCGTGCACAGATTCCCACACTCAACATAATATCCGGTCTAGATGTGTTTGACAAGAAAAATAATAAAAACAACTATGGTTGTCGTGTTATTATCTCTCTACGCGCCAGGAGAAATATATATTGCGGGCGTGCCAGTGTAATAAGTACACAAAGAAAATATAGGGAAACGTGTACTTTATTAATCTTTCATGGGAGAAAACAAATTACGTGATCCCTTTACACAAGGGCTCCGTGGCCTGCTAGCGCGGCCTATATGACTTGGGCGATTGTGAAGTTCTGGTTCACGGGGCCTCGGAAAGCTCCCGATTAATTACGTCCGTGAGTCGAAGTCGCGTACCACCTCCGATTAAGCTGCTGCAATGGTCGTCGTCTTCAAATCTCATCTTCTCCAAATGATCGGTGTAGACGATGGTAATGATGTGGCGGAATAGAGGGGTAGAGCGGTACGCCCGTCGCTCCGGCGATGCTTGGCCATATTTCCCTGGCATGTCGAGGTCCGATGATGAAGATGTCTGGCCTCTTCGGCTCAGACAGATGGGCGGCCTTCGCCTCGTCGGTGCCCGACCTCGTGGTGTCCGCCTCGTCGGTGTCGGACTGGATGTCTTGCCATCGCCTCGTCGGTGCCCAGCAAGATATGGGTAGCTTCATCGGAAGAAAGACATGTCGGTGAAGTGACTTCGCCTCGTCGGAGCTTGGACGGTGTTGGGGAAAGGTGTTGGTGTAGAAGTTGGAGTAGACTTGAGTGTCGCCGTGTGGCATGCGGCGTCGCTTGAAGAAGATGAGCTTGTCGAGTAGACCTCGGGGCGCTCGCAGTTACGGTGACAACCTCCACTCGGTGTAGACGATTGTCGTGGAAGAAGGGCGGCATGCCGGTGGAATCGGCGTCCTTTCCAGATGAAGAGTTTATGAAGTTGGCGACCGATGCACTGTGTCGATGTAGTCGAATGGCGTCCTGTCGGTGTAGTCGGCGTCCACGCCGGGAAAGAAGTTGATGAAGATGGCGAAGTTAGGTTGATGTAGAGGACTTCCTCATCGAGCCCGGGATTGGTGATGACAACACTGGCGAGGTTGATGAAGATGTGAAGAAGGTGAGCAGCTCCTCCTCCGTCTTCTTCGTTCGCACACCGGTGAGGCGCTGATTATCCATCCATCTCGATCGTGATTCGGATGCACTGAAATGAGAAAGATAGAAAAAGATAAAGAGAAAATGATGCATGTACGCATGCCATTGAAGAAGATGGATGCCTTGATTTTGATCTTCCCTTGTTGAGGTAGATGATGGTGCGGCCTTTGATGTACGCCTCCTCCTTGCTTGTACGTGGGCACACTTGTTCTCCTGGAAGATGCATGTGTTGCTTCGGGTCTAGTACGCATGCACGCACAAGTCCGTTGCCAATGCCGGTATGCTTAGCCTTGGCGCATCATCTGTAGTCTTCACGGGCGCGCGCCTGGTCGCTGCCATCCTGAGCCTTGTTCTACTACGCTGCCGCCGATGACTCCACGGAGATGGCGTATGTGAATATCATCTGCCCAACTCTTGGCCGTGAAGTGTCACTGCTATCAACTATGGTGCAGGTTGATGTTGGTAGAATGGAGATGACGCCACGCCGGCAGCTTCGTTGTTGTCGTGGCAATGTACAGGTCGTCGGGCCGTACGCCGGAACGATGGAGATGGCGTCGGGCCGCAGGTCGGCAGCTCCGTCGTTATGCGGTGTCGTAGATGGCGCCGGACCGGATGCTGACACGATGGAGATGACTCCGGCTGCAGGTCGGAAGCTCCGTCGTGGTTGTCGCGGTGTCGTAGACAGCACCGGGCTGCGCGTCGGCACAGTGGAAATGACTCTAGGCCGCAGGTAGGCAGCTTCGTCGTTGTTGTGGTGGTGTAGATGGCGTCGGGCTGTAGGTCGGCGGACTCTCCGAGCGCACCGCAGAGGTGGAGTTGCCGTCATGCTACTTGCCGGCAGCCTCTCTGCCATTGTGGTGGAGTAAATGACGTCGGGCCGTATGCTGGCGGCCTCTTCGAGCTCACCGCCGAGGTGTGGTTGGCGCCGTGCTACTCGCCGGCAGCCTCATCGCCGTTATCGTGGAAGCATGCATTTAAGAAGACACCGCTGGTGAGCCCTCCGGCGGACGTCTGTCGATGACTCGACGTCATGTCACGTCCATGGGACTGCAATGGTCGGCGCGTCGTCCACAGCTGCCTTGGGGTGCAACTGCACCGAGTGCCAGGGCCTCTTCTACGGCTTGGCGCGATGAAAAATAAAAGGAACGGACGGTACGTGACTCGTCGCCGGCGCGCTCGGCCAGCACGAGCGAGTCATATATTGCCTGCTCTAGTTTCTTCATATAGCTTGTGTACGCATCATAACATGGGCATGCGCACGTACTTCACCAATCTCATCCCATCCGCGCACGGCCGATCTGGCGTACAGATCAAGCGAGAGGACACGACTCCTCATCACCGTGCTGCTTTGCTTCTGGACTCGCGAGGTCGGCCGTTGCCACTGCGATAGGCGCGTCCTCCGTCGCCGGACGGGGGCAAATGCGCTTGTGTTGCCGGCGAGCTGGCCGTCATTGTGGGCGGGTGCATCTTCTCCATCTCCTCGACGCTGCATCACAGGTTGTCTCTCTCCGTCGGGGCGTGCTCTATCTGTCGCCGCTCCCCCTGCAATGAGAGATTAAAAAAAGGAGAAGAGACAGTGAGATTGATTATGCGGAAGATGGATACTTATGTTGATGTAACGTGTGTCAGCTTAGATGGAAGAAGGCTTCGTGGGGCTCGCCGGCGGACATTCAGCGTGGTCTGGACGCCGGCGCATCATCTGCGGTCTAGGAGTGCACCGAGACTGAACGCGTATGGTCTGCTGACTCGGTGCTCGCGGCCTCCGTCGGCGCGTATAGTCGCTGCCTCTCTGTGTGTTGTTCCTCCCCGGGTCCTCTCTGGGCGCTTCTTTCTTCTCGCTGCTTTTCTCCTTGTCCATCACCTAAAAGATTAGGGACGGAGAGAACAAGATATATGTATACATATGGATAAACAAAGAAGTAAGAAGAAGAGCTTCGTGCATGCCCATGAGTATGCATGAGATGTCTCCGGTGATAGAGTTAACCTTGTTATTTAGTTTTCATCCTACTTTATTTCATGCATATAGTTGAGTCCTGCCACTAGGAGCTGCGGCGGTGTACACATGCAAAGCTACAAGTGTTAGTTAGTTGCATGCATAGATTAGTTAGTGGCTTAGTGCATGCATGGGCTATTTGTTGGGCAGCTAGGTCATACTAGATAATGGAGAGAATCCAGGAATTAGTTAGCTGGAGGTGATCGTACGTGGTATGGTGACCGAGTGTGACGGGCGGGATAGGCCTGCGTGTGACCATCTCCTGTATATATAGTTTGCATTGAGTAATAGAAAATGGCCGAGAGGGCAGTGGCAAAATGTAGCGCTTTTGTGACCAAGGAGGAGAGCCTCTTGGCAAAGCTAGTTGGCTTTCTTCCCTGGTACATGCGCGTGTGTGTGTGTTCCTCCATTGTGTGTGTGTGTGTTCTTGAGGGAATCCTTGACCGAGAGAGTTGCTCGAGGTAGAAGAAAGAGCGGCGCTGCGAGAGGCGGCGCCAACAATTGGCATCAGAGCTTTGTTGATCCGAGGCGGCGGCGGCGGCGCAGCGGACTACATGTGAAGGGGAAGTCGGCAGCGCAAGGTGGACGTCGTTGGCGGCGCGATGCTGCTAGCGGCCGATGCGTGTCTCCATCATCGTCGAGATGTGTCACGAGCGATGGAGAGAGGTGTGCTGCCTGGTAAGTTGCGGCACCGGCGGCAAGGTGGTGATGGCCATGGAGCGGAGGCCATTGCGACGAGGAGTTCCATGTCCGAGTCGGCGACAAGGTGCGTCATCGTCGGCAACATGGAGGTGAGTCACCGGCGAGTTGCGGCACCGGCGGCAACGAGGTGATGGCCATGGAGCGGAGGCCATTGCCACGACGAGTTCCATGTCCGAGTCATCGACAAGGCGCGTCATCATCGACAACATGGAGTCGGGTCACCGGTGATGTACGAGTCATCGACAAGTTGCGGCACCGGTGGCAAGCCTGCGGCAATGAGCGTGCCACGGCGGTGCGCTCGTGGTGAAGGCGTTGGAGGTGTACCTCGTCGAAGCCAATCACGACGGCGCCAATCGGCATGACAAGATGGCATTGGCGGCCGTCTCCGGGTTGCACCGACGACATCGGCGACCATGGGCTTCAAGAGAGGAATAAAGGGCAACAAGGTTAAGGGGGTGATTGATAGAGTTAACCTTGTTATTTAGTTTTCATCCTACTTTATTTCATGCATATAGTTGAGTCCTGCCACTAGGAGCTGCGGCGGTGTACACATGCAAAGCTACAAGTGTTAGTTAGTTGCATGCATAGATTAGTTAGTGGCTTAGTGCATGCATGGGCTGTTTGTTGGGCAGCTAGGTCATACTAGATAATGGAGAGAATCCAGGAATTAGTTAGCTGGAGGTGATCGTACGTGGTATGGTGACCGAGTGTGACGGGCGGGATAGGCCTGCGTGTGACCATCTCCTGTATATATAGTTTGCATTGAGTAATAGAAAATGGCCGAGAGGGCAGTGGCAAAATGTAGCGCTTTTGTGACCAAGGAGGAGAGCCTCTTGGCAAAGCTAGTTGGCTTTCTTCCCTGGTACATGCGCGTGTGTGTGTGTTCCTCCATTGTGTGTGTGTGTGTTCTTGAGGGAATCCTTGACCGAGAGAGTTGCTCGAGGTAGAAGAAAGAGCGGCGCTGCGAGAGGCGGCGCCAACATCCGGATGATGATTTCCATGGAGCTAGCTTGAACAAGTCCACATGAAGCGGCCATGTGTGCGCCACCGCCGGCGGCGCGGCCTTGCGGACACGACCAACGTTGACTCCGGCCGTCGGCACGCTGCCGCCGCTGCTTCCTCTACATGGGCGCGTGTGTGAGGGCGCACGCATCTCCTGGGCGCAGCTTCTGGTTTCTTGGCTGTCCCGTGCGCACACGTCGTGCGCGCTGCCGCGGGCGCGCCCTCGCCTCTCTGGGGTCTCTGGTTTGTTGGTCACCTCCCTAGACGCGTGCTTCACCATCCGGTTGACGTGCTTTGCATCTCCAATATGTACGGTGAAGAATATAAAAGAAGGATAGAGAGTAATCAACGTGCATGGTTCCTATATTGTTTAGGCCTTGTCGATGCAAAGTCTCGATGTCGCTGCTACCCACTGTCTCACGACGCCATGGAGATGGCATCGGGGTTTCTTTTGTTGACGCCGGTTCGTCAGCACGATGTTGCCCCGTTGCCGGGGCGCAGCGAACGTCATCCGCGGCCGCCTCGTACGAGTGCACCATGTGCTAGGGCCTCTCCTACAGGCTCCTTCGTGTATCTCCTCTCCTCGACGCTGCCTCCGTGGGCACGTCGCCCTCTCTGTGGCTGCTGCTTCAGCCTTTATATAGGCCAGCGTCATGGCAATGGATAGCTATGAGATGTGCGGACGTTGCGGAAGACTTGTTCGGCAGATGCTATTCTCTTGAAGATGATAAGCACGTTATCTCTTTGAAGCTTATCCTCTGTGCGTGCGGTGCAGCAGCTAGACCTGCGCTGGCACGTTCGGCCTGGCCTGATGGGCCTGCACCGGTAGTCAAGCCAACTAGCCCCTCTACTTAGTGAGCTCCACATGGACGCATGGGATTTCCATCATATCATGGACGTGGGTGTGTGCAAAGATCTCTGCATGCACACGTACATCAACTTGCTAGTTAATTTTCATTAGATCATGTATATATGTGTAGGCATAATTAAATAATGCATCACCTGTCTTGATGACCCTCTGATGAAAAATCAACATCTTTCTCACTGCCATATACTTGTTTGTGCACACAATATAAATTCTATATTTTTATAATTGACAAGCACAAAATTGCGACAAAATCTCGTCGAACAAATGCCCCCCACCGAATCGAGTTCGAGCGCGAAGCGAACCGGACCCGGGTCGGTGAATATTCCCAATTCTCCAAAGGGGCGCACCAAGGAAAAATAACCATGCAGACGTAAGAGCATCTCCAACAGAGACGCTAAAAGTAGCCCGCGCTGAAAAAAACACCAATTTAACGCGCGGAGCATCTCCAGCAGACGCTGCAAAAGCTAGCACGCTGCAAAATCCATCCAGCGCGCGGGTAATTTCCGCATCGCACGCACGATATTTGGTGCGCGGCGTACAGCGCGCTGAACAATCTCGGGCGCGCTGAACAACTGCTCCGCTCCCTCTGCTCGTCCCGCCTCAAGCTTGCCGTTGAAGCCATTCCCTGCCGCTCGCCGCTGGCGGCCGCCGCCACTCCCCTGTGTGCTCGTCCTCTGCTCGTCCCGGCACGGGGAGGAGCCGCCGCTGCCCTTCTGCTCGCCGGCCGCAGCTCGCCGCGTGAAGTTCGCTGGCCGGGAGCGCGTGCCGTCTGTGAGCCGCCGTTGCCCTGCAGCTCGCCGCCTCGAGCTCGCCGGCCGGGAGCGCGTGCGGTGGCCGGAGGCTAGTGCGTGCGGAGCTTGCGATTCCAATTGATTATAAGCTAGCTTGCTCCAACGAATTCCAATTGATACAAGCTAGCTCGCGTGCGGTGGCTGGCGGAAGATGATTTGCAATCTCAGCGAGCAACCTCGCGCGTGGTGGCCGGCCGAAGATGATTTGCAAGCTCAGCAAGCTAGCTTGCTCCAAAGATTAGGGACCTAATTGCGTTTTTGTTTTGGTCAGATGGGCTTATTTGTAAATGTTAGGGACCTGTTTGTTGTAGATATATTTGTGGCGCTTTTATGTTTTAGTGCGCCTGCTGGACTGCTGCGCGCTGTCCGCTGCCCGCTGTATTTTTGTGCCTCTGCTGGACTAAATCGGCCACGACGCGCTAAAAATGCATTGGGCGCGCACTAAAACTTTTTTTGGGCGCCGATTTTTTGTGCCGCTGTTGGAGATGCTCAAGAAAAGAAAGATCCTCGCGCCATAGGCTACCTCACAGTGAAGACTTTGCAATATCTGTTTCAAAAAGCCAGAGATCTTCAAATTCTGTATGCCAACTCGGTGAGTGGCGCAGTGTGACACGCAACGCAGCCTCACCAGAGCTGTACAAAACCGGTTCTGTGTATGTGTTGGGCTTAAAAGATTAAGACGAACAGTCCGCATCAGCTCACACAGGAGCTCTCACGGCAGAGAGTTGACGTTTGCGAGGCAATCAACTCAGCAATTCATCCAATCATCAACATGCAATCAACTATGATTAACCTTCCTCAATGCTTCCTGCTGCTTGTTCCATCATCAAGGCGGAGGACCATGCCGCGTGCAGGAGCAGGTATATGTATCTATTCATCAGGGCAACGAAGGTAAATAGTGATGTTGCACAGCGCCGCTCCAGCGAATGTGTTTGGTTGGCGGCGGCCGCGACAACCATTGCCCCCGAGTAGACCAGCAGCCCAGGTACGTCCACGCCCCAACTTCTCTTCAACTCATACAAGAAGGAAGTGTCTGCATACAATGAGGCCATGAACACATGTATCCCGAGGTCCTTCTCTTGACAGCCGTGCGGCGTCCGAAAGTATCAGTGGCAAGGGCGCGTCTTAGCGGCCACATTGGTGATTGGTGCGTCTTAGGGGGGCCGCGTGTATTGGTGCGGTGCACCCATCACTCAACGTTAATTGGAACACCTAGGAGGCACTCCAAATTATGGCCGAGGAAGTGCATCTTCCGACATAAAGATGAGACTATGTCGGAGTCATGTATTAAGAATAGTGCAATAATTCACTTGCATGACGAGGAAACTTGTTGCGACCATGCAGCAGCTATGGTGCCAGCCAACAATACAACCTCTCTTTCTTCTTCATTTGACAGCGAAATACCATGCCGTGCCCTGAAGTAAATTTATCAATCTAGCCGCGACCGCAGCTGTCGCGGTGCCAGCCGACTAAATTGAAGGGTTTCACAGATTCACGCTGGCCGCACTGGCGCGTTGCACTGCTCCCGTGAAGTTGACGCGTTGATGTGATTCTAGAAAGCCATTGGTGGGTCACCTTGTAATCATCAAGGCAACACCAAGACGTTGTGGTCGAGGTAAAAAAAAATCTACACCGGAATGACATCGGCGTGACCATAACAGAGAGTGCCGGAACAGACATCGGCTCGCGTCGTTGTTGTTGAAGATAAGGGTGCCGGAGTGCCTCGGCGGTGTTGTAGGTACACGGGTGTTGCTGCTACCAGTGCTAACAACATATGTTGATGTAGACCAATAGTGTGCCGGAATATAATCAGCGACATAATGGACGCACTGGTTTTTCTGCCCCTGGTGTTGGTGAAGTTTGTTGGTGAAGCCAAGATGCCGTCGGCGACGTCGTGGATGAACTGGTGCAACTGACCCCAAAGGTTATTGGAGTATGTTGTTGCAGATGGCTCGTCGCCAGGATGTCATCGGCGATATCGTGGACACGCGGGTTCACTGCCCCCAGTGTCCCAGGTACATCAAAGTAGATGATTGAACGCCGGGATGTCGTCGGCGATGTCGTGGGCACACCGGGTTTGCTGCCCCCAAAGCATGACGTATGTCGGAGTAGATGAAGGAATGCCGAAATGTCGTCGGCAACATCATGGGCACACAAGATTTGCTGCTCCCAGTGCCTGACATATGTCGAAGAAGATGGTACCGCCGGGATGTCATCGCCGATGTCATAGACACACGGGTTCACTAACCCCAGTGTCCAACTTATCTCGGAGGAGATGATTGAATTCCGGGATGTCGTCGGCGAGGTTATGGGCACCCTGAGTTTACTGTTCGAGTGCCCGATGTACGTCAGAGCAGATGATGGAACGCCGGGAAGTCATTAGTGTCATGGACACACGGGTTCGCTGCCCCCAGTGTCAAACTTGTGTAGGAGGAAATGATTGAATGCTGGAACACCATTGGCGGTATTATGGACACAGTCTTATTGTTGTCCAAGTAGCCGTCTTGTTGGCGCAGGCTCAACATGTGCGCCATTAACTCATGATGGCTGCACTAATGATGAACAAAAGTGTGCATGCAAGAATATTTATGTTATGAAATGTGCAAACAAAACGATGTACTTTTCAGATTGTATGAAGATGTTGGCCTTCCTGATAATCACCAGCTATAAATGTGTCATCAATAAAGGCTACCACAGGGCTTGTCAGTGGGGACCGTCGGAATGACCACGACGGTTGCAAATTAACAATTGAATAAGCTTTCGTGTATGTGTATGGAAACACCGTGCTTCTGAGATGCTTCTGAAAGGCAGTAGAAAATCATACCCTAGCCCATCATTGTATCGAGAAACCCCACAGCTCGATCATGCCCCCTGTGCAATGCCTCAAGAACCCAAAGACTTAGGTGAGGTTGATTAGGGTGATGGTTTTGGGATAACAGCTTGGCTATTTTTCTTCATGCCTTAATGAGGGGTGGTGAATGGCTATCTTCCGCCTTCTTTCCAGTGGCCCCCCTACCGCTCAATATTGCCGTATTTGCTTCTTGGCACTTGGAAAAATTTCCTCTTCCGATGATTGCGTCTGGGAACTTCAGGAGATTTCCTCTTTTGTGAGGATTGATTGCACGGGCCGACTGCATGGCCCTAGACTTCATGAGTAATTTTGTTTGGATATTTGCTTGAACTTCTTGGGGGAACACTTTCGACACTTGCTCGGGGACCCACCTTGAGAACTTGGAAGACAACCATTCATCTCTGTGTACTAAGAAAAACCCTCTGGCACTTTATCTGGGACTTTTTGTGGCACGTCCCGGGGTTGCCATGTGGCTACACACCAAATCCAACTTGCGTTGGGTCAGGTAACCCTTTCATGATCTTTTCCTATAGTCTTCCCCGGGGCATGAGCCTCTGTGAACATGAGACATGCCGGGAAACATGATGGGCGTGGGGTCTGATAGCAGAAGTGCCCAACTAGTCTTCTTCACTACCTCCAGAAGCATACACTTGGCACGTGTTGTGCAATATGGGTGTAGGAGCCGCTTCATTTGTAACATGACACATTGTGCCGCCCTTTAACAAGCCCTCGGGTAGCCAATTACTGAAGCACTAGCGTGGAATTGTGAGGAAAGCCAATATTTATGCTCGAAATTGCCTCCAATCATGCAAACAGTGAAAGAAATGTGATGGATGTGGTGTAATTAGAAAAAAAAAATGCAATATGAGAAGGCTATATCCTCCATAGCTCTTCAAGTTGAACCTGCGCCTGGTGAAGATGTTCGTTCAACTTTTCGCCATCGCGTCAAGGCACCAGTTGGTTGCAGGAGATGGGCGCATCATGTTGGCTACTATTGAGCGTGTGTTGCGGATGAATTCTTTACACATGAAAGACCATCTCATTTTATATAGGCTTAGCCGACTGGAGCTTATAGTCAAGATTAGCAAAGCGCCTTCGCGCGTAGTGACCATCTCAAGAACTGCCCCCAACACATTGGGCGTGAGGTCGATGTTGCCAAAGAACACGATAATACATGGCTTATTTGTTCATCCATCGAGAATACCTTGAAGATAAATGCGTATTGGGTACTTGAAGAGAATTGCGGCGCCTTCTTGCCATGGCCGCGCAATATTGGAGGAAACCTGTGATCGGGTCATACTGAAATTGCACTCGCGGATCTCCCATAAAACTGTAATCCGAGTTGGATCACCAAAGGGTTAACTCAAGGCGCCAAGAAAGAAAGGCCCTCGGTGAGTAACATCCGAGCCAAGAAATATCCACACCAACTTGGAGAAGAATCAGAAGACGAGTTCGACGTCCATTGTTGCGCAGCAAAGATGGGAGGAGAACCAGGTCCCACCGGGCGTGCCATTTTGTTTGACAAGAAAAATAATAAAAACAACGATGGTTGTCGTGTTATTATCTCTCTACGCGTCAGGGGAAATATATATTGCGGGCGTGCCAGTGTACTAAGTACACAAAGAAAACATAGGGAAACGTGTACTTTATTAATCTCTCGTGGGAGAAAACAAATTACGTGATCCCTTTACATAAGCGCTCCGTGGCATGCTAGCGTGGCCTATATGACTTGGGCGATTGTGAAGTTCTGGTTCACGGGGCCTCGAAAAGCTCCCGATTAATTACGTCCGCGAGTCGAAGTCGCGTACCACCTCCGATTAAGCTGCTGCAATGGTCGTCGTCTTCAAATCTCATCTTCTCCAAATGCTCGGTGTAGACGATGGTAATGATGTGGCGGAATAGAGGGGTGGAGCGGTACGCCCGTCGCTCCGGCGATGCTTGGCCATACTCCCCTGGCATGTCGAGGTCCGATGATGAAGATGTCTGGCCTCTTCGGCTCAGACAGATGGTCGGCCTTCGCCTCGTCGGTGCCCGACCTCGTGGTGTCCGCCTCGTCGGTGTCGGACTGGATGTCTTGCCATCGCCTCGTCGGTGCCCAGCAAGATATGGGTAGCTTCATCGGAAGAAAGACATGTCGGTGAAGTGACTTCGCCTCGTCGGAGCTTGGACGGTGTTGGGGAAAGGTGTTGGTGTAGAAGTTGGAGTAGACTTGAGTGTCGCTGTGTGGCATGCGGCGTCGCTTGAAGATGATGAGCTTGTCGAGTAGACCTCGGGGCGTCGCAGTTACGGTGACAACCTCCACTCGGTGTAGATGATTGTCGTGGAAGAAGGGTGGCGTGCCGGTGGAATCGGCGTCCTTTCCAGATGAAGAGTTTATGAAGTTGGCGACCGATGCACTGTGTCGACGTAGTCGAATGGCGTCCTGTCGGTGTAGTCGGCGTCCACGCCGGGAAAGAAGTTGATGAAGATGGCGAAGTTAGGTTGATGTAGAGGACTTCCTCATCGAGCCCGGGATTGGTGATGACAACACTGGCGAGGTTGATGAAGATGTGAAGAAGGTGAGCAGCTCCTCCTCCGTCTTCTTCGTTCGCACACCGGTGAGGCGCTGATTATCCATCCATCTCGATCGTGATTCGGATGCACCGAAATGAGAAAGATAGAAGAAGATAAAGAGAAAATGATGCATGTACACATGCCATTGAAGAAGATGGATGCCTTGATTTTGATCTTCCCTTGTTGAGGTAGATGATGGTGCGGCCTTTGATGTCCGCCTCCTCCTTGCTTGTACGTGGGCACACTTGTTCTCCTGGAAGATGCATGTGTTGCTCCGGGTCTAGTACGCATGCACGCACAAGTCTGTTGCCAATGCCGGTATGCTTAGCCTCGGCGCATCATCTGTAGTCTTCATGGACGCGCGCCTGGTCGCTGCCATCCTGAGCCTTGTTCTACTACGCTGCCGCCGATGACTCCACGGAGATGGCGTATGTGAATATCATCTGCCCAACTCTTGGCCGTGAAGTGTCACTGCTATCAACTATGGTGCAGGTTGATGTTGGCAGAATGGAGATGACGCCACGCCGGCAGTTTCGTTGTTGTCGTGGCAATGTACAGGTCATCGGGCCGTACGCCGGAACGGTGGAGATGGCGCCGGGCCGCAGGTCGGCAGCTCCGTCGTTATGCGGTGTCGTAGATGGCGTCGGGCCGGATGCCGGCACGGCGGAGATGACTCCGGCTGCAGGTCGGAAGCTCCGTCGTGGTTGTGGCGGTGTCGTAGATAGCACCGGGCTGCGTGCCGGCACAGTGGAAATGACTCTAGGCCGCAGGTAGGCAGCTTCGTCGTTGTTGTGGTGGTGTAGATGGCGCCGGGCTGTAGGTCGGCGGACTCTCCGTGCGCACCGCCGAGGTGGAGTTGCCGTCATGCTACTTGCCGGCAGCCTCTCTGCCATTGTGGTGGAGTAAATGACGTCGGGCCGTATGCTGGCGGCCTCTTCGAGCTCATCGCCGAGGTGGGGTTGACGCCGTGCTACTCGCCGGCAGCCTCATCGCCGTTATCATGGAAGCGTGCATTTAAGAAGACACCGCTGGTGAGCCCTCCGGCGGACGTCTGTCGATGACTCCACATCATGTCACGTCCATGGGACTGCAATGGTCGGCACGTCATCCACAGCTGCCTTGGGGTGCAACTGCACCGAGTGCCAGGGCCTCTTCTACGGCTTGGCGCGATGAAGAATAAAAGGAACGGGCGGTACGTGACTCGTCGCCGGCGCGCTCGGCCAGCGCGAGCGAGTCATATATTGCCTGCTCTAGTTTCTTCATATAGCTTGTGTACGCATCATAACATGGGCATGCACACGTACTTCACCAATCTCACGCCATCCGCGCACGGCCGATCTGGCGTACAGATCAAGCGAGAGGACACGACTCCTCATCAGCGTGCTGCTTTGCTTCTGGACTCGTGAGGTCGGCCGTTGCCACTGCGATAGGCGCGTCCTCCGTCGCCGGACGGGGCAGATGCGCTTGTGTTGCCGGCGAGCTGGCCGTCGTCGTGGGCTGGCGCATCCTCTCCATCTCCTCGACGCTGCATCACAGGTTGTCTCTCTCCGCCGGGGCGTGCTCTATCCGTCGCCGCTCCCCCTGCAATGAGAGATTAAAAAAAGAGAAGAGACAGTGAGATTGATTATACGGAAGATGGATACTTATGTTGATGTAATGTGTGTCAGCTTTGATGGAAGAAGGCTTGGTCAGGCTCGCCAGCGGACTTTCGGCGTGGTCTGGACGCCGGCGCATCATCTGCGGCCTAGGAGTGCACCGAGAATGAGGCCTTGTTTGGTTCGTAAGTCCTAAGATTTTTTTTAGTCCCAACTTATCTTTATCTTTACCTAATAATAAAGAAAGTTGGGTTTCAGCCCGTCCGTCATGCCACTTTGCAGAAAAGCCCCTCTGTTTTCTGTAAATTAACCCGCACTACACGTTTAAGTCATACCGAACCGTTTTTTGGCATTTTCGCATAAAAACCCCTCAGGTTTCATGTAATCAACCCGCCATCCATACTTAAGTCAGCCGAATCGTTTTTTTGTGTTTTAACAGAAAAACCCCTAACCTTTTGGTTAATTAATCTGCAGTTTATCTAAAACAAAAATATCCTTATCTTTTAAACCGTAACTCCGATTTTAACATATTATATATGAAATTTGATTAGAAAAATGTGTAGAATCTAAATAAACTGTTACTTTTAGCTTTTAAATATTTCTAAACTATTAATTAGGGTGCAAACTTAATCTATAGTGCACGGTCCATTTTTCTTTCGCACCGGTGGCGATCCGAATTGCAAATAAACACACATTAAAACCAGATTGAGAGGAAAAAAATATTGATAACCACGCACGCACAACTCTGAAAAACCTCACGGGAAAAAAATAACATTTTTCTCATCTTATTCTGAGCGATTGTGTGCGTGCGAGCGCGCGTACGTGTGTGTGAGAGAGAGACGCCTTAGGACTGACCATATTCAAATACGTTTGAGACCACCATCGGGAACATAGATGCCATTTTAAAATAAAGAACATCTACCTACCAGGGTCTCGAGTCGTGGTTATTGGATTAAGAACGTGTGTTTTTTTCTATCCCGCTGCAACGCACGGGCTCTTTTGCTAGTAAGTCATAAGTCCCTATCTGTTTGGTTCCTGGGACTTAACATGGACTAGTAGACCATATTACAACTATAAGTCCCTATAAATCTCTCTTTGAGAGTCTTATTTGATAAGTCCCAAATGCCCACTTTAAGTCCCTATAAGTCCCTCCTGTTTGGTTTAGATGGGACTTGACCAATAAGTCCCTGGAAACAAACACCCTCTGAACGCATATGGTCTGCTGACTCGGAGCTCGCGGCCTCGGTCGGCGCGTATAGTCGCTGCCTCTCTGTGTGTTGTTCCTCCCCGGGTCTTCTCTCTTCTGGCTGCTTTTCTCCTTGTCGATTACCTAATTTATTAGGGAAGGAGAGAACAAGATATATGTCTATATACGGATAAACAAAGAAGTAAGAAGAAGAGCTTCGTGCATGCCCATGAGTATGCATGAGATGTCTTCGGATGCTGATTTCCGTGGAGCTAGCTTGAACAAGTCCACATGAAGCGGCCATGTGTGCGCCACGGCCGGCGGCGCGGCCTTGCGGACACGACCAGCGTTGACTCCGGCCGTCGGCACGCTGCTGCCGCTGCTTCCTCTACATGGGCGCGTGTGTGAGGGCGCACGCAGGGCGCAGCTTCTGGTTTCTTGGCCGTCCCGTGCGCACACGCCGTGCGCGCTGCCGCGGGCGCGCCCTCGCCTCTCTGGGGTCTCTGGTTTGTTGGTCACCTCCCTGGACGCGTGCTTCACCATCCAGTTGACGTGCTTTGCATCTCCAATCTGCACGGTGAAGAATATAAAAGAAGGATAGAGAGTAATCAACGTGCATGGTTCCTATATTGTTTAGGCCTTGTCGATGCAAAGTCTCGACGTCGCTGCTACCGACTGTCTCACGATGCCGTGGAGATGGCATCGGGGTTTCTTTTGTGGACGCCGGTTCGTCAGCACGCTGTTGCCCGTTGCCGGGGCGCAGCGAACGTCATCCGCGACCGCCTCGTACGAGTGCACCATGTGCTAGGGCCTCTCCTACAGGCTTCTTCGTGTATCTCCTCTCCTCGACGCTGCCTCCGTGGGCGCGTCGCCCTCTCTGTGGCTGCTGCTTCAGCCTTTATATAGGCCAGCGTCATGGCAATGGATAGCTATGAGATGCGCGGACGTTGCGGAAGACTTGTTCGGCAGATGCTATTCTCTTGGAGATGATAAGCACATTATCTCATTGAAGCTTATCCTCTGTGCGTGCGGTGCAGCAGCTAGACCTGCGCTGGCACGTTCGGCCTGGCCTTATGGGCCTGCACCGGTAGTCAAGCCAACTAGCCCCTCTACTTAGTGAGCTCCACATGCACGCATGGGATTTCCATCATATCATGTACGTGGGTGTGTGCAAAGATCTCTGCATGCACACGTACATCAACTTGCTAGTTAATTTTCATTAGATCATGCATATATGTGTAGGCATAATTAAATAATGCACCACCTGTCTTGATGACCCTCTGATGAAAAATCAACATCTTTTTCACTGTCATATACTTGTTTCTGCACACGATATAAACTCTATATTTTTATAATTGACAAGCACAAAATTACGACAAGATCTCGTCGAACAAGATGCACAAAGGTAAAGCAAGGATCCAATCATAGAACGATATACCTTTTGATCCATCGCTTTACCATTGGGATCAATGTCAATTTGGCACTTGGTTGGCATTGGAGTAGTAGCCGGCTTGACATCACTTAGATTCAACCTCTTGAGCATGTCTTGAGTGTACTTGGCTTGTTTGATAAAGATTCATTCTCTTCTTTGCTTAATCTCAAACCCAAGGAAGTACTTCAACTCTCCCATCATGGACATCTCAAAATGTGTGGTCATGAGTGCGGCGAACTCATCATTGAAAGCTTTGTTAGGTGAACCAAAGATAATATCATGAACATATAGTTGGCAGACAAACAACTCCCCTTTGACCTTCTTAGTAACAAGAGTGGGGTCGATTTTCCCAATTTCAAACACACGATCTTGTAACAACTCAGTAAGATGCTCATACCACGCACGTGGGGCTTGTTTAAGGCCATAGAGTGCCTTATTGAGTTGATACACGTGATTGGGGAACTTAGGATCCTCAAACCCCGGGGGTTGTTTGACATACACCAACTCATTAATAGGACCATTAAGAAATGCACTTTTCACATCCATTTGTTGCAACTTAAAATTATGATGATAAGCGTAGGCAAGCAACAAACGAATAGATTCAAGGCGAGCAACGGGGGCAAAGGTTTCACCGTAGTCGATACCCTCGACTTGGGAGTAGCCTTGAGCCACCAGACGCGCCTTGTTGCGGATGACAATGCCATGAGCATCCTGCTTGTTCTTAAAGATCCACTTGGTTTCAATGACATTGTGATTCTCCTTTGGCTTCGGCACCAGACGCCACACTTTGTTGCGCTCGAAGTTGTGGAGTTCTTCATGCATAGCATTAAGCCAATCAGGGTCTTCGAGCGCCTCATAGACCTTTTGAGGTTCAACACAGGAGACAAAAGCTTGATGAGCACAATAGTTTGCTAATTGTCTACGAGTGCTTACCCCCCTTTTGATGCTTCCAAGAATATTCTCCATGTGATGTTCTCTGGAAGCAAGCCTGGAGGCAATTTTTGCAGCACGACGCTCCAATTGCTCTTCAAGAGATAGTTGAGGAGCACTGAGTTGATCATCTTGAGCGACGTCAGGAGCTTGATCTTGATCTTGAGCTTCCTCTTGATCTTGATCTTGCTCAGAGGAGAGAACTTGGCCTTGTGCATCATTTGGTGGCTCCCCACCATCTTGTGATTGATCTTGCACTTGGCCTTGTTCGTCCGGTTGAGGGCCTTCACTTTGTTCTTCGGAAGCGTGTGGGTCTTGGGTTGATGATGGTTCCACTTGTGTGGAACATTGTCCTTCTCCTTCGGCCACAAGGGGTTCCTCAATAGGTAGGACATATCCAACACCCATTCTTCTTATGGCTTGAGGAGGAATTTCATCACCTACATCACAAGTACCACTTTGCTCCACTTGGGAGCCGTTATTCTCATCAAACTCTACGTTACACGTCTCCTCAATGAGTCCATTGGACTTGTTGAGGACACGGTAAGCATGAGAGTTTGTAGCATAACCAACAAATATGCCCTCATGAGCTCTAGACTCAAATTTAGACAAACAAGCACCTTTCTTGAGGATAAAACACTTACACCCGAACACCCGGAAGTACTTGAGATTGGGCTTGTTACCGGTGAGAATCTCATAAGGAGTCTTGTTCAAACCTTTGCAGAGATAGAGCCGATTGGATGCATGACATGCGGTGTTGATGGCTTCGGCCCAAAAGTTGTATGGAGATTTGAATTCCGCCATCATGGTCCTTGCCGCGTCCATCAATGTCCGGTTCTTTCTCTCCGCTACACCATTTTGTTGAGGGGTATAAGGTGCGGCATATTGATGTTTAATCCCCTCATCACTAAGAAACTCATCCAAGGTGTAGTTCTTGAACTCGGTGCCGTTATCACTTCGGATCATCAAAATCTTTGCTTCATGTTGTCGTTGAGCTTCGTTTGCAAAGTTGATGACGGTTTGTTGGGTCTCACTCTTCTTCTTGAAGAAGTATACCCAGGTGTATCTTGAATAATCATCCACAATCACCAAACAATACTTTCTGCCTCCAAGACTATCAAAGGATGGAGGCCCAAAGAGATCAATGTGAAGGAGCTCTAATGGTCTTTTTGAGTAGATGATAGTCGTTGGAGGGTGAGCCGTCTCATGTAGCTTTTCTTCAATACAAGCACTGCAAGCACGATCTTTGACAAAGCTGACATTTGTTAGTCCATGGACATGGTCCCCCTTGAGAAGACTTTGCAAAGATCTCATATTGACATGGGCTAACTGGCGATGCCAAATCCATCCCACATCAACTTTATCCATTAGGCATGTCGCGGTCTTAGTGGGTTGCTCCGAGAAGTTAACCACATAGAGACCGTTCTCGACATGCCCAACATAGGCTACTTTAAGAGTCTTGCTCCACAAGAGGGCCACGGTATCAATATCAAAGAATGTATCAAAGCCCATGAGTGCAAGTTGGCGAACAGAAAGTAAGTTATATGCAAGGGACTCAACAAGCATGACTTTCTCGATCGTGAGATCATGAGAAACAACAACCTTGCCAAGCCCCAATACCTTAGAAGATGAAGCATCACCCCATTCGACATTGGTTGCCATGGATGAACCTAGATGCACGTCCACCACCAAGTCTTTGCTTCCGGTCATATGATTTGTGGCTCCGCTATCGAGCAACCATGATCCCCCACCGGAAGCAAACTCCTACAAGAGATCAATGCTTGGATTTAGGTACCCATTTGGTAATGGGTCCTTTGAGGTTAGTAACAAGGGTCTTAGGAATCCAAATAGACCATTCAATGTACTCATAAGAAGAACCAACAAATTTAGCAAATATATGACCATCACTAGCACGACATAAAACATAAGAAGGATTAAAGTCGCTGGCCATGTCTGATGGTGTGGTGGGGTATTTCTTGACTCCACCACCCTTCACATTGTTCTTCTTCTTAGCTGCACCCTCTCCCTCTTTCACAAAGGTTTGTTGGAGAGGGGGAGGTAGCTTGGTCTTGTCATTCTTCTTCTTCTTGGACTTGGGAGCAAACCCAATTCCTTCCTTTGCCACAACCTCCTTTTGATGACTCAAAAGGTTGTTGAGGTTCTTCTCACCTTGTATACATGTTACAAGGCCTTTTTCAAGTTGCTTCTTCAACTTGGCATTTTCTTCAACAAGATGCACATGCTCGCAACATGGGTTAGTAGCATTTGCATTATCAATCGACGCCATGCGAGGAAAGATAGCCTTTTCTTTGGTTAGCAAAACTTGGAGTTGATCATGAGACTCCTTGAGAGATGCATGCATACCTTTCAAGGCCTTGTGAGCCTTGTCAAGTGTAACAAACTCCTCCTTGAGTCTAGCATGGTCAACCCCAAGTTTTGCCTTCTCGGAATTAATCATACGAGAGACAACTAAAGCATGATCGAGATCTTTCTTTAATTTAGCATGATCATTGTTGTGTGACTCCTCAAGAGCCAAACGAAGACCACGCTCTTCCTCTAGAGCATTAGAGAGATCCGATATTTCATCGGCATAGTCTCGACTATGACCTTCCATTTTAGCAATGGTCTCCTCGTAAGCCTCGATCATGTCATTGGCCTCACCGAGTTGTTCCAAGAGAGCAACAAAATGCTTCTTGGGTTTGCCCTTGAGTTTGCTCATAAACAACTCAAACTCATTCTTTTCCTCCTTTGTTCCCTCACTCTCATCAATACAATCCGTCAATGAAGGATTAGAGATGATGGTAGTGTTGATGTTTGGAGTTACCTTGTTGGTGGCCTTGGCCATGAGACACTTGGCGGTGATGTTCTCATTTGGTGAGTTGAAGAGAGATGAGCGTGGAGTAGTAGCAATAGCAATTGTGGCCATGGTGACCATCTCATCATCTTCATCATTTTTTTTGACTATATACTGCAAGGCAAAAGCCTCACAGCCCACTTTATTGAAATATAAAAAAAATCAAATTACAACAAGGTTAGAAATACTTACATGAGCAGACTAAACAAAAGAACCTAAGGTAAGTTAGTTAGCCAATACATGAAGCTATCCTTGTATTTACATTTTATCCTATGAGATAAAAGGGTCATGTCATGGATAAAATTGTGTCTCCATCGCCGGAAAAGAGGAGTTTCATTTCTGAAGACCTTTCCATTCCTAGTAATCCAGATGTTCCAGGCAGCAGTGAAAACCACTTCAGTAAAGAATGGTTGGCCAAAATCAGCCCTTGCTTTGAAAGCCATGTGGTAGGTGGTCATACCAGGTACTGGATCCCAGGAAATTTGCAAATTTTTCCAAACTCTTTGGCTGAAGATGCAGGAGAAGAAAAGATGGCTGACATCTTCATGTATATGATGAGGACATAGAACACAGGTTAGGTCATCCACATGCCAATGCCTGCGTTGAAGCATATCTCTGGTGTTCAGCCTGTCTCTAAGCAGTAGCCAACCAAACATTTTAATCTTCATTGTACATGCACTTTTCCATATCCAAGAAAAGATAGGGCCAGTAACTATTTGCTGATGAACTTGAGTGTAGTATGATTTGGGCCTAAAGGATCCTTTATTAAAAGGCCAAATCCAGCTATCAGTGTCTTGTGAAGTGCACTAAGAACTCAGAGTAGTCTGCAGGTTCTGCAGTTCATCAAAAGCATGTGTGGATAAAGGCAGGTGAAAAAGCCCCATAAGATCCTGATCCAACACTTGAGCCACAGAAAGTTGACCATCAATCACATATGAAAATAATCTGGGGAAATAATTACTCAGTGTTTCTCCATTGATGTCAGATAGCCAAGGATCATGCCAGAAAAGGATGGAGGTGCCATTACCAAGGCAAGGCTTGGCAATAGACAAGTATTTGGAAGATAATTTGAAGACATCTCTCCACCAAAATGATCCACAAAGGATAGTGGAATGAGGCACAGAGTCATGGTAGTAAGAATCCCAGACCAAGCTGACCCAAGGGATATCATGATGGTTGTAGAACTTATGGAGGAATTTCATCAACAGAGCTTCATTGTGCACCTTGAGGTTAAGCACCCCAAGACCCCCTTTATCCTTTGGTAAGCAGACCAATTTCCATGCAGCAAGAGACTGTTTTGGTGTGTCAGAATTGCCTCTCCAAAGACATTGTCTTTGTATTCTTTCAATCTGCTTTAGAATGCCAATTGGAATGTCCAGAGTGCAAAGGAAATATATGGGCATAGAAGATAAGACAGGCTGAAGTAGTTGTAGTCTGCAACCTTGATTAAGAAAACAAGATGATGCAGAAAGTCTTCTTTCAATTCTATGCACCAAAGGAAGCAAGTCCTGGACTGTAGGTTTGGTTGTACCCATAGGCAAACCTAAATAGGTAAAGGGCATTGTTCCAAGCTTACAACCTAATAGAGTTGATAATCTGTTTGCCTCTTCAGCAGATAAGTTAATGGGGACCATCATAGATTTAGCAAAGTTGACTGATAATCCAGTTGAAGCTGCAAAAACATCCAACATGTCCTTCAAGGCAATTAGTTGCTGATCTACAGCAGGAAGAACAATTAAAGTATCATCTGCATATTGAACAATTGGATAATGTGGACAGTTTGTAGGGATTGGCAGAGTTAAGATTCCTTTGCTGCACATGTCATTCACCACAAATTGCAATAGATCAGCAGCAAGAACAAATAGCAAAGGGGACATGGGATCCCCTTGTCTGACCCCTCTCTTACAATGGAAGTGACTTCCAGGTACCCCATTCAGCAGAATTGATGAAGATCCAGAAGATAAGATGGTCCTGATCCATGAAACCCACTTCTCATTGAAACCCTTGTATCTGAGGATTCTTAAAATAGCTTCATGTTCAATGGTGTCAAAAGCTTTGGTGAAATCCAGCTTAAGAAGTACAATAGGTCTTTTTGAAGCCTGACATTGATGTATATATTCAAAACACCATGCCAAACAGTCTTGGATAGATCTAGACTTCAAGAACCCATACTGATTCTTGTGCAAGCATGACAGAATGGCTCCTTGCAGCCTATTAGCTAACAGTTTTGTTAAAAACTTTAGGCATGTGTTAGTGAGAGAAATAGGCCTGTAGTCATTCATAGTTTCAGAGCTTAGTTTCTTTGGTATCAGAGTTATCAAGGAAGTGTTTATACATTCCAAGTTTAAAGATCCATCATAAAATTCTTGCACTAACTTCATGAAATCCTCCTTAATAACATTCCAACACTTTTTTTAAAAAGAGGCCAGTGAAACCATCAGGCCCAGGAGCCTTATCAGATGGCATCTGCTTGATAACCAACTCAATTTCCTCTTTTGAAAAGGGCCTAGTTAAATCATCCAGACCCTCCACTCTTGTAATAATGGAATCCAGGTCAAACCCCATGTGAATACCATTGGAACAACCCATTCTATCTTTGAACTCTTGCAAGAAGAGTGCTGACATGGTAGCATGGTCAGATATGATATCATTATCCACAGTGATACTGGAAATGGTGTTGGACCTGAATCTTTCAGTTGCCATAGCATGAAAGAACTTTGTATTGTCCTCCCCAACTTTGATATTTCTAATTGTGCATCTTTGTTTCCAGTAAATAAACTGTAATCTTAGGATCTCCTCCAAGTGTAATTTCACAATCCTTCTGAAATTAGCTTCAGGAGTGCATAAAGGTCTAAGCTCTTCAAGAGTATCCAAGTGGAGGATTACCTTGTTGCAATCTTGGATTAGCCTCTTGAGTTTAGAAAGGTTGATGTGCCATACCTTGAGAGCATATCTGAGATTCTTAAATTTTGCAGATAAGATAGCAGCAGAAGAAGTCCTGTGTACAGGTTTAGACCAAGCTTGACTAACACAGTCCATAAATCCAGGCAGATCAACCCAGTAATTTTCAAAACAAAAAATCTTGGCCTTAGGGATCATGGTTTTGATGGAAACCACACAAGGAGAATGATCTGATGTTGATCTGGCTAGAGGCAGCACCAAGGTGTTTGGGAAGTGACATGTCCAATTGACTGTAGTAAAGAACCAGTCAATTTGCTCCAACAAAGGTACAGTTTGCATATTTGACCATGTAAATCTTCTTCCCTTCAAAGAAAGCTCAATAAGGCCAAGGTGTCCAATTACCTCATTGAATAAAAGCATATCATTAACATTACCACCTGGCCTATTCCTGTTGTCCATGGACCTAAGAAAATTAAAATCCCCAAGCAAAAGCCAGTTAGCATCTATGGGAATGTCAAGATTATACAGCCATGTGATAAAGGTGTCTCTAGCAGGGTTTTGGCATGGGCCATAAACAGTAACCAAGGTCCAGACATCAGAACTGTATCTCGATTGAAATTCCACAGATATACCAAAACTGAGAGATTCTATCAGTTTGCCAGTAAAAATAGCAGAGTTCCATAGCACTATCATGCCACCAGAAGCCCCAACCGAGGGAACAAAGACAAAATGATCAAATCGTCGTGGGCAAAATTTGCGAATGAATCGTTGATCCATAACCTCACATTTCGTTTCCTGAAGACAAATAACAGAGCAACCACTCTCCTCAATTTTCTGACTAACAGCACGTTGGCGATTTAAATTCAGAAATCATCATCTTCATCATTATCATCATCCTCAACATATTCTTCTTGGGCCACCAACCCTTTAGGAGGGGTCTTCTTGTTGAAGTTGCTCTTGTTGGGATAAGACTTGGCCTTGTCCTTCCGGATAATCTTGCCTCCAAAGTCTTCTCTTTTCTCATATGGGCAATCTACAACAAAGTGGCTTACATTTCCACAGTTGAAGCATGCCCTCACTCGTTGCTTGCCCTTGTTGCCACTTGAGTTGTTCTTGTTGAAGTTGGACCTTGAGTTCTTCTTGTTGCCCCAAAATTACCGCGAAGCAAGAGCCATGTGCTCATGATAGGCATATTTGGCGTCCTCGGGGCAACACTCATCGTCATCCTCCTCCTCCTCTTCTTCCACACATGCCTTGGCCTTCAAGGCAAGGTTAGGCTTCTTTGATCGTTGAGCTCTTAAAACCGCATTGTCGGCGGTCTTGTCCAAGATCCTCATTGCAACGAACTCATCCAACACTTCATTTGATGACAAAGTGTGGAAGTCCGGTCTTTGGCGAATGACGGAGGACATGGCCTTGCGGTAAGGCATCATGGCCTTGAGAAACTTGCGCTTGACCCAATTGTCATCCGTGTCCTTGCTCCCATGATCTTGAAGAGAAACCGCAAGAGTGGTTAATCTCCGATAAAGTTCACGAGGATCTTCATCTTCGATCATAGCAAACTCGTCGGCTTCATCTTGCTCAACTTCATAGTTAGAGCGTTGAATGCTTGCGCTCACCTTGTACATGGTGCCAACATGCTCCCAAGCTTCCTTGGCCACGGTGAAGGGTCGAAGATGTGCAATGTCTTCGGGAGGGATAGCATCTTGAAGTATGCAAAGAACTGACTCGTTGAATTGATGATCCGCAGCTTCTCTTGGAGTTAAGTTGTCGGGATCACGTGGATAAAAACCTTGCTCAATGATTCTCCAAAGATTAGTAGAGCAATGATTTAAATGACGTTTAAAGTGAAACATCCAAGTAGCAAAATCAGAATTTTTTATAAACTTAGGAGGAGGACCAACGGAATTTAAATGCAGAGTAGGAACGGGTCCTCCATAGTGGATAGGAGGAGCGGAGTGGGCAAAAATCCCACTCCCATTCTTAATAACCGGGACTTGCTCACTACTAGCTTCTCCCTTGTCGGGAATAGCCGACACGTTGGTAGTGGGACGACCCACTTCCAACGGTGTGGTGGATAATTTGAGTCCCTCTAGCAATTCTTTAAACATGCCTTTGACCTCGGTCGTTAGTGATTCTTTCAATGTGTCCATAGCCACATTGAACTCCTCACGAGAGACCGAGGCTCCCCCATCGGACGTAGGCAAGGACGGAGTTCCACCAGAATGTTCCTCCGTCTCGACTACGTTGTCACCCATACTCTTTGGACGGTAAAGTCCTTAAAAAAGAGACGAGGCTCTGATACCAATTGAAAGGATCAATATGGTTGACTAGAGGGGGGGTGAATAGGCAACTAACACTTTTTAGCTTTTCTTAACCAATTTAAATTAAGCAACAAAGTAAGTTGTCTAGATAAGCTATTATGATGACAACTTATAGGAAGCAAAGATAACAACCTCACAAGCAAGCTATATAAGATAAACAAGGAAAGCTTGCACAAGTAAAGGAAAGAATTAACCACAAGTGGAGCCGGTGAAGACGAGGATGTGTTACCGAAGTTCCTTTCCTTTGAGGGGAAGTACGTCTCCATTGGAGCGGTGTGGAGGCACAATGCTCCCCAAGAAGCCACTAGGGCCACCGTATTCTCCTCATGCCCTCACACAATGCAAGGTGTCGTGATTCCACTAGTGGTGCCCTTGAAGGCGGCAACCGAACCTTTACAAACAAGGTTGGGGCTATCTCCACAACCGAATTGGAGGCTCCCAATGACACCACGAAGCTTCACCACAATGGAATATGGCTCCGAGGTGACCTCAACCGTCTAGGGTGCTCAAATACCCAAGAGTAACAAGATCCGCAAGGGATTAGTGGGGGGAATCAAATATCTCTTGGTGGAAGTGTAGATCGATGCCTTCTCAAGCTCTCCCGAGGAAATCAACAAGTTTGATTGGCTAGGGAGAGAGATCGGGTGGAAATGGAGCTTTGAGCAACAATGGAGCTTTGGGGAGGAAGAGGTAAGTCTTCTTGGAGAAGAAGACTCCCTATATATAGTGGGAGAACAAATCCAACCGTTATCCCACATTTCTGCCCGTAGAGCGCGGTACTACCGCACGTAAGTTACGGTACTACAGCTCGGCCAGCGATACCATCGCTCTGGTTGCGGTACTACCGTTGGTGCAGTACTAGCCACGACTAACTCTGTTGTATTGAAGCAACAGGCGGTAGTACTGCCTGAGCGGTACTACCGTACATCCCTGCGGTACTACCGCAAGGCAGAGATAGTCAGGCCTAGGACTAGCACGGACGAAATAAAATACATCCGCAACTACATCCGCAGAAATACAGTAGTAGCAAAAACACGATACGGTACTACCGCTTGACCCAAGCGGTACTACCGCGTAGGATGCGGAAGTAAAAAATTACTTCTGCACCTACTACCGTACTAGCTACGACGCTGGGCCAGCTACACGGTACTACCGTGCTCATGATACGGTACTACCGTGCTCATGATACGGTACTACCGCGGTCCTGAGGCGGTACTACCGTGTGGTTGTGCGGTACTACCGCTCACTCTGAGCGGTACTACCACGTGCCAGGTAGTAATAGTAGTAGGAAGCCATTGTTTTGTACTGACGAGGAAAACAGCCGGAGCCCCAGAGAAGCAAAGGAAAGGTGGTGCGAGTGAGTAGATGTGTACGTGTTGATTCCACCCAAACCTTTCCGAAGCGGACCCCCTCTTAATAGTACGGCTTTCCTATTACTCAAATCCACTAAAAAAGAAGCAAAAGGAAACACCGTCTTCCATAGGTTCTGAGGGGCACATAATCGTCTTGTGCCTAGGTGAGATATATCTGAAAGAGCTTAGAGCACACGATTAGTCCGCAAATGCATTGTCATCAATCACCAAAACTACTTAGGGAGAAATATGCCCTTACAACATTCTTTGAAGGAACACACATATGTGAGCCCGACTAATGGTCACAGTCTATGAGACTGGGTAATCTCTAGAAAGCTCAAGAGAAGGTAAGGCACATGAGTAATAAGCTCTACCTGTGGGGTTTAGCCTTCGGCAGCCATATATCAGCTCACAATAGGTGAAACTTCTACGCGCCAATCTGACAATTCAAGGCCTAGTCCACTGTTGAGTTGTGCAGAAGTCTAATTCTGTTGCTCTAGGTGGAAGTTCAACTAAACAGTCTCCACTGAAATTTCTGATATATCAAACATTGTTAGGAACAGTTGAAAACTTATGTGCCTCAAGATCTGGTGGGGACTGTTGAATCATAGGTGGGCTTTAGGCCCATATGAACAATGATTCCTGGTTAATCTTGAGGTCCATGTAGGATATGGCGAGTGGTGGAAAGTTTAGTACCGCCTTGCTAGTTGAGGACACTTGAGACCCCTTTATAAGGGTTGCTCTACACTTGTCATTGGAAGCTTGGGAAGAGGAGTGGTACACGCGCGCTCCTCCTCCTTCGATGCCCGCCTCGCCATGCCTCGTCACGACGCGCGCGCGTCGCGGGTTGCGGGAATGAGCCAAGCCGAAGAGGAGTGGTACACGCGCGTTCCTCCTCCTTCGTCGCCCGCCTCACCATGCCTCATCACGACGCGCACGCGCCGCGGGTTGCAGCAGCCACACCTTTGTGCTGCTTCCGGTGATCCCATCCTGAGGACCGCGTGTATGGGTGGTCGGGAGAGCAGGTGCCTCCGGAACCCTGTCGTTCGAGATCTTGCCTGGGAGAAACGACAATACTGTTTTTGGGGAGCGTCTTGACGTGACTACTCGCGATCCGTCGTTGTCTTCGTTCTCCTCTGCTTCACTACTTCCCCTGCATCGACGCAATGGTCAAAGATGCCGCCGCAAAAAAGAAAGCCATGGACGACACCGAGGATGTTGTTGTCGCCGCCGCGTTGGCCTGGCCAACCGTAGGGTATGAAATATGTTCATCCCTCGTTTACTCGTACATGTGCTAGCCATATATGTTCTGGTCATAGATGGTTCGATTCTATGTATTGTACGTGCTAATATGCTTAGGTATCGTATGAGACGTATACCATATTTGCCATGCTTACTGCTTACTCGTGGATTAGATTAGTCAAAAAAGTGCTAATATTTCCAACAAGTACTCCCCACACACACACACACACACACACACACACACACACACACACACACACACACACAC
>LR738711.1:702572073-702683657 GCA_902687465.1 Secale cereale | reverse complement strand
CTAATGTGTTTTTCTAGATTACTGTTGACTATTAATAAGATTAATAGTATATGAGATGTATAATGTAAAAATTATATCATTGAAAACTCCTTTCATTCACAGTATGCTTTGTGTAACTTCCATGTCATATATTATTGCTCTAACATGTGGTCAAAATTAGCTTTGAAAAATGTATTAAACCCTACATAGATGGATGAAGGGAGTATATATATGTGGTGTTATAGATGTTGATATTTTCTATATAAATTTAATTAAACTTTGCTAAACTTGAATTGACATAAATCTAATACACAGAGATTTTTTTTTTTTTTGCTCTTGCTTGTACGCAACAAAAATTTCTAGGCTTCCATAAGAAGCAAATACGTGTGATAACCCTCAACCGTAAGGGATCGAGATAGTCTTCGCGGGTAAGAATAACCCAATTTATTGATTCGACACACGGGGAGCCAAAGAGTATTTATAAGCTTTAACAGTTGAGTTGTCAATTCAACCGCAACTGAAATATACTTACTTGCAGCAAAAGATAAGTGGTAACAGTGATATGATAGTGATGATAGTAATAGTAAAAGTAAACAGCAAAAGTAAATAGCAGTAGTAAGTGGCAAAAGTAGCAACTAGTGACAAGCAAGGTTTAAAATACTGTAGGCTAGGGAGATGGATGGTTGGGCTCTGCATGGATGAGATAGATTCTAACTTGGGACACGGCACACGGAAAAGTAATGATCATCTAGGCAAATATCAAACATTAGGCATGTATCCCATAGGTAGTTGTACGTGCTTGCAATAAGAACTTGCACAACATCTTTTGTCCTACCATCCCGCTACGAACGGGGCCAAAAGGAACTAATGGATATTAAGGTGCTCCTGTCAAAGAGCACCGGAACAAAGCAATGAACTCAATGGATACATGTAATCCTCAAACTACGGACCATCCCCTTTGGTGTCCCAAGCTGTCACTTTTGGGATCGCCGGTTCCGAACCGTAACAGGTGCATACAACTCATAGATAGGATCAAGAACACAAATATATTCATGCAAACACATATGGTTCAGATCTGAAATCATGGCACTCGGGCCCTAAGTGTCAAGCATTAAGAATAACAAGTTGTAGCAAAGATGATAAACACCATACTAGATGATAGGCAACATGCCCCCAACAATCTGACGAACTATTACATGATCTAACTCATCCAATCCCTACCACCCCCTTCGCCTACAGCAGGGGAATTACTCACACATGAAGGGGGAAGTCATGGAGGGATGATGGAGTGGTGATGATGATGACGATGGCGACGATCTCCCCTTTCCGGAGGCCAAATCAGCCTCCAGATTAGCCCTCCCGAAGAAGAACAGAGGGTGGCGGCGGCTCCGCGACGAAAAACAGCGAAAGAACTTCCGATCTGGGATTTCTGCGTCGGGAGGAAAAATACGGGCTAAAGTAGGGCACCAGGGGGTGTGGGCCCCACCCAGGCGCCCCCCCGGCGCGGCCCAGGGGGGGGGGGCGCGCCCACAGGGCGCCTGGGCACCCCCTGGCCCCCCTCTGGCCCCACTTCTGGTATTTGGTTTCTTCGGGTGCGTGGATTTTTCGTGATTTTTCGTGGATTTTTCCGAGATGCTTAAAAATCCGTTTTCGTGCACACAAATAAACCATACAGGCAGCTCTGCTGAAAACAGCGTCAGTCCGGGTTAGTTTAGTCCAAATCATGCAAGAATGAGGTCAAAACAATATCAAAAGTGTTTGGAAAAGTAGATACGTTTGAGACGTATCAACTCCCCCAAGCTTAGCATATTGCTTGTCCTCAAGCAATTCAGTTCAACGAACTGGACGCGACAAAGAAAACTTTGACAAACTCTTTTGCTTCATTAGATGTATATAAGCATGTACTACGAAAAGAGTTCAACAAGTATTAAAACAGTACTTATGAGAACAATGCAAGGAGCAATCCTTCTTTCAAGTGACCAGTCACAAATAATTAAGAGTAAATAATATATTACTGAAAATCAAGACAAGATCACATTGCACATAGCTTGAGCATATTAAGGTGGTATCTCGCTAGCCTCCATGAGTGAAGCAAAACATAAATGCAGAGACTCCTCCAGAGTTTTAAAGGAGACTAGAGCTAAGAATTTCAGAATAAATCATATCACAAGTATACAGAAGACAATGTAATACTTTGGGACAATGCACATTACACTCAGAATGACAATTATGCTCTCCTAGTCAGTGCTTTGAACAAAGAAGATGAGACTCTCGAACCGTGGCTTTTATTGGCAAAGTTGAAAACCCGTGATCGGAAACAAAAACTAAACATGTACCAGAGCTCTTGGTTTTAAAAACAGAAGTAAATATGTTTTTGAGAGGTGCATATTTCGTCAACGAATGCTAGCAGATAACTCAATCACTTTTTAAGCTAGACAAGTCTCGAGGAACGGCTCCCGCATGAGGACGATCACATCCTCTTAATCTCCTTTGTTTATCACTGCCAAAGTTTTCTGATTTCTCATGAACAAAGCGTGAAGGAGGGTTTGTTTGTTATATTATCTTTTCGAGCCGGGCGCACTCAATGCCAGTTCCTTTTCATATTAGGGGTTTGCACATTATGCATGCAATCCAGGGGTGAAACTTGTCCAACTTAAAGAGATTATGAATTAACTACTACTTCCTCATGAGCTAAAACATAGGCACAAAAAGAGAAATGCTTTTGATTAATTTCGAGATGGTACATGAAAGTCTTTGTTAGGAATGGCAGGTAAATACCATGTATAGGAAGGTATAGTGGACTCATATGGCATAACAAGTTTAAAGGTTTTGGATGCACAAGCAGTCATTCCGCTTAGTACGGATGGAGGTTTAGCAAAAGACTGGGAAGCGACCAACTAGAGAGCAATAACGGTCATAATCATGCAGAGCGACAAAGCAACATTGAATCGGGCATGAAAGTGATATAACTATTCTAAAACTCAAAGATCATCAAGGCAAAGTAGACTTTTTAGTCTTAAACATGTGTGAGCATGTGCCAAGTCAATCCAAAAATTCTCTAAAGGGAAATACCACCTTAGTATACCAGACTATGAACAGTGCAATGCATGTAGATCATTTCAATAACACATTATATACTCTAGTTATTCGAGACTAGCCACAAGGAAAGCATGAACCACTGGAAGAGCATTGTAAACATAGCACTATGTCGCTACAAGCTGGTCTCTAGATCATAAGTACAGGCATATGTACAAAAGTAGAAACAATAAGAGTTCATACCGGTCTTCCTTGTTGCTTCCTTTCAGTCGATCTTCGTCATTACTGCTTGTCACTTGCACGATCGAACGTAGGAACTATAATCAAATGCCATCACAGACTCGAGCTGATCTCTGAAAACAAAGCAAACTAAAGAGAGAAAGGAAATCTTTTTGGGTTTTTCAAAAGTTGAATAAAAAGCAAAAGAAAGAGAAAATCTTTTTGTTGTTTTTGCAAAGAGAGAAATAAAGAAGAACGGGCAAAAACTTCGAAAAGATCAAAGTGAATCAAACGGATAATACAATGAAAAAGTGAGAAGGGCACATACTCCCCCAAGCTTAGGCTTTTGGCCTAAGTTGGTAGCAGCTACTGCCCCCAGGAGCCTCCTGCTCCAGGGGTATGGTGGTGAGACCAAGGGTCGTAGAAGGATGCTGGCGCGTACACCGAACTCCTCGGAGTCTCCCACGAGGAAGGTTCCGAGCGCCAAACAGAGGAAGACCCTTCACCAAACTCGGTGGCTGTCTCATCCTGAAAATGTGGTATCTCACCGTGCCTCTCCTCGTCGGGCACAATCCCCTCCATGGGGTTATGGAACTAATGCTGGACCATGAACTCATCGAACTGGACAACATCAAAGGACCATCCGTTCCTGCGAGAAAAATCAAACAAAAGAGGTGCAGGTAGACGGATCTCGCGTTCCGCGGTAGTTCCGAAACGCAAGATATAAACGAGGTTATCAAGCTCAGAACCCATGGTAACATACTTATGCCTTTTCATAGCAGCAAGATCAAAGCTTAAATAAGCAAAAGGAGTATCATCAGGGTGTGGGGTGCCTCCAAGATGCTCTAAGATAAGTGTGGCATAAATGCCACCATATAAGTCCCCCTTGTTACCGTTCATAGCAAGGCGTCGAGCAATTAAGGTACCAATATTATAATCAGACCTCCCTGAGAGGGCTGCTGCCAGGATAGCGATATCCGGAGCAGAAATGCTGCTCGTGTTGTCACGAGCTAGAACCCCTCTAGCAATATAATATGCAAAATACCTGAGGTGAGGAAACAAGATACTGGAGATCTTCGACCGATGAATATCCCTCGTACCCATGCTGCAGAGAGAGTTGATGAGGGTTTTCAGCTCAGAGGGCTGAGTGGCCATCCTAGCCGTCCTCCCAACGTTCGGCACACCTATTACTTCACAAAAATTTCCCAAAGTCATGGTGATAAGATCATTATAAATTTTAAACTCAATAGCACCTAAATCAGGATTATATCTAAAACTGTTAATGAAACTGGAGGTGAGTTTTTGATACTGAGTAACACGGCTCGTGACGAGTCGTGTCAAACCTGCATTAGCACAAAGATTATAAAACTCATCCTTGATTCTCGCAGCTTCCATGAATTCATCACATGGATATGTCATTGCACGTGCTGGACTTGTGTCTTCTAACAACTCCAGGGGCACATGATCCTCATTATAGCTCACCCTAGCAGTCGATGGTGAAGCTGCGGCTCTAGTGACTCGATCGGAGTGTGCGGGCCTCCTCTTCTCAAGCCATCCTTTTGCCCTTCCTAACAAACTCATTTCTGATTTTTTTTTTACAATTTACAAAAACGAGGATTAAAACAAAGTGAGCTAAGGCAAACTACTCAACTCACTTGCCCAAGGCATAAACTTGCATCAAAACTTGGAAAATAACCTTCTACACATGCATGCAAGCTCATCTCTACAGCACCAAGAACTACTAAATACTCACAAATGAGGCCACCAATCAAAAATCTAATTGGAGGGGTGGAGGAGTCACATACCAGGGAGTATTTGCTCAAAATTTCAGCTCAAATGATGGGCTGTAGAGAGAGATCGAAGAATCGCCTCCAAGAACAGCAAGAACAAGACCAGAACTCGGGTTTCTGGAAAAAGAGAGTGAGAGGGGAAGAAGAAGTACCTTGAGGGGGGGTCCCGTGGGCCCCAGGTGCCCTATGGGCGCGGCCAGGGGCTGGGCCGCGCCAGCTGGCCGCCTGGGCCACTGGTGGCCCCCCCTGGCTGGCCCCAAGACTTTCCGGGTCTCTCCCGTTGTGGAAATTTTTAATATAATTTTTCTGGAATTTTTCTGAAAACTTCACTGTTGAAATTTTTTCGAAGTTCAAAAAGGTGCGAAACTCTCTGAAAACTTGAAGCAATTAGTAGTATTGTGAAGCTTCAAAAACATAGATACTTGGTACAGCAAGTAGGACAACGCTAAAAACAAAATGAAAACATAGCAAGCTTAACTTTTTATCCATATAAAACACGTTTACTAGTAAGGTTGATCAAGTCTTACCAACAAACAAGCGATATATAGAGCAAAAAGTCTCACCTCCTACAAAGTAATCACTGAACTTTTACCTTGATGGACATTGTCCCTACCATGATAGTTTTGTATTTGTGAGGCACGTGTAGTGGACAGTCCCATTCTCCAATTTTCACGGTCTCGATATTCTCTATAGAGTTGAGGGCATGCCTCATGTCGGTCTTCTTTGGAAAATATAACGTGTGTTCTTTATCATTCACATGAAAGGTAACCTTCCCTTTGTTGCAATCAATAATAGCACCTGCGGTGTTAAGGAAAGGTCTACCAAGAATAATGGACATGCTCCCATCCTCGGGCATGTCGAGCACAACAAAGTCAGTAAGGATTAAACAATTAGCAACTTCAACTGGAGCATCCTCACAAATACCTATCGGAACAGCGGTTGACTTGTCAGCCATCTGAAGGGAGATATCTGTAGGAATTAGTTTCTCTAAACAAAGCCTCTCGTAAAGAGAGAGAGGCATAATACTCACTCCCGCTCCAAGATCACATAAAGCAGTTTTGACATAATTATTCTTTATGGAGGAAGGAATGGTGGGTATACCTGGATCACCGAGCTTCTCAGGAATCTTTCCGCTGAAAGAATAGTTAGCAAGCATAGTAGATATTGCATCATTAGGAACTTTTCTTTTGTTAGTGACAATATCTTTCATATATTTTGAATAAGGGAGTAACTTAATAGCACAGTCAAAGGAATTTGAAGAAAAAGAGGTTTAATCCATTCACAAAACTTATTGTAATGCTCTTCTTCTTTAGATTTGATGGACTTACCTGGAAAGGGCATGGGTTTCTGTACCCATGGTTCTTTCTCCTTCCCATGTTTTCTTGCGATGAAGTCTTCTTTAGTGTACCTCTTACGTTTGTCAGGTGCTTCTTCTTCTCGAACTTCAGGCGGATCATTCTTCTCATTATTATTGCCTTCAGGTTCAGCACCGTCTTCCGTCTCAGCATCGGAAATAGATACACTGTTGGGATCAATAGCTGGCTCTTCATCTGCAATAGGATCATTAGAATTGTCAGTCTCTTTATGTTTCTTCTTCTTATTTGGAGAGACAACAATTTCTTCTTCCTGCATTTGAGAATCTTGCTCGATTCTCTTCGGATGTCCCTCTGGATAAAGAGGATCTTGAGTACTAGTTCCTCCTCAGGTCTTAATCCCAAAAGCCTGCAATTTATCTTGTTTGGCATTGTTAGCAAGCAAATCTCTTTGCACATTAGAAATTTGATCAAGCTGAGTTCGAACCATATGGAAATGCTTCACAAGACATTGAACATCATTAACTGTTCTATCTAAAACACCAAGCAACTTTTTGATAGCAAGGGAATTATCATGCAACTGACTTTCTATCCTCTCATTAAAATGATTCTGTTTCATAATAAAATTATCAAACTCATCTAAACATTGATCAGGAGGTTTACCATGAGGGATGTCACTTGCGTTGAAATCTAAAAGAGAGTGTACCTCTACCATAGGAGGGTGAGTGGTAGGCTCACACAGCTTCTCAATAGGGGGTAGATTCTTCACGTCTTCAGCTTTAATACCTTTCTCTTTAATAGACTTCTTTGCTTCTCGCATATCCTCGGGGCTTAGAACAAACATGCCCCTCTTCTTTGTTGGTGGAGGTGGTTCAGGGACGGACCAATCTTCATGGTTTTTTGCAATCCTGCCCATTAGATCCTCCGCATCGTCCGGTGTTCTTTTCCTGAAAACACAACCAGCACAACTGTCCAAATAGGACCTAGATTCATCAGTTAGACCAGCATAGAATATATCAATTAATTCATTCTTAGGAATTTCATGTCCTGGTCTAGCCCGAATCAAACCGCAGTACCTCCCCCAAGCTTTAGGGAGGGACTCATCCTGCAACTGTTTAAAGTTATAAATTCTTTGTAAAGTAGCATGTTGCATGTGAGCAGGAAAGTACTTATCAACAAAAGAGTGAGCTAAGTCCTGAGGACTCTTAATAGAACCGCATGGGAGTGAATCATACCATGCTTTAGCACCTTCCTTCAAGGAGAAAGGAAGAAGCTTGGTCACATAAAAGTAGCGTATCTTTTCATATGTGGTAAACAAGCTACCTAGCTCACCAAGTTTAGTTAGGTGTGCAATAGCATCATCATTTTCTCTGCCATAAAAGGGGTCAGCTTCAACCATAGGTATAAGTGAAAGATCAACAGAGAAATCAAAATCAGGATCATCAATGCATATAGGAGATGTAGCAAACTCAGGATTAGGAACGGTTTTGTTTTTCAAAGAGTGTTTTTCAAATATTTTCTTAATAACTTCAGGGTCAGAGCCAGCAAACTCTATCAGTTCCCTGCATAGATCTTCATCAAGCATATAGTAATCATCATCAAGGAGCCTCTCTTGGAGTTTACTCAAATCAGGATAATCATAAGTTTAACCAATAGGGTAGCGAGTAACAGGAAGTTCAATTCCATATTTTTCAGCAGCAGCAGTAATTTGTTTCTCAAGAGCATAACCAAGCGAACTAATATCATCATCAAAAGTAGTAGAAGCATCATCAAGAGTATCAGACATAATAACAGATTCAGTAGGAGCATCATGTGGTGGTGGTGAGGCAAACTTACTCATAACAGAAGGTGAATCAAGCGTAGCACTAGCGCTCAGAGCAGTACCTCTTCTTGTAGTAGATAGTAAGATCAGAACCTTGGGGTCTCCTTTCTTACCCATAGTGAATAAAGTGCAGCAGGTAGAATACCTCAAGTAGACTTGTAAATATTGCTATGCTCCCCGGCAACGGCGCCAGTAAACGGTACTTGATAACCCTCAACCGTAAGGGATCGAGATAGTCTTCGCGGGTAAGAATAACCCAATTTATTGATTCGACACACGGGGAGCCAAAGAGTATTTATAAGCTTTAACAGTTGAGTTGTCAATTCAACCGCACCTGAAATATACTTACTTGCAGCAAAAGATAAGTGGTAACAGTGATATGATAGTGATGATAGTAATAGTAAAAGTAAACAACAAAAGTAAATAGCAGTAGTAAGTGGCAAAAGTAGCAACTAGTGACAAGCAAGGTTTAAAATACTGTAGGTTAGGGAGATGGATGGTTGGACGCTGCATGGATGAGATAGATTCTAACTTGGGGCACGGCACACGGAAAAGTAATGATCATCTAGGCAAATATCAAACATTAGGCATGTATCCCATAGGTAGTTGTACGTGCTTGCAATAAGAACTTGCACAACATCTTTTGTCCTACCATCCCGCTACGAACGGGGCCAAAAGGAACTAATGGATATTAAGGTGCTCCTGTCAAAGAGCACCGAAACAAAGCAATGAACTCAATGGATACATATAATCCTCAAACTACGGACCATCCCCTTTGGTGTCCCAAGCTGTCACTTTTGGGATCGCCGGTTCCGAACCGTAACAGGTGCATACAACTCATAGATAGAATCAAGAACACAAATATATTCATGCAAACACATATGGTTCAGATCTGAAATCATGGCACTCGGGCCCTAAGTGTCAAGCATTAAGAATAACAAGTTGTAGCAAAGATGATAAACACCATACTAGATGATAGGCAACATGCCCCCAACAATCTGACGAACTATTACATGATCTAACTCATCCAATCCCTACCATCCCCTTCGCCTACAGCAGGGGAATTACTCACACATGAAGGGGGAAGTCATGGAGGGATGATGGAGTGGTGATGATGATGACGATGGCGACGATCTCCCCTCTCCAGAGGCCAAATCAGCCTCCAGATTAGCCCTCCCGAAGAAGAACAGAGGGTGGCGGCGGCTCCGCGACGAAAAACAGCGAAAGAACTTCCGATCTGGGATTTCTGCATCGCGAGGAAAAATACGGGCTAAAGTAGGGCACCAGGGGGTGTGGGCCCCACCCAGGCGCCCCCCCCGGCGCGGCCCAGGGGGGGGGGCGCCCACAGGGCGCCTGGGCACCCCCTGGCCCCCCTCTGGCCCCACTTCTGGTATTTGGTTTCTTCGGGTGCGTGGATTTTTCGTGGATTTTTCTGAGATGCTTGAAAATCCGTTTTCCTGCACACAAATAAACCATACAGGCAGCTCTGCTGAAAACAGCGTCAGTCCGAGTTAGTTTAGTCCAAATCATGCAAGAATGAGGTCAAAACAATATCAAAAGTGTTTGGAAAAGTAGATACGTTTGAGACGTATCAACGTGTTTCACGTGGAAGCAAAAAATGTGTTTTTTTCTTGAAAAGAAAGTTAAACAATCCTCCAAAACTGGGCGAAAACTGGAAAGCCAAAAAAATTGAAAAAAAACATGTAGAACCCTAAATAGTGTATAGACAAATAAAGAATCATGAATGAGCATCAAGCATGGGACACATTGCGGCAGCTGAGAGCGCGTTAGTGGCACGCTCTAAGCCCACCAAAGTTACCCTTGCAAGGCTCCGGCAAGGGGTACCCCTTGAATAGTTGTGTGACATGCTCGCGACGCGCACCCCCTTCCCTCCCCTCTATTGGACCAGCTCATGAGTGGGGCGGGTCGCCAACCTGTTTTTTTACTTATTTTTTGCCTTTTGCTTTTTGTTCTTTTTGTTCTTTAAGATAATTCAGGATCTCAAAAAAGTTCTAAAATTTAAGAAAAATATTCCCGAAATTATAAAATGCTTGGGGATTAAAAACTCTTCATGATTTTGAAAATATATTTGCCTATTGAACATAATTTATTGCATATGAAAAAAAGTTTTGTGAATTCAAAAAAAGTCTACAAGTATTTCTAAATGTTCCAATAATAAAAAATATTCTTAAATTACAAAACAATTCATGGATTAAAAAATGTACGCTGATTTAGAATGTTATGTATTTCAAAAGATGTTTGCCAACCTAAAAATTATCACGGATTTCAGAAAGTGTTTGTTGGTTCAAAACATGTTCACAATTACAAAAAATGTTCGCCAATCAAATTCAGCGATTTAAAAAATGTTCACAATTACAAAAAATGTTCACAAAATTTACAAGAAATGATCGCAAATTTTAAATATGTTAATTGCAAAGTCAAAGCAAGTCCACGATTAAAAAAATGTAAAAGCTATTAATAAAAGTTCATGAAGTTGAGAAAGATGTTCACGAAAAATGAAAAATAAAAATAAAAAAGCAAAAAGGAAATTGACCTTGAAAAAAGAAAACAAAAGGTAAATAAAAATAAAAGAGAAATGAAAAAGATAAAAATGAAGAACTGGAAATATAAAGGAAATAAAAACAATGAAAAAGTAGTGCGGGAAAGGATCTAGAACCTTCCCAAAACAGGGGGGGAGAAAACCAGACTGGGCCAGCGCACACTGTGGAGAGTTGCGTAGGGGTGTAGCCAGGGACCCGCGCGCGGTTATCTTCAAGACACCATGACCTACGCACCGAACATGAACGGTCATTCATTGAGAATGCCGTTCCTATGCACAGTTGCAGTGATTCATTTTTTTAGCAAAGGGCAGCGCTTTAATGGCCCACCCCAGTTTGTGCTATAGTGATTATCTTTTTTTAGACAACCTTCACGAAAACTTTATTAACCCGTCACAATGTTTATAGGGACGGAAGAAAGACCTCCCGGTTGGCCTAACCAAACATGGCGACCATCCCCAAGAGAAAGAGCATGCTTCGCTACGTTGTGAGCCTCAAATTTGAGCTCCTAAATTCATGGACTATATCACAAGAAAGGTAAAAAGACGACCTATCTAAAATATCACGTAACAATGCACCATAAGTAGCTAGGTTTTCGTGCTTAATATCGTCGACTACCACCTTGCAGTCTGAGGCAATATGAATGCGTTGAACATAAAGATCATCGGCTAATGCAAGAGCTTCCCTTAACGCCAATGCTTCCAAAGTTTGGGGATAGGTTATATGGTTGAAGACCATCTTCGAGGCACCCAGAAAGACGCCACCTTGGTATCTACAGACCGCTCCCACTGCCCCATAGCTCCCCCTCTTTGACACTGCATCGTCGACATTGATTTTTGCACTTCCCATGACTGGAGGCAACCAAGATGAGGTCCGGGGTGCACTCTGTACCTCTTATTGTTGGCTTCTTCTATTCACTATCTCAAGCTGTGACAAGTAATTCCTTATGAAAACATCAGTTGCATGTGAAGACTGAAAAATGTCCTCATGAGTTGCCTTTCTCCTTGCTCCCCATATTTCTGGTCTAATGTTTCATGCAAAGCAAATAGACAATCCTTTGCACTCTCCTCTTGATGCTCAATGATCTTCTCGACCAGTTCCTCGGGCGCAAGGGCCCAAACACTTATGGATAACGCACATGTAAGAATAGTGTGTCGCCATGTATCCCTCGCACCACACAGGGAGCAGGAGTCAGTGTCCGCCATATGGCGGTGATGCAAAACTTCACCACTAGGCATCGAGTGTCTGGCTAGTCGCCATAGAAACATACGGAACTTCGAAGGAACCTGAATGTGCCAAAGTGCACTCCAAATCTTGCTCTCCTGCCCTATGTACGAACCCTCAGTCTCATGCCACAAGTCAAGTATGCTCATCTTCGTTCGCAGAATCATCTGGTATGACGAGCGAACTGTGAAAATGCCTTTGTTTTCTTCATGCCATGCCCAGAAATCCGGTAACCTCCGAGTGCACACTGGTATTTTCAGAATTTCATTTGTGTCAAAGGGTGTAAACACAGTTCGAATTAGCCCCTCGCTCCATTGTGCTGCCGTGGAATCAATGAGCTCTTCAACTCTCTCTGGTGGATTAGAAACTAGGGATGTGATGGGTCTCTTAAAACTATCTCGTGGGATCCAATTATGCATCCATATATTTGTGGTATCCCCATCACCAATCCTTCTGATTAAGCCTTGTGCCAAGATCTCACTCCCATCTAAAACTGCTCGCCAAATCTGAGAGGGACGAGCCCCCGATTATGCCTCCAAATGTGTGCAGTGCGGGAAATAAACAACCTTTAGAACTCAAGCACTTAATGAAGTTTCATCAGTCACAATTCTCCATGCTTGCCTAGCGAGGAGTGCTAAGTTAAAAATTTCCATGTTGCAGAATCCGAGGCCTCCCAAATGTTTTGGTTGTGTCATTGTATTCCAAGCAACCCAACTCGATTTTCTTCTGCCTTGCTTACTCCCCCACCAAAATTGGCGGATGATAGAAGTTATGCTCTCACACAAGCCCCTTGGCAGGCGGAAGCATGACATAGAGTATATCGGCATTGCTTGCGCGACAGACTTGATTAGGACCTCTTTTCCGGCTACAAGTAGTAATTTATCCATCCATCCTTTGATTTTATTCTAGACACGGTCTCACGGGTACTTGAATGTTCCATTCTTGGATTGGCCAATGTCCGTTGGCATGCCGAGATAACGGTCACTTAATGACTCGTTTTGAACCTACAAGGAATTTTTGATCTCCTCTCTTGTGGGACCCGAACAACCTTGGCTAAAAAAGATCGATGACATGTCATGATTAATGTGTTGTCCTGATGCATTGCAATAAATATCCAATAGGTTTGACACTACTGTTGGGGAACGTAGTATTTTTAAATTTTCCTACGATCACGCAAGATCTATCTACCAGATGCATAGCAACGAGAGGGAAGAGTGTGTCTACGTACCCTCGTAGACCGGAAGCGGAAGCGTCAAGTGACGCGGTTGATGTAGTCGAACTTTCTTCGCGATTCAACCGATCAAGCACCGAACGTACGGCACCTCCGCGTTCAGCACACGTTCAGCTTGATGACGTCCCACGAGCTCTTGATCCAGTTGAGCTTCACGGGAGAATTTCGTCAGCACGACGGCGTGGTGACGGATATGATGTATTCACCGGCGCAGGGCTTCGCCTAAGCACCGCGACGGTATGACCGAGGTGTGTTTCTGTGGAGGGGGGCACCGCACACGGCTGGAACAATTCAACTTGTGTGTCTTTGGGTACCCCCTGCCCCCGTATATAAAGGAGCAAGGGGGAGGCCGGCCGGCCCTTGTTTGGTGCGGCTAGGGGTGCAATCCTACTAGGAATAGGATTGCAATCCTATTCCTAGTAGGAATCACCAAAAGAAGGAAGAGAGGGAAAGGAAAAAGGGAGAGGTGGCGCCCCCCAATCCTAGTCCAACTAGGAACCCTAGGTGGGGCGCCGGCCAGCCCTATGGGCTTCCTCTCTCTTTCCCTTAAGGCCCACTATGGACCATCCCCCCTCGTAGGGGTTTCCGGTAACCCCCTCCGGCAATCCCGTTAAATCCGAAACTTTTCCGGAACACTTCCGGTGTCCGAATATAGTCGTCCAATATATCAATCTTTATGTCTCGGACATTCCGAGACTCCTCGTCATGTCCGTGATCTCATCCGGGACTCCGAACTACCTTCGGTACATCAAAACTCATAAACTCATAATACCGATCATCATCAAACGTTAAGCGTGCGGACCCTACGGGTTCGAGAACTATGTAGACATGACCGAGACTCATCTCCGGTCAATAACCAATAGCGGAACCTGGATGTTCATATTGGCTCCTACATATTCTACGAAGATCTTTTATCGGTCAAAACCGCATAACAACATACGTTGTTCCTTTTGTCATCGGTATGTTACTTGCCCGAGATTCGATCGTCGGTATCTCCATACCTAGTTCAATCTCGTTACCGGCAAGTCTCTTTACTCGTTCCATAACACATCATCTTGTGACTAACTCATTAGTCTTTTGCTTGCAAGGCTTATTGTGATGTGTGTTACCGAGAGGGCCCAGAGATACCTCTCCGACACTCGGAGTGACAAATCCTAATCTTGATCTATGCCAACACCACGAATACTTTCGGAGACACCTGTAGAGCATCTTTATGATCACCCAGTTACGTTGTGATGTTTGATAGCACACAAGGTGTTCCTACGGTATTCGGGAGTTGCATAATCTCATAGTCATAGGAACATGTATAAGTCATGAAGAAAGCAATAGTAGTTAAACTAAACGATCATAGTGCTATGCTAACGGATGGGTCTTGTCCATCACATCATTCTCCTAATGATGTGATCCCGTTGATCAAATGACAACTCATGTCTATGGCTAGGAAACATAACCATCTTTGATCAATGAGCTAGTCTAGTAGAGGCATACTAGGGACATACTGTTTTGTCTATGTATTCACACATGTACTAAGTTTCCGGTTAATACAATTCTAGCATGAATAAAAGACTTTTATCATGATATAAGGAAATACAAATAACATCTTTATTATTGCCTCTAGGGCATATTTCCTTCAGTCTCCCACTTGAACTAGAGTCAATAATCTAGATTACAAAGTGATGATCCTCACACCCATGGAGTCCTGGTGCTGATCATGTTTTGCCCGTGGAAGAGGCTTAGTCAACGGGTCTGCAACATTCAGATCCGTATGTATTTTGCAAATCTCTATGTCTCCCTCCTTGACTAGATCGCGGATGGAATTGAAGCGTCTTTTGATGTGCTTTGTTCTCTTGTGAAACCTGGATTCCTTCGCCAAGGCTATTGCTCCAGTGTTGTCACAAAAGATTTTCATTGGACCCGATGCACTAGGTATTACACCTAGATCGGATATGAACTCCTTCATCCAGACTCCTTCATTTGCTGCTTCTGAAGCAGCTATGTATTCCGCTTCACACGTAGATCCCGCCACGACACTCTGCTTGGAACTGCACCAACTGACAGCTCCACCGTTCAATAAAAATACATATCCGGTTTGTGACTTAGAGTCATCCGGATCAGTGTCAAAGCTAGAATCGACGTAACCGTTTACGACGAGCTCTTTGTCACCTCCATACACGAGAAACATATCATTTGTCCTTTTCAGATACTTTAGGATGTTCTTGACCGCTGTCCAGTGATCCACTCCTGGATTACTTTGGTACCTCCCTGCTAAACTTATAGCAAGGCACACATCAGGTCTGGTACACAGCATCGCATACATGATAGATCCTATGGCTGAGGCATAGGGAATGACTTTCATTTTCTCTCTATCTTCTGCAGTGGTCGGGCATTGAGTCTTACTCAACTTCATACCTTGTAATACAGGCAAGAACCCTTTCTTTGACTAATCCATTTTGAACTTCTTCAAAATCTTATCAAGGTATGTGCTTTGTGAAAGTCCAATTAAGCGTCTTGATCTATCTCTATAGATTTTGATGCCTAATATATAAGCAGCTTCACCGAGGTCTTTCATTGAAAAACTCTTATTCAAGTATCCTTTTATGCTGTCCAGAAATTCTATATTATTTCCAATCAACAATATGTCATCCACATATAATATTAGAAATGCTACAGAGCTCCCACTCACTTTCTTGTAAATACAGGCTTCTCCAAAAGTCTGTATAAAACCATATGCTTTGATCACCTCATCAAAGCATATATTCCAACTCCGAGATGCTTGCACCAGTCCATAGATGGATCGATGGAGCTTGCATACTTTGTTAGCACCTTTTGGATCGACAAAACCTTCTGGTTGCATCATATACAACTCTTCTTTGAGATATCCATTTAGGAATGCAGTTTTGACATCCATTTGCCAGATTTCATAATCATAAAATGCGGCAATTGCTAACATGATTCGGACAGACTTAAGCATCGCTACAGGTGAGAAAGTCTCATCGTAGTCAACTCCTTGAACTTGTCGAAAACCTTTCGCAACAAGTCGAGCTTTGTAAACAGTAACATTACCGTCTGTGTCGGTCTTCCTCTTGAAGATCCATTTATTTTCGATGGCCTGCCGATCATCGGGCAAGTCAACCAAAGTCCACACTTTGTTCTCATACATGGATCCCATCTCAGATTTCATGGCTTCAAGCCATTTTGCGGAATCTGGGCTCATCATCGCTTCCTCATAGTTCGTAGGTTCATCATGGTCTAGTAACATGATTTCTAGAACTGGGTTGCCATACCACTCTGGTGCGGAACGTACTCTGGTTGATCTACGACGTTCAGCAGAAACTTGATCCGAAGTTTCATGATCATCATCATTAACTTCCTCAATGATTGGTGTAGGAATCACTGGAACAATTTTCTGTGATGTATTACTTTCCAATCCGGGAGAAGGTACAATTACCTCATCAAGTTCTACTTTCCTCCCACTCACTTCTTTCGAGAGAAACTCCTTCTCTAGAAAGGATCCATTCTTAGCAACGAATATCTTGCCTTCGGATCTGTGATAGAAGGTGTACCCAACAGTCTCTTTTGGGTATCCTATGAAGACACATTTCTCCGACTTGGGTTCGAGCTTATCAGGTTGAAGCTTTTTCACATAAGCATCGCAGCCCCAAACTTTAAGAAACGACAACTTTGGTTTCTTGCCAAACCATAGTTCATAAGGTGTCGTATCAACGGATTTAGATGGTGCCCTATTTAACGTGAATGCAGCTGTCTCTAAAGCATAACCCCAAAACGATAGTGGTAAATCGGTAAGAGACATCATAGATCGTACCATATCCAATAAAGTACGGTTACGACGTTCGGACACACCATTACGCTGTGGTGTTCCAGGTGGTGTGAGTTGTGAAACTATTCCACATTGTTTCAAATGAAGAACAAACTCGTAACTCAAATATTCTCCTCCACGATCAGATCGTAGAAACTTTATTTTCTTGTTACGATGATTCTCTACTTCACTCTGAAATTCTTTGAACTTTTCAAATGTTTCAGACTTGTGCTTCATTAAGTAGATATACCCATATCTGCTCAAATCATCAGTGAAGGTCAGAAAATAACGATACCCGCCGCGTGCTTCAACACTCATTGGTCCACATACATCAGTATGTATGATTTCCAACAAATCTGTTGCTCGCTCCATAGTTCCGGAGAACGGAGTTTTAGTCATCTTGACCATGAGGCATGGTTCGCAAGCACCAAGTGATTCATAATCAAGTGATTCCAAAAGTCCATCACTCTGGAGTTTCTTCATGCGTTTTACACCAATATGACCTAAACGGCAGTGCCACAAATAAGTTGCACTATCAATATTAACCTTGCATCTTTTGGTTTCAATATTATGAATATGTGTATCACTACAATCGAGATCCAATAAGAATAGACCACTCTTTAAGGGTGCATGACCATAAAAGATATTATTCATAAAAATAGAACAACCATTATTCTCTGATTTAAATGAATAACCGTCTCGCAACAAACAAGATCCAGATATAATGTTCATGCTCAACGCTGGCACCAAATAACAATTATTTAGGTCTAAAACTAATCCCGAAGGTAGATGTAGAGGTAGCGTGCCGACGGCGATCACATCGACTTTGGAACCGTTTCCCACGCGCATCGTCACCTCGTCCTTAGCCAATCTTCGTTTAATCCGTAGTCCCTGTTTCGAGTTACAAATATTAGCAACCGAACCGGTATCAAATACCCAGATACTACTACGAGCATTAGTAAGGTACACATCAATAACATGTATATCACATATACCTTTGTTCACCTTGCCATCCTTCTTATCCGCCAAATACTTGGGGCAGTTCCGCTTCCAGTGTCCAGTCCCCTTGCAGTAGAAGCACTCAGTTTCAGGCTTGGCTCCAGACTTGGGTTTCTTCGTGGAAGTAGCAACTGTCTTGCTATTCTTCTTGAAGTTCCCCTTCTTTCCTTTGCCCTTTTTCTTGAAACTATTGGTCTTGTTAACCATCAACACTTGATGCTCCTTCTTGATTTCTACCTCCACAGCCTTGAGCATGGCGAAGAGCTCGGGAATTGTCTTTTGCATCCCTTGCATATTATAGTTCATCACAAAGCCTTTATAGCTTGGTGGCAGTGATTGAAGAACTCTATCAATAACACTATCCTCGTCAACTTTGCAACCAAGTTGAGTCATATGATTGTAGTACCCAGACATTCTGAGCAAGTGTTCACTGATAGAACTATTCTCCTCCATTTTGCAGCTGTAGAATTTATTGGAAATCTCATATTTCTCAATCCGGGCATTTGATTGAAATATTAACTTCAACTCCTGGAACATCTCATATGGTCCATGACGTTCAAAACGTCGTTGAAGTCCCGGTTCTAAGCCGTAAAGCATGGCACACTGAACTATCGTGTAGTCATCAGACCGCGACTGCCAGACGTTCAAAGCGTCTATATTAGCGGGAGGGGGCTTGTCACCTAGCGGTGCTTCAAGGACATAATTCTTCTGTGCAGCAATGAGGATAATCCTTAGGTTACGGACCCAGTCCGTGTAATTGCTACCATCATCTTTCAACTTAGCTTTCTCTAGGAATGCATTAAAATTCAAAGGAACGATAGCACGGGCCATTGATCTACAACAACATAGATATGCAAAAACTATCAGGACTAAGTTCATGATAAGTTAAAGTTCAATTTAATCATATTAATTAAAGAACTCCCACTTAGATAGACATCCCTCCGGTCATCTAAATGATCACGTGATCCAAATCAACTAAACCATGTCCGATCATCACGTGAGATGGAGTAGTTTCAATGGTGAACATCTTATGTTGATCATATCTACTATATGATTCATGCTCGACCTTTCGGTCTCCAGTGTTCTGAGGCCATATCTGCATATGCTAGGCTCGTCAAGGTTAACCCGAGTATTCTGCGTGTGCAAAACTGGCTTACACCCGTTGTATTTGAACGTAGAGCTTATCACACCGGATCATCACGTGGTGTCTCGGCACGACGAACTTTCGCAACGATGCATACTCAGGGAGAACACTTATACCTTGAAATTTAGTAAGGGATCATCTTATAATGCTACCGTCGTTCTAAGCAAAATAAGAAGCATAATAAGATAAACATCACATGCAATCAAAATATGTGACATGATATGGCCATCATCATCTTGTGCTTTTGATCTCCATCTCCAAAGCACCGTTATGATCACCTTCGTCACCGGCGCGACACCTTGATCTCCATCGTAGCATCGTTGTCGTCTCGTCAACTATTGCTTCTACGACTATCGCTACCGCTTAGTGATAAAGTAAAGCAATTACATGGCGATTGCATTTCATACAATAAAGCGACAACCATATGGCTCCTGCCAGTTGCCGATAACTTTACAAAACATGATCATCTCATACAAAACCGTATAACTCATCATGTCTTGACCATATCACATCACAACATGCCCTGCAAAAACAAGTTAGACGTCCTCTACTTTGTTGTTGCATGTTTTACGTGGCTGCTACGGGCTTAGCAAGAACCGTTCTTACCTACGCATACAAAACCACAACGATGTTTCGTCAAGTATGTGCTGTTTTAACCTTCACAAGGACCGGGCGTAGCCACACTTGATTCAGCTAAAGTGAGAGAGATAGACACCCGCCAGTCACCTTTAAGCAACGAGTGCTCGTAACGGTGAAACCCGTCTCGCGTAAGCGTACGCGTAATGTCGGTCCGGGCCGCTTCATCTCACAATACCGCCGAAGCAAAGTATGACATGCTGGTAAGCAGTATGACTAGTATCGCCCACAACTCATTGTGTTCTACTCGTGCAAATCATCTACGCATAGACCTGGCTCATGATGCCACTGTTGGGGAACGTAGTATTTTTAAATTTTCCTACGATCACGCAAGATCTATCTACCAGATGCATAGCAACGAGAGGGAAGAGTGTGTCTACGTACCCTCGTAGACCGGAAGCGGAAGCGTCAAGTGACGCGGTTGATGTAGTCGAACTTTCTTCGCGATTCAACCGATCAAGCACCGAACGTACGGCACCTCCGCGTTCAGCACACGTTCAGCTTGATGACGTCCCACGAGCTCTTGATCCAGTTGAGCTTCACGGGAGAGTTTCGTCAGCACGACGGCGTGGTGACGGATATGATGTATTCACCGGCGCAGGGCTTCGCCTAAGCACCGCGACGGTATGACCGAGGTGTGTTTCTGTGGAGGGGGGCACCGCACACGGCTGGAACAATTCAACTTGTGTGTCTTTGGGTGCCCCCCTGCCCCCGTATATAAAGGAGCAAGGGGGGAGGCCGGCCGGCCCTTGTTTGGTGCGGCTAGGGGTGCAATCCTACTAGGAATAGGATTGCAATCCTATTCCTAGTAGGAATCACCAAAAGAAGGAAGAGAGGGAAAGGAAAAAGGGAGAGGTGGCGCCCCCCAATCCTAGTCCAACTAGGAACCCTAGGTGGGGCACCGGCCAGCCCTATGGGCTGCCTCTCTCTTTCCCTTAAGGCCCACTATGGACCATCCCCCCTCGTAGGGGTTTCCGGTAACCCCCTCCGGCAATCCCGTTAAATCCGAAACTTTTCCGGAACACTTCCGGTGTCCGAATATAGTCGTCCAATATATCAATCTTTATGTCTCGGACATTCCGAGACTCCTCGTCATGTCCGTGATCTCATCCGGGACTCCGAACTACCTTAGGTACATCAAAACTCATAAACTCATAATACCGATCGTCATCAAACGTTAAGCGTGCGGACCCTACGGGTTCGAGAACTATGTAGACATGACCGAGACTCATCTCTGGTCAATAACCAATAGCGGAACCTGGATGTTCATATTGGCTCCTACATATTCTACGAAGATATTTTATCGGTCAAAACCGCATAACAACATACGTTGTTCCTTTTGTCATGGGTATGTTACTTGCCCGAGATTCGATCGTCGGTATCTCCATACCTAGTTCAATCTCGTTACCGGCAAGTCTCTTTACTCGTTCCGTAACACATCATCTTGTGACTAACTCATTAGTCTTTTGCTTGCAAGGCTTATTGTGATGTGTGTTACCGAGAGGGCCCAGAGATACCTCTCCGACACTCGGAGTGACAAATCCTAATCTTGATCTATGCCAACACCACGAATACTTTCGGAGACACCTGTAGAGCATCTTTATGATCACCCAGTTACGTTGTGACGTTTGATAGCACACAAGGTGTTCCTACGGTATTCGGGAGTTGCATAATCTCATAGTCATAGGAACATGTATAAGTCATGAAGAAAGCAATAGCAGTAAAACTAAACGATCATAGTGCTATGCTAACGGATGGGTCTTGTCCATCACATCATTCTCCTAATGATGTGATCCCGTTGATCAAATGACAACTCATGTCTATGGCTAGGAAACATAACCATCTTTGATCAATGAGCTAGTCTAGTAGAGGCATACTAGGGACATACTATTTTTGTCTATGTATCCACACATGTACTAAGTTTCCGGTTAATACAATTCTAGCATGAATAAAAGACATTTATCATGATATAAGGAAATACAAATAACATCTTTATTATTGCCTCTTGGGCATATTTCCTTCAACTACAACTTGCCCCTCTACACTAGCCTTAAAGAGCAACATGCTGTCATCTGCAAACAAAAGGTGGTTTATGGAGGGAGCTGTCGGAGCAACCTTAATACCTGCAATTGATGACTGAGAACTGGATTTTAGGAGGCACGAAAGGCCCTCTGCTGTGATCAAGAATAAGTAGGAGAAATTGGGTCTCCCTGTCAGATTCCTCTGGTTGGTCTAAAAGAATCAAGCTTTTCACCATTAAAGAAAACAGAAAAGGACACCGAAGAGACCATGCCCATTGCCATATTTATCCATTGCTAAAAAAGCCGAGTTTGTCCATAATAGCCCTTAAATAGGTCCACTCCAACCTGTCATATGTGTAACGACCAAACCTCGAAGGATTTGAGTCTCTGTGCTTACCGTGCTAGTCCCTGGATCGAACTCGCTAGCACACACAGTATAGATGAATACCAGAATACAAGTGCATCATTTATTACAACGTATGATCCAGAGTATATAAAATAAAACAATCTGCATAGCTCATGGCTAGCTATTATTCAATCACACAGCGGAAAGTAGCAGAAAAATAACAATGAGTCCCATCATAGCCCAACTGGAGATGCTGAGTGCAGACTCGCGACCCTAACGGTACCTTACTCCTCGTCTGAAAATCCTGCAACATGAGACGTTGCAGCCGTATAGGTCAATACATTGAATGTATTGGCAAGTTACACAGGAGAAGTAATAAAGCAGACCTACAAGTATATGCATAGAACAACAAAGGAAGGCTTGGGGGTTTATTTTGCAGAAAGCTGATTTTGTCCTCATAACTACCTAATAAATAGTCAATTTTTCATTTAGTTCTTTTATTACTACCATTGAATGCACAAGGTTGAGTTGGCAAAAATCAACTCCAACCTACCCATTTATTAAGTTGCCCACAAATATTATTAAGTGTCACATCTGTCAAGATCATCCAACAACTGTAATGGCATAGTCGCTCAAATTTACCCATAACCGGGGGCACGGCTAATCATGATTAGTTTTATTACTCTGCAGAGTTTTGCACACTTTACCCACTAGACTCAACCCGTAGATTGAGACGAAGCCTTTCAGAAGTAGTCACCTCCACCCCCGGCAGTCGGTACACCTATCCATATCTACATCTGCTAGCATACCTGGGCGAGGATCCCACAACCTACTCAACTAAGCCAGAGCCCATATAGCTAGTGGTCGCGCATGGAAGCTACTAGTCATTAAGTCTGTCTGATCTTTTTGAGCCTGGGCGACCGTCCACTTACATTCAGAGGGTATAAACCATGATGTTCTTAAGACCACCCATCAATACCACTTCCGCCCAGAGGTGAGTTAAGTCCTGAATTACTACTCAGTTTGTTAAATATTAATAATCCTCACATAAGCTCAATGTATTCAGGAACCAACCCCGTCTACCAGCATAGCAAAACTATACCTAACACGATTTGCGAAAGATGGGAGATAGTTCAACAATATAGCTCAAATTATAACAATCCTATAATGCATAAGTGTATAGTGTGGCATAACCTACAATGCATAGGAAAACAATAGGTAAAGGATGATCAACATGTAACTTGCCTTGGTTCTGGTTCAAAAGGTCACACTCCTGACAATAGCTCGCGTCGCACTCCGGACAATCTACACGTTTCACACAATATAACAAATCAATTACCGAAACTCCAAAGAAATCAAAATAAAGCAAACAGCAAGAAAATCATTTTAAAACTCAAAAACAGCAGCAAACAACATGTACAGATCATCTATATTGCACTACAGTTACAATGCAGAAAGAATCGCTGGATTCCGATAAACGGTTTAAAAGATATGGCCTCCGGAAGATTTAACTCGAATTCAAACGAATTCAAATTTGAATTGTGCAAACATGTGCAAAATTGGTACTGTGATGAAGATATGATTTTTGTGAGTGCATAGGAAAAAGAATCACCTAATTTGGAGTTACAGAATAAAAACTACAGCAATTTGAAGATTAGAGGAAAACAAAACCTAAAAAGAAAAGGAAAACAACAGAATTCGCCTGGACTGTAGCAACTCCTGTTGCAACTCCTGTAGGGAACTGCCACGTGGCAGCAGCCCATTGGCTCGGCGCGCGTGCTCACCAGAACAGAAAAGAAACGGCGGCGGTGGCTCGAGCGTCGACGGCGGCGCGTCTCCGGCAGGTCTCCGGTGAGGGTGATGCTACGGGCGGGTGCGGCAGTGACTGGCGGAGGCGTTGGTGGTGTCAGACGGCGTCGGGGAGGGCTGTAGCGGCGGCGGTGACTCGCGTGAACTCCGGCGGCGGCGGGTGTCGACGGCGGCGATCCTCCGGTGGCCTCCTGGTCACCCACCCATGTCAAAACGCTGCGCAGAAGAGAGGAGGTTCTAGGGGAAGAAAATGCCGCGGCTGAGGTGATCTTACGGCGGCGAAAACGGCCGGCGAACAGCGACGGTCGGCGAACTCCGCGGCGAGATCCAAACAGCCCGTGCGTCGCGTGCGGCGGCAGAAAGAGGTCGGGGAGGGTTTGTGGCATGTGCCCTAGGGCCTGGGATCGCCCTAGACAACTTGGGCATACGCGGGGCGGCTCGGAGGCGCGATCCCGACTCGGGTCGCCTCGGCGTGCGCGCGTGCGGTGCGGCGCGGCGTCTCCGGCTCGGTGGAGGAGAAGAACAGGGGCGGGGCCCACTGGCAGTGAGAGAGGGCGGTGGGTCGGGTGCGGTCGGGTCGGGTCGGGCGAGCGGTGGCGTACCGCTTCGCGAGCGAGCGGGCTGCGGGGCTGCGGGGCTGGGCCGCATTGCTGGGCCTTCGCTGTGCGCCTGGCTGCTGGCTGCGGTTTGCTGGGCCGCGCTGTGGCCTGCGCTGCGCTGCGCTGCTGCCTTTTTTTTGAACCAGCAGAATACAAAATAAAATAAAATAAAACACACCATATAAAATCTAAATAAAAATACCTAGTCACTCAGCAAAAATAGCCCTATAATTATAAACTACAGGAACACTAGTTCCAAAACTAATGCAATTTTGAAAAATCTTTTTGATGCATTTGGCCACTCAAACAGCAAATAAAACCAAAAATAAAATATTTTGGAGATTTCAAAAATTACCAGAACATAACAAATGAACTGGAAATAATATTCTGGACATTATGAACATTTTTAAATGTAGGGGAGAAGTCATGTTATCTCCACTCCAATAATTGCCTTTAGTTGCATAATGAAAATAATATTGCAGAAAGACAAATAATGCAATAAAAATATGATATGCAAGTGAATGATCTATTAACATCCAAATTAGGAAAATTGGGATGTTACAAACCTACCCCCCTTAAGATGAATCTCGCCCTCGAGATTCGGGCTGGCTAGGAAATAGGTGTGGGTGCTCCTGCCTGAGATCTTCCTCTCGCTCCCAGGTAGCTTCTTCCTCTGTATGATGATCCCACTGAACCTTGCATAACTTAATTGTCTTGGTTCGAGTAACTCTCTCTGCTGTCTCCAGAATCTTAACAGGTTTCTCCTCATATGTCAAATCACTCTCCAACTGAATTGCATCAAGTGGCACTGTGTCCCTCAATGGAACATCCATCATCTCTGCGTGGCACTTCTTCAACTGAGATACATGATACACATTATGAACTCCAGACAAAGATTCTGGCAACTCCAGCTGATAAGCTACCTCTCCTCTACGCTCCAAGATCCTGTAAGGCCCCACGAAACATGGTGCTAACTTACCCTTAATGCCAAACCTCTTAATTCCACGAAGTGGTGAAACTCGAAGATATGCACGATCTCCTACCTCATATGTCACCTCTTTGCGCTTTGCATCTGCATAACTCTTCTGTCTGGACTGAGCTATCTTTAACCTGTCACGAATCAGCTTGACCTTCTCCTCAGCATCTCTGATCAAGTCTGGTCCAAAGAACTGTCGCTCTCCAACCTCATCCCACATCAACGGTGTCCTGCACTTCCTGCCATATAATACCTCAAACGGTGCCATCTTCAGACTAGCCTGATAACTGTTATTATATGAGAACTCTGCATAAGGTAAATTATCATCCCAACTGGACCCATAGTATAAAACACAAGCTCTCAACATATCCTCCAAAATCTAATTTACCCTCTCTGTCTGCCCATCAGTCTGTGGATGGAAAGCTGTACTGAACTCCAGCCTGGTGCCTAAGGATTCATGCAACTGACGCCAAAATTTAGATGTGAACTGAGTACCTCTATCAGACACTACCTTCCTTGGAACTCCATGCAGACAAACAATTTTAGACATATAAACTTTAGCTAGCTGAGCACTGGTATAAGTAGTCTTTACCGGAATGAAGTGAGCAACCTTAGTCAAGCGATCAACAATTACCCAAATAGAATCATAACCTGACCGAGTCCTGGGTAAACCTGTAATGAAATCCATACCAATTTGATCCCATTTCCACTCAGGTATAGGCAATGGCTGTAACAAACCTGCTGGCCTCTGATGTTCTGCTTTAACTCTCTGGCACACATCACATGTAGCAATATATCCAGCAATCTCCCTCTTCAGACTAGGCCACCAAAATCTTTCCCTCAAGTCCAAATACATCTTAGTATTACCTGGGTGAATAGAATCAGGTGAATCATGTGCCTCCTGAAGAATCAACTTCCTGATGTCTGCATCTTGCGGTACACAAACACACTTCTCAAACCATATGGTCCCATGCTCATCCTCATGGAAACCTTCTGCCTTACCTTTAGTCATATTCTCTTTTATTGCAGCAATCTCTTTATCACCCTTTTGAGCTTCCCTGATCCTGTCAAGCAAAGTAGGCTTTACCTCAAGTGTTGCCAAATATCCCTTAGGTACCATCTCCAACCTGAGATCCCTGAACTGTTCACATAACTCTTGTGGCATATCATTAATATCAACTGCATTAACATGGCTCCTACGACTCAATGCATCAGCAACAACATTAGCCTTACCAGGATGATACTGCACATTCAAATCATAATCCTTAATAAGCTCCAACCATCTCCTCTGCCTGAGGTTCAAATCTTTCTGAGTAAAAATATACTTCAAGCTCTTATGATCAGTAAATATATCACAATGATTACCAATAAGATACTGCCTCCAAGTTTTCAATGCATGCACAACTGAGGCTAACTCCAAATCATGTGTAGGATAATTATGCTCATGATTCTTAAGCTGACGTGAAGCATATGAAACAACTTTACCTTCCTGCATCAAAACACTCCCAAGTCCCTGACGAGAAGCATCACAATATACCTGGAAGTCCTTATGTATATCACGCAGAATTAAGACTGGTGCTGTAACCAAACGCTGCTTCAATTCCTGAAAGCTGGCTTCACATTCATCGGTCCAAGCAAACTTCTTCTCCTTCTTCAACAATTCAGTCATAGGCTTTGCAATTTTAGAAAAGTTCTCAATAAACCTCCTATAATAACCTGCAAGGCCCAAGAAGCTGCGAATCTCCCCAACTGTTGTGGGTGCCTCCCACTCTGTAACTGCAGCAACCTTAGATGGATCAACTGCAACTCCATTACCTGACACAACATGTCCAAGGAATGCTACCTCATCCAGCCAAAATTCACATTTGCTGAACTTGGCATACAACTGATGTTCCCTCAGCTTCTCCATCACCAAACGCAGATGTACCTCATGCTCTTGCTTATTCTTGGAGAACACCAATATATCATCAATGAAAACAACCACAAATTTATCCAAGTACTCCATAAACACCTTGTTCATCATATTCATGAAGTATGCAGGAGCGTTAGTCAATCCAAATGACATAACAGTATATTCATACAACCCATACCTCGTAGTAAAAGCAGTCTTTGGAATATCTTGCTCACGAATCCTTAATTGATGATAACCAGAACGAAGATCAATCTTAGAAAACACAGTAGCTCCCTCCAACTGGTCAAACAAATCATTTATCATAGGCAAGGGATATTTATTCTTAATGGTTACCTCATTCAGAGAACGATAATCAACACACATCCTCAAGGTACCATCTTTCTTCTCCACAAACAAAACTGGAGCTCCCCAAGGTGATGAACTTGGGCGAATAAATCCTTGTTCCTGCAATTCCCTTATCTCCTTCTTCAATTCCTCCAACTCCTGAGGAGGCATTCTATACGGTCTCTTTGCAATAGGTCCGGTGCCTGGTATTAAATCAATAAGAAACTCAATATCTCTGTCTGGTGGCATACCTGGCAACCCCTCTGGAAACACATCCGGGTAGTCCCTCACAACTGGCACATCTTCCAGACTACCCCCCTTAAGAGAGTTCACTTGCACCTGATTATGCTTATACTTACATACATATCTGATCCTCTTGCCTCCTGGTGCACTGAGAGTAATAGATCGACTGGCACAATCAATAAGACCTTTATATTTAGTCAGCCAGTCCATACCCAAAATAACATCAATACCTTGTGACTTCAATATAACCAAATCTGTGGGAAAAACATGCTTCCCAATGGACAAAGGCATCTGAAAGCATCCCAAACTTGCTGCCATCTCAGCCCCCGGAGAACTTACTAGAATAGGTGACTTAAGCGCTACGGTAGGCAACTTATGTTTATCCACAAATACCCGTGAGATGAATGAATGCGATGCACCAGAATCAAAAAGAACAAGTGCAGGTACCGAATTAATCAAGAACTTACCAATCACGGCATCAGGTTCATCATAAACCTCCTCCACATTAGCATGGTTAACATGACCCTTTTGGAAGGGGTTTGGCTTGCTGACTCCAGAATTTCCATTACCATTCTTGCTCTCTGGGCAAGCGTTGGAGTAGTGGCCCATCTGTCTACACTTATAGCACTGAACCTGGCTAATGTCCCTCTGCACAGGCACACTCTGGTGGTTCTGGTTATTACTCCCTCCATTACCATTACCATTACCATTACCTTTGACATTGCCGTTGTTACTCTTGTGCCCATTGTGATTATGATGGCCATTATGGTTGTGGCCATTCCCTCCATGATGATTATGTCCATTACCTCCATGATGATGATGATGCCCATTACCTCCATTACCCTGATATGAAGTGCGTGGCTTCTGTTGTGGTCCTGAATTATACCTGTTATTGTTGTTGTACTTCCTCTTGCGATTCTCTATGGCCTGATGCTTCCCCTCTAGCATAATAGCCTTATCAATCAGCTGCTGACAATTATCAAAAGTGGCCACTGTCAACTGAAGGCTCAACTCATCATTTAGGCCCTCCAAGAATTTCTCCTGCCTAGCTGCATCAGTGTTAACATCATTAGGAGCATAGCGTGCAAGATTATTAAATTCATCCACATACGCATTAACTATGCGTCCTCCCTGACGCAAACTGCGAAACTCCTTCTTTTTCAAACTCATAGCACCAGCAGACACATGTGCAGCACGAAAAGCAGTCTGAAACTGAGTCCAAGTGATACCAGCAATGGGATAAGAGACCAAGTAGTTGTCCCACCAAGCTACGGCAGGACCCTCCAACAAATGTGCGGCAAACCTCACCCTCTCTGCATCTGTGTATCCAACTGTCTCCAGGTTCTTATTGACTCCACGGAGCCAATCATCAGCCACAATAGGTTCAGGGGAACTAGAGAACCTCTGAGGATTCAACCTCAGGAACCTGGTAAGCATATCCACGGGTGGCGGGTTGTTGTTGTTGTTCTGGTTGTTCTGGTTCTGCACAAGCAACTGGATCAACTGTGTCTGCCCCTGAAGCAACTGCTGCATGTATGGCAGTATGTCATTGCCATTGTTCTCTCCTCCTGCAGCATTGCGCCTATTCTCACGCCTCGGCGGCATCTGGTGGGCAAGCATAGAAGAGTTATAGATATAATAGGGCCAAAGCTATAAATATAAATATATTCTACCCATATGCATATATGATCAAGGCAATAAAACACAACAACGAATAACACAAACAAATAAACAAACAAACAAACAATCACAATAATATAGTAGTATATATATATATATATATATATATATATATATATATATATATATATATATATATATATATATGCATATATAGTCAAATAATTTTGACGAGATAAAATTTAACAAGCAAGCTACCAATCAAGCAAACAATCTAGTATCTTCATACCACAAAAGTGGACATAATCAGATACGCTAACACGATAACGTTGCAAAATAAAACAAGCATATATGGTGGTCTCAGCACTAGTTCCTACTTAACTGTTCAAGATACTTGAGGGGATGAACTAATAAACAGTAAGAAGTATAACTAGTTTATAAAACAATTTTCACTCCTATGGCTTTTCTAATCCATTTTCTAGGGTCACGTCCTACAGTCAACACACTGCTCTGATACCATCTGTAACGACCAAACCTCGAAGGATTTGAGTCTCTGTGCTTACCGTGCTAGTCCCTGGATCAAACTCGCTAGCACACACAGTATAGATGAATACCAGAATACAAGTGCATCATTTATTACAACGTATGATCCAGAGTATATAAAATAAAACAATCTGCATAGCTCATGGCTAGCTATTATTCAATCACACAGCGGAAAGTAGCAGAAAAATAACGATGAGTCCCATCATAGCCCAACTGGCGATGCTGAGTGCAGATTCGCGACCCTAACGGTACCTTACTCCTCGTCTGAAAATCCTGCAACATGAGATGTTGCAGCTGTATAGGTCAATACATTGAATGTATTGGCAAGTTACACAGGAGAAGTAATAAAGCAGACCTACAAGTATATGCATAGAACAACAAAGGAAGGCTTGGGGGTTTATTTTGCAGAAAGCTGATTTTGTCCTCATAACTACCTAATAAATAGTCAATTTTTCATTTAGTTCTTTTATTACTACCATTGAATGCACAAGGTTGAGTTGGCAAAAATCAACTCCAACCTACCCATTTATTAAGTTGCCCACAAATATTATTAAGTGTCACATCTGTCAAGATCATCCAACAACTGTAATGGCATAGTCGCTCAAATTTACCCATAACCGGGGGCACGGCTAATCATGATTAGTTTTATTACTCTGCAGAGTTTTGCACACTTTACCCACTAGACTCAACCCGAAGATTGATACGAAGCCTTTCAGAAGTAGTCACCTCCACCCCCGGCAGCCGGTACACCTATCCATATCTACATCTGCTAGCATACCTGGGCGAGGATCCCACAACCTACTCAACTAAGCCAGAGCCCATATAGCTAGTGGTCGCGCATGGAAGCTACTAGTCATTAAGTCTGTCTGATCTTTTTGAGCCTGGGCGGCTGTCCACTTACATTCAGAGGGTATAAACCATGATGTTCTTAAGACCACCCATCAATACCACTTCCGCCCAGAGGTGAGTTAAGTCCTGAATTACTACTCAGTTTGTTAAATATTAATAATCCTCACATAAGCTCAATGTATTCAGGAACCAACCCCGTCTACCAGCATAGCAAAACTATACCTAACACGATTTGCGAAAGACGGGAGATAGTTCAACAATATAGCTCAAATTATAACAATCCTATAATGCATAAGTGTATAGTGTGGCATAACCTACAATGCATAGGAAAACAATAGGTAAAGGATGATCAACATGTAACTTGCCTTGGTTCTGGTTCAAAAGGTCACACTCCTGACAATAGCTCGCGTCGCACTCCGGACAATCTACACGTTTCACACAATATAACAAATCAATTACCGAAACTCCAAAGAAATCAAAATAAAGCAAACAGCAAGAAAATCATTTTAAAACTCAAAAACAGCAGCAAACAACATGTACAGATCATCTATATTGCACTACAGTTACAATGCAGAAAGAATCGCTGGATTCCGATAAACGGTTTAAAAGATATGGCCTCCGGAAGATTTAACTCGAATTCAAACGAATTAAAATTTGAATTGTGCAAACATGTGCAAAATTGGTACTGTGATGAAGATATGATTTTTGTGAGTGCATAGGAAAAAGAATCACCTAATTTGGAGTTACAGAATAAAAACTACAGCAATTTGAAGATTAGAGGAAAACAAAACCTAAAAAGAAAAGGAAAACAACAGAATTCGCCTGGACTGTAGCAACTCTTGTTGCAACTCCTGTAGGGAACTGCAACGTGGCAGCAGCCCATTGGCTGGGCGCGCGTGCTCACCAGAACAGAAAAAAAACAGCGGCGGTGGCTCGGGCGTCGACGGCGGCGCGTCTCCGGCAGGTCTCCGGTGAGGGTGATGCTACGGGCGGGTGCGACAGTGACTGGCGGAGGCGTTGGTGGTGTCGGACGGCGTCGGGGAGGGTTGTAGCGGCGGCGGTGACTCGCGTGAACTCCGGCGGCGGCGGGTGTCGACGGCGGCGATCCTCCGGTGGCCTCCTGGTCACCCACCCATGTCAAAACGCTGCGCAGAAGAGAGGAGGTTCTAGGGGAAGAAAATGCCGCGGCTGAGGTGATCTTACGGCGGCGAAAACGGCCGGCGAACAGCGGCGGTCGGCGAACTCCGCGGCGAGATCCAAACGGCCCGTGCGTCGCGTGCGGCGGCAGAAAGAGGTCGGGGAGGGTTTGTGGCATGTGCCCTAGGGCCTGGGATCGCCCTAGACAACTTGGGCGTACGCGGGGCGGCTCGGAGGCGCGATCCCGACTCGGGTCGCCTCGGCATGCGCGCGTGCGGTGCGGCGCGGCGTCTCCGGCTCGGTGGAGGAGAAGAAGAGGGGCGGGGCCCACTGGCAGTGAGAGAGGGCGGTGGGTCGGGTGCGGTCGGGTCGGGTCGGGCGAGCGGTGGCGTACCGCTTCGCGAGCGAGCGGGCTGCGGGGCTGCGGGGCTGGGCCGCGTTGCTGGGCCTTCGCAGTGCGCCTGGCTGCTGGCTGCGGTTTGCTGGGCCGCGCTGTAGCCTGCGCTGCTGCCTTTTTTATTTTGAACCAGCAGAATACAAAATAAAATAAAATAAATCACACCATATAAAATCTAAATAAAAATACCTAGTAACTCAGCAAAAATAGCCCTATAATTATAAACTACAGGAACACTAGTTCCAAAACTAATGCAATTTTGAAAAATCATTTTGATGCATTTGGCCACTCAAACAGCAAATAAAACCACAAATAAAATATTTTGGAGATTTAAAAAATTACCAGAACATAACAAATGAACTGGAAATAATATTCTGGACATTATGAAAATTTTTAAATGTAGGGGAGAAGTCATGTTATCTCCACTCCAATAATTGCCTTTAGTTGCATAATGAAAAGAATATTGCAGAAAGACAAATAATGCAATAAAAATATGATATGCAAGTGAATGATCTATTAACATCCAAATTAGGAAAATTGGGATGTTACAATATGCCTTCATCATGTCCAACATGAGAGCACAATAATTGTTCATCTTGGATTTGGACCTTTTCATGAAATGGAGGCACTCATATGCACATATGATATTATCTGTAATTAATCTTCCCAGAACAAAAGCGGACTGTTCCTCAGAAATTATATCAGGAAAAATAACTTTCAGTCTGTTGGCCACCACTTTGGAGGCAATAATGTAGAGTACATTGCACAGAATAATTGGCCTAAACTTGGAAAGTAGGGTGGGATTCATTACCTTGGGAATCAGTAGTAGAACTGTATCATTAATACCCTCCGGACTCTATTCACCTCGAACTATACTCAGTACCACTCTTGTTACATCGTCACCACAGAGGTCCCAATGGCGTTGATAAAAATGCGTCGGATAGCCATCCAGCCCCTGTGCCTTAGTAGGAACCATTTGAAACAAGGCCATTTTCACCTCCTCCTTAGTGTATTAAACATTCAACATTGCATTCATCTCCTCTGAAACCTTCCTCGGAACGTGATTTAGCACCGCATCTATGCTCTACACACCCTTAGAGGTGTACAGAGTTTGATAGACATTATTTGCCATAATTTTCAGCTCATCCGGGTCTACCACAATTGCTCCAGGGGAACTTTGCAATGATTTAATCATATACTTTTTTCGTCTCAAACTCGCCCATAGGTGGAAGAACTAGGTGTTTTTATCCCCTGCTGACAGCCAGTCGACCCTCGCCCGCTGGCGCCACATGATTTCCTCCCGGTGATACAATTCAATCAATCGTTTGTTTATTTTGAGCTCTGCATGTGAAGGTCCTGTTCAAAGAGGGTTGACTCATAGCTCGTCTAGCAACTTCTTTAGATGTTTGATTTTCTTTCTGACACTCCCGAAGGTGTCATTGCTCCACCTTCCCAGTCCTCTTGCCAGATTTTCAAGTTTTTGTCTGATATCTTCTACCGAGGAATATGGTGCCCCTGCATCCCATCCCTATAATACCATCTCATTTAGATCCTCATGCGTCTCCCACATCGTCTCGTACCTGAAGTCTTTCTTTCTGATTTAAGCCTTGGCTCGTTGTGACGCCCGAAGACCGACGCTCCAGAAGATTCCAGATGTTCCGGGTTTTCCCGTGTGTTTCATTTGTGCTTGCTTTATTTATTTTTACATTGCATCATGTCATCATGCCATCATGACTTTAATTCTGCAACTCAACCAAATAAGTCGTGTGGACCTTCGGTCCATTTAAATCGAGGGAAGGATGACTTCTCTTTATAACATATATATATATCCTCCTAATATTTATGGAGATATTATAAAAATATTCCATTGTTGGAAGCAACCATCACACACTTGCATATTTTCCCCATGTCTGTTTCACTCCAAGTTTTGACTCTGTAACCTTGTCTATAATTCTTATCCGTTTTATTGAGGCTCCTCCAAAAATCCGAGCATTTTTGGACTCTTCAAAGCCTAGCCCTTGTTCAAACCATTTGAATTAAATTCAAATGAATTTGAATTTAAACCTTGCAAAATGTCCATTTCTATTTTTCTCGGATCAAGCTCATTTTTATGAGCCCGAGGAAAATAACCTCATGAGGAACTCTTTCCCTAACCCCCCATCTTTCTTTTCTTCTCTTTATTTGTTTTCTGCTAAAAAAGAAGGGAAGAGCCAGCCGAACTGGGAACATCTGGGCCTCCCAGCCACAGCTCGGCCTGCTCCCAGCCGGCCGCACCATCTGGCAAGGCCTCAAGGCCCGGCCTCCTTCTCCCCTCGTAACCCTAGCCGCACCCCATCGCTCCCTTCTCTCCCCCGATTCCCTCGTCCTCCCACTCAGCGCGCTTCCTCGACCTCGCTCCCGCACCTCGCTCCCTCTCCCTTCCTATGCGCGCCGCCCGACCGCATCGCGCATCGCCTCGCCCCTCCCGACGACCAGAAGCAGCCGACCTGCCCCTGCCTCCTCGCCATGGCCTCGATCTGCCCCTTCGGCGCCCTCCAGCCGCGGGTCAGGCCGGTGCCGCGCCGCCTTCGCTCGCACGCATCGAGCCAGGGAGAGGAGCTCCCTGTGCCCGATCCCCTCACCGACGCCAAGAGCAGCCGTCGCCGCCATCCCTCCTGCGACCCCGTGCCGGTGCCTCCGCGCCTTGCTCCCTCCTGCCGTGGCTCCGCCTCTCCTGCTGTTGCCGCTGCTCTGCATCACCGGCCAGCCAGGAGCCGCCGCGTCGCCACCGCCCTCGCGTGCTCCACCTGCGGCCTCCTCCGGCCATGCCAGCCCGCAGCCATGGCCTCAAGCCAAGCCGTTGCGTCCCTGCTTCCTACCAAGGCGGGATGGCCTCTTGTCTTGTTTTGGACCAGCACGAACATCGCCGAGTACCACGACGCCCGGAGCTTCGGAACCACAGAGTTCCTCGACATAACGTGTACGTCTATCGTCACCGTGGAATCGCCAAGACGAGTACCACTACGTCTGATGCCGCGACAAGTACCCTGCCGGCAAGACCGACGCCCGAACGACTACACAAGACAATGCGCCAAGTTCTACTACGCCCGACGACATGTACATCTACAAAACGAGAACGGCTACACGGCGACACGTCTAGTACATCTACCGTTGCCGAAGATCTGCGTATAACAAGCGGCAAGCTCGACCACCGCCCCGTGAACGACTAGCGTCGTCGAGACCCCGAGTACCACGACGGATCTTGAAGGGTTCGAATTCGTCAAGTTCGACTACCGTCGCCAAGACCCGAGACCGGCAAGTCCGAAGACCCAAGTACCATGACACGATAACGGAACGACTAATTCCCTCTACGAACGTGTACCACGTCCCGCGAGTACCACTACTTCCTCTACGATCTTGAGCCGCCTCGAAATGCACGTTCCGAAGGTATAACCCCGAGACGATGACCCGTGGACTGCATGTGTTGTATGAGATGAATCGAATGTTTGCATCGTGTCCGTTGTGCCATCGTTTGCCTTGGTGGCGACCCGTGGGAACCCGGTAACGAGATCACCCCACCTTTCATCTTGTTCGACTCGCTCACGCCACCTTTCTTTTGCACCGGTCTCTCGACGAGTTACCGGTACCGATATGTTGCGTGGCATCATTTTCGGATTTGCCGTGGCACCTTTTCTTTCCACCACGGTGACAAGTGCTTCATATCTCTTCATGTTAACTTTTACTAAAAATTGCATAAAACTTGATCATGTCATCCGCATCATGTTAACAACATTAAAATGTGTGAATTGTCATTTGCTTAAAATTGCTAAACATGCATATGGGGATTTTCCGGAATTGTTGTTCTAGTTTCCGGCCTCATTTAAACTTGTTGACTTGTGTTGTTCATGTGTGCTTCCTACCTTGCCATGTATTGCATCATATATAGACTTGCTGTGCATCATATGTAGACTTGTCTTGCATCCTACTTGGTTGAGCATATTGTCATGTTGCTTGTGTTGTTTTTTTGTGCTTCCTACCTTGCCATGTATTGCTTCATGTATAGACTTGTCATGCATCATACCTTGCCATGTATTGCATCATATAGACTTGTGTTGTTTTTTTGTGCTTCCTACCTTGCCATGTATTGCTTCCTGTATAGACTTGTCATGCATCATACCTTGCCATGTATTGCATCATATATAGACTTGTGTTGTTCTCCTGTGCTTCCTACCTTGCCATGTTTTGCTTCCTGTATGGACTTGTAGTGCATCCTATGTAAACTTGTGTTGCATCATACTTGTTTGAGCATATTGTCATGTCTCGTGTGGTGTGTTTACCGTGTTGCTTGCTTCTTCTCGTTAGCGCTTGTTCCGTTGCGTTCGTGAGGATTCGTTCGCCTACCCGTGGTTCTTCTTCAAGGCTTCTTCTTCGTCTTCTTCATGGATCCGTTCTTCTCCCTTGCGGAATCCCAGGCAAGATGATCATACCCTTGGATACCTTTACTACCATTGCCATGCTTAGTCGTCTCGATGCTATCGTTACATGTCGCGCTACCCATCTTTTATGTCAGCCTCTCCTTGTTGCCATGAAACCTCTAACTTTTGACACCTTCCTAGCAAAAACCATTGTTTGGCTATGTTACCCGCTTGCTCAGCCTCTCTTATAGCGTTGTTAGTTGCAGGTGAAGATGAAGATCGTTCCAGGAGGGAACTTGTTGTTGGAATATCACAATATCTATTATTATTATTATTAACACACCTATATACTGGGCATGGGTGGAAGGCTTGGCCTTTTGCTCGGTGTTTTGTTCCACTCATGCCACCTTAGGCGCCGATAAACCGGCATTATGTTCCTTGATTTTGCGTTCCTTACACGGTTGGGTATATGGGGACCCCTTGACAGTTCGTCTTTGAATAAAACTCCTCCAGCAAGGCCCAACATTGGTTTTAATTTGCCTCATAATAACAACTTAATTAATTAATTAAATTGCATAGGGGGTCGCGTCCCCGGGTATTCTTTCTACATAGCAGGGGGGCCAGTGCTGATGGTGTTGGTCCCAAACGGGGAGACTGCGGGGCCACCACGGGGAAACTCGAGGATTGGCTCCCGTAGGCTCACCTATCCGGTCGTGGCCTGAGACGAGATACGCGCGGCTTCTATCAGGGTGTCGGCACGCCGGGAGGTCTTGCTGGACTTGTTTTACCATTGTCGAAATGTCTTGTGCACCGGGATGCCGAGCCTGATCGGATTTCCCTAAGATAAGGGGTGATGATATTATATTTATCACTTCAGCTGGTCATGAGAGCTTGTGATGGGCTAAGTTGGGACACCCCTGCAGGGTTATGATCTTTCGAAAGCCGTGCCCGCGGTTATGTGGCAGATTGGAATTTGTTAATGTCCGGTTGTAGAAAACTTGACAGAGGATCCGAAGTAAAACACACAACTGTGTGAGTAACCGTGACTGTCTCTTTTCACTTTGAGAAGAGAACACGGTGGGGTTATGTTTGACTCGTAGGTAGTTCAGGATCTTTAGCGATCACTACTAGTTTGCGACCGTTTGCGTAGATGCTCATCTTATTCTTGTACTCGTAAGCTAGCCACCATATTATGCTTAGCCGATGCTGCAACCTCACCACTTTACCTCCTCCTACCCATAAAGCTTTGCTAGTCTTGATACCCATGGTTATGGGATTGCTGAGTCCTCGTGGCTCACAAATACTACAACATCAGATGCAGGTTCAGCCGAAAATGATGCAGGAGCTGGTTCAAGTACTTCACTGGGAGTTCGATGAAGAGAGTGGCCGTATGCTTGTGACGTTTTGGACGATCAGTAGTGGTTTCTACTAGGGGCGATTCGGACCTGTGGCTTAATGTTTTTGGTATCTTTCTTTTGGATCTTCGCCCGTAGTCGGGTTGTGATGTTTTGAATGATGATTTGCTTATGTAATGTATTGTGTGACGTGGCAAGTGTAAGACAACTATCCTTTTGCAATTTCATCCCTATTTTTACATGAGTCGTGCAAAGATACCAAACTTGAGATCGTTCCAGAATGGGCTTATACCTTTAAGTCGTGCCTCGACACGTAGGAGGTATAGTCCCATCCTGGGCATTACAGCTGAGGTCCAATAACAAGGCTAGATGGTCAGATGTTGCTGCAATTTCATGAGTAATGGAGGCCAAAGGGAACCTAGCCAACCAGTTTGCATTAACTAGGGCCCTATCTAGCCTGCACCGGGTATACGTACTACCGGCCACCCTCTTCTCGAAGGTCCAAAATTGGCCTTTATAGCCCAAGTCCAACGACATGCAAATGACTGTTGTTTCTCTGAATGCTTGGATCTGAGCATTGCTGCGTTGCCCAACTCCCTCGTGCCCATTTGGACGTAGAACTTCATTGAAGTCTCCAATGCATAATCACGGGAGATTACTTAAAGTTCTTATGTTTTTCAGTACCGTCCAAGTTTGGTGACATTGATGAGTTTGTGCCTCACCATAGTGTAGGATCGAAAGTATGTCTAGAGGGGGGGTGATTAGACTACTTGTAAATATAAAAATTCTGCCTTTTGACAAAGAACAGTTTTTGGTAGTTTCACAATTATGATCAAGTCAAGCATCACCCTACACATGCAATTCTAGAGTATAGGCAGCGGAAAGTAAATTGCACATGTAGTAAAGAGAGGTGGAGAAGAGCAAACGCAATTTGGAGACGCGGTGATTTTTCCCGTGGTTCCGATAGGTGGTGCTATCGTACATCCACGTTGATGGAGACTTCAACCCACGGAGGGTAACGGCTGCGCGAGTCCACGGAGGGCTCCACCCACGAAGGGTCCACGAAGAAGCAACCTTGTCTATTCCATCATGGCCTACGCCCACGGAGGGCTAGCCTTACTCGGGGTAGATCTTCACGAAGTAGGCGAGCTCCTTGCCCTTACAAACTTCTTGGTTCAACTCCACATCTCGATGACGGAGGCTCCCAAGCGACACCTAACCAATCTAGGAGGCACCACCCTCCAAAAGGTAATAGATGTTGTAGATGATGATGAACTCCTTGCTCTTGTGCTTCAAATGATAATCTCCCCAACACTCAACTCTCCTCACTGATTTGGCTGTGGTGGAAGAAAGGATTGAGTGGAAAGCAACTTGGGAAGGTTAGAGATCAAGTTTCATATGGTAGGAGTGGAGCAACTTGATCTCAACACAAGGGTAGGTAGTTCTCTTCTCAGAAATGTAAGGTAGGAGTGGTAGTTCTTTCTGATGGCTCTCTCCACGAATGAAGAGGGGGTGGAGGGGTATATATAGCCTCCACACAAAATCCAACCGTTACACACATATTTGAGCAATCTCGGTGGGACCGAAGTGGACAACTCGGTGAGACCGAAAGTTCAAATAATGTGAACGTTGGGGTTTTCGGTGGGACCGAAAATACCATCTCGGTTAGTACGATTTGAGTAAAGACAGGAGCTTGCCAGTTTCGGTGGGACCGACTTCATCATCTCGGTGACACCGATTTGATGACAGAAGGTTACAGAAGCTTGGCAGCCCATGTTTCGGTGAAACCAATTTCAAACTCGGAATATCCGATTTTTCTAGGGTTTGGCTAATGGCTGAGGTGGTTCATCTCGGTGTGACTGAGTTTGGAATATCGGTGGGACCGAGATTACTTATGAGTGTATATTGTAGTGAAAGTTGCTGATAGTTAAAGGAGATATATCACTAAGCACTTGAGCAACCAGATCATCAACACAACCTCATCCCCTTTTAATAGTATTGGCTTTTCCTATGGACTCAATGTGATCTTGGATCACTAAACCAAAAATGGAGTCTTGAGCTTTTGCCAATGCTTGCCTTAGCATTTTGAGGGGTCCACTTCTTCAGTCATTGCCATACCCATATCACTGAACTTCTCTGAAATGATTCTCAAATAACTATTAGTTCAATGATATATATGTTGTTATTAATTGCCAAAACCACCCGGGGATTAGTTGCACTTTCAATCTCCCCCTTTTTGGTAATTGATGACAACATATAGATCAAAGCTTCGACAAAGGATATAATCAATGAATAATATCGTCGCTTTGAGAAGTATGTGATAAGCAAGAGCTCCCCCTAAATTTGTGCATTATTTAAGATTTGCGTTTGAATGCAAATGCACAATCGATTAGGATCATGGGTCACTCTTCCATGTCACATACATCTTGGTGGAGCGCACAAAATGATAAGAATGAATAACATGCACCCAATCACCAAGACATGAGTAAATGGTCATACAAGATAGGAATATCATGTGATAAGCATTAAGCACACATTAAAGCATAGTATGACCAAGCACTCATTAAGGTAGCATCAAACGTAGTATCAAGCACACTGAAAGTTTCGAAAACCAAAAGTATCTCAAAGAAACCGCAAAAGAACGAAAGAGCAAAAGCGCAAGGATAACAGCACTCTCTCTCTCGAAGCCTTATGATCTATACAATTTCTCCCCCTTTGGCAACAAGTTACCAAAAAGTTCGAAAAAGCATAGAGCTAAACGTCACTGGGGACTCTGCTGGCGGCTCCCGTCTGGGTTGATGTCGGAGTAGATATGACGGCATCGGCGAAGACTTCAGCTGATGTCTGTGCTGGAGGAGTGGACACTGGAGCTGTAGCTGGAGTAACTGCTGGAGCTGTAGGAGGTGCTGAAGTTGTAGTCCTGGTGTCAGTCACTGGAATAGCAGCTGATCGGGATCCTTTGGGAACCGGAGCAGTCTGTCGCTGAGAATCCTGAACTAAGTCATCCTGCACAAGCTCTGCTTTGTCCTGCTTTGCTTCCTCCATGTCTGCCTCAAGCTTGTTGACGGTCACCTGAATTTCAGTCAGCTTCACGTCCAGAGCGTGGATCTTCTCGTCAACAATCCTCTCTAAGCTCTCCTGAGATTGTTCAATGCTGGCCAGGCGTTGTTCAATCCTTTGGGTAGCTTCAAGAATCTGCTCTCCGAAACTCTTTGGTTTAGCTGCTGCTGCTGCTGCTTCTTTGTCAGCTTTGGCTTTCCTAGCAGCTTCTATCTTGGCTTGACCTTCAACAGATGTTGGATCCTCCTCATCCATCACAACATCATTGTCTTCATGCTCTGGCTGCAGGGGTAAGTGTTTCCTATCCAACAAGAATTTGCCCGTGCCAAACTTGGCATTGATAAGCATCTGAATCTGTGGGGCAAATCCACATGACCTTTTCTGGTCAGCTGCAGTCCTCTTAATGGTTTCTACCATCAAGTCCATCACCTTGAAAGGTGCTTTCTCATCAAGTATATGCAGCATGTTGATAGAATATCCTCTGATCATGCGATGATCTCCAGACTTGGGCATCAAGGTATGCCTCAAAATAGTGTTAGTGGTAGGTAGACCTGCCTGGAGATGGTAGACTGAGCCGAGCTTCCATACTTCCAAATCTCCTGCTGGGATCTCCTTGTACATGTTCTTCATGGAATCATGATTCTTCTTTGGAATCCCATAGACATCAATATCATCTTCTCGTTGCACTGGAGCATTCAGAAGTTCTGCCCATTCTTCAACGGAAGAAGAGAACCTTTGACCTTCAGTCATCTAGGTGATCTTCCCATCAGGATAGAAATGAGCTGTGGCATAGAATTGCATAATCATCTCATCGTTCCAACTGGTCAACTTCTGACCCACAAACTCAGCAACTCCACATGCAGTGAAGCTTTCATGCACATGTGGAAAGAAGTCTCTATGCTCTTCGCTGTCAATGTATTCCCAGTCAACGTATCTGGTATCTGCGACAATTGGCTTCTTGTCCATCAGCACAGTCTCATAGAAGTCCTGCTGCTCTCTGGTGTGAAATCTGGGATCAACAGCAGTTCTTCTCCTCACGGCATATGGATCAGCTTGTCTCCATAGCCTGAGACCTCTATCTTTCCTTGCCTTCATATCCTCGGCTTGAGGATGAGCATCATTGTGAAGTGGCAGTTTTGGACGGAGTTTCAGCAACACTTGTTCTTCCTCATCAGACTCAGCTGGTGGCACATCACCCTTGTTCTTCTCAGATGCTGGAATGTTTCTGGTAGTCCTCTTGGGCTTGGCAGTAGGCTTTGCTGGAGCTGCCTTGGCTTGAGCAGATTTCTTGGGCTTTGAAGTGGCTCCGGCCTTAATGGCATCACCCATGAGCTTCTGCTTCTGAGGAGCAGGCTGGGGTGCTTCTTCTTCTTCATCCTCGACTGCTGCATCTGCATGAGGATCACTATACACAACCCTCTTTCTCTTGGAGGTTTTCTTCACTTTGCTTGGAGCTGGCTCTCCCAAATTTAGCTTCTTGGCAACAATTGATTGCTTGACTTTGCTGGTACCCTTCTTAGACTGCTGACCTTGTTGCTCTTCGGCAACAACCTTTCTCTTAGGCTTTGAGGTCACCTCTTCCTCAGCAACGAAATCAGAATCCTCATCATCAGAGTTCTTCTCCTTTCTAGCTCTGGTGGCTGCAGGAGGCAAGCCACTTGGTGTACTCCTCTCACCATCATCAAATGGGCTACTAGTCTCTGGACTAGTGTCTGCCTCAGGAATGTCTGCAATAGGTGACTCTGACCTGTTCTGACTGTCACTGGCATCTGACATGGCTGACAACCTGTGAATAGATAAGGTATAGGCAGAGAAGAAGAGTTATCACAAACTGCAGAAGTTTTTGCAAAAAAAATGAGTTCAAATTTTAGTTTTAAGTTTTCACAGAAGACATATCGGTCAAACCGAGTTTTGAGTTTCGGTGAATCCGAAGTGTCAAACAGAAGCTTTACACACCACTTTCGGTCTGACCGAAGTGGGTTTCGGTCCTGCCGATAACACTAGGGTTTCACTAAAACTACATTCGGTCACACCGATTTGCACAACTCGGTTGGACCAAAGGGTGCAGTGCAATGGCCAGAGGCCGAATCGGTCACACCGAAAATTTAAAATCGGTTTTACCGAGATGTGTTCCGTGGAAACCTAACCCTAAGAATTTTTCTCGAAGCTAGTTCAAACGAACCGATCTGGTGTAAAGGAAGATTTCAATCGTGGCAAGAAATTGGGCAAACCAAACGTGCATTGAATCGGAGATGGGAGCACGAGTGGGATCAAGACTCACCCTAACTTGGTGGAGTCTCTCTACGGCGGCAACGGCGCGGAGGAGAAGTCCGTTGACGGCGATGGAGACCTGCGGCGAGGGCGCACAGGCGACGACGGCGACGATCCGGAGATCAAGGCGACGGCAGCAGGGGATGTGGGAGCGAAAACGTTTGAAGGAGTAATCAACGCGCGCTGCCGTCAGTATATATATCCCTTTGCTGTCGGTGGGACCGAGTTGAAAAACTCGGTGGCACCGAGATGGATAACTGCTAGGCAGTTACGCATTTCGGTCACGCCGAGATTTAGAACTCGGTTTCACCGAGATGAAACCTAGATCAGTCTAAATGCTTTCGGTTTGACCGAGTTGGAGAAAGTTGGTCTGACCGAAATCACTTAGAAGGTTTTGGAAGTTAGCCCTTGACGGATCGGTGGCTCCGAGTGCTCCTCACTCGGAGGGTCCGAAAATGACTTGTTCAAAGTTTGTGATATAAGCATGAATAGAATTTGAGACAAGAAAGCATAGATAGCTAGGGGAGGTACTTAGGCATTCTTGTCCATCCATTTGGTCAGAAAAAAAAAGAATCAAAACAACCAAAACAACAAATGGATGTCCTCGAATGGATAAAATCATGCATTCAACATGCTCACACAATAAGATAGCAAATGAAATATGTGTCAAACATGCACAACCAAAACTCTAGCTACTAACACACAATTTGTCGATGACTAGGTCATCTTTATATGAGTATTTTGACTTAGGAGCCAAATGAGAACATTTGATCATAGGTCATACTCATCGTTTAAGCACAAGTGGGGTTACCACTTTTACATAAAGCATTGATGTGTTCACATCATTTGAAGATGATTTAGCTCAATTTTTAGAGCAAAGCTCCCCCTAGATGTGAGAACCCCTTTTAAAGGGTCAAACTAACCTTGGGTTGTCGTAGAAGACTTCATGTAGATGTTGAAGATGTGGATGCTCAATGTTGATGGGGATCATCAAGAGTTGGGAGCTATCCTTTGGATTAGGGCACTTTCAATACCTACATGGGTTAGTCCCACAAGGAACAAACAAGGATATCCATGGACATAGATTGAAGTTCACAATAGATGATGTCCATGAAAGCAATGATTACCTTGTCCCTTGACTTACCAACAAGAGGGTTTGTGACTCCATGAACTAGTGCATGATGTGGAAGTTGATTGCACAAGTTGCCAAAATGAATGTGAGTGAAGTATGTTGGCGGAGTCACCCTCAAGAACCTTCTAGTTCTTCTTCTTCGGGATCCACATCATCTTGATGGGAATCCTTGGGGTTGTAGTTGAGCTTGACGAAGTAGAACTTGATGTGTCCTTGGGAACCCACTTGACCATGGCTTGAGGTGCTTCAATGAATGCATCAATCTCCTCTTGAAGCTTGTCCTTGGCTTTTAGCTTGTGGTCTTGTGGTGGAAGGTCATCTTGAGCTTGTTCCACATTGGAAGAAGTAGGATCATACTTCTCCTTTTGAGAAACAAATTGTGGAGTAGGATATTGACCTTCTTCCCACTCAACACCTTCGGCGTTGAACTTTCGCTCAAAACCAATTCCTTGATTCTTCCGGTGCCTTCCTTGTTTGCGAACAATTTCCTCAAAGTTCTTGCTTCCGGCAAGACTCTTGTAGACACCTTTCTCTATGATCCCTTTCAATAAGCTATTCTCTTGCTCAAGTGTAACTTAGCTTGAAACATTGTTAGTGGAATCAAGAGAACTACTAGGAGCAACAATATTAGATTTAACATGGTTATTGTTACTACTAGAGGAAGAATTTTTCTTATGCTTGTCATGCTTAGTCTTAATGGGTGGCAAGAAATTAGACAAGAGAAGTCGTTTGGCAAGATATGAGGAACTCTTCTTTCGAAGATCGTCATTGATCGCTTTTAGAAACTCATGTTCTTGCTCTAGAGTGAGCTTCTCGAAGCGTAGCTTCTCATGAGATCTTAGGATCTCTCTATGATCTTCTTGAGTTGTTTCATGAGCTAACTTAAGAGTGTTTAGTTCTTTAGTTAGACGCTCAATCTCCTTCATAGCATTGTCATTCGACTCTTCTCGACTATAAAGACTACTAGCATTTTCATCGTTACTAGGCTCACTAGATTTATCATGCAAGAGCTCATCTTCACTAAGCAAGTCATCCTCATCACTATCGAAGTCAATGAATTCAGGGTGTGTTACCTTGGGGCCTTTAGCCATGAAGCATCTTCCAATTCCCTCATTTGGTGAATCAAATAAGTCGTAGGAGTTGGAGTTGGAGGATACGAGAGCAAGACCGGCAACACCTTCATCTTGACTGTAGTCGGAGTCGGAGTGATAGCTTCCATCGGATTGATTGTCGGAGTCGGAGCCGGAGACCCATTCACCTACATGAGCTTGATGTCTTCTTCTTGTGTAGCTCCTTGATGACTTGTCTTTCCTCTCCGAATCCTTGCTTCTCCGAGAGGGTCTTCGTTCATAACGATCATCTCTACTCCTTCTCTCTTTCCGAGGTGACTCATCTCTTGATCTTCTTCTTGGAGATTCTTCTCTTCTCTTGTGGGGAGCCGTACACTCATTTGAATAGTGTCCAGGTCTTCCACAATTGTAGCAGTTTCGATCATGACTAGAAGATCTCTTTTCATCATATGATCTAGACTTTGAGCTTCTCTCTTTGCCTCTATACTTGTAGAATTTGTTGAAGTTCTTAACCATTAGGCTTATCTCTTCATTGGAAACTAACTTGTCACTTGAGGTTGTGGGAGCATCACTTGTAGCTTTGTAAGCACCACTTGACTTGTTGTGAAGCTCTTCCTTATCCTTAAGTGTCATCTCATGAGCAACAATTCTTCCAATGACTTCAGTTGGCTTGAGAGTCTTGTAGTTTGGCATCATTTGGATCAAAGTGCACACGGTGTCATACTTTCCATCCAAAGCTCTTAGAATCTTCTTGATGATGAATCGGTCGGTCATTTCTTCGCTTCCTAAGCCGGCAATCTCATTTGTGATGAGAGCAAGCCTAGAGTACATTTCAGCGACTCCTTCACCATCCTTCATCTTGAACTTGTCAAGTTGACCTTGAAGAATATCTAGCTTTGATTCCTTCACAGACTCGGTACCTTCGTGCATTTCAACCAAAGTATCCCAAATCTCTTTTGCATTCTCAAGACGGCTGATTTTGTTGAACTCCTCGGGACACAAGGCATTGAAGAGAATGTCACAAGCTTGAGCATTGTTTTGCAACATCCGCAATTCTTCTGGTGTAGCTTCGCGATCCGGAACTTTTCCTTCCTCGAAGAATTCACCTTGCATACCAACACAAATAATGCCCCATGCGGCTGGGTTATGACCAAGAATATGCATTTTCATTTTATGCTTCCAACTAGCAAAATTTGTGCCATCAAAGTAAGGACCTCTACGATAATTACCCTCACTAGACGCCATACTCTCCTAGGTTGTGAAACCAAGCTTATGGAGTCCAATGCAATGGAAACCAATACAATGGAGACCAAAGCTCTGATACCACTTGTAGGATCGAAAGTATGTCTAGAGGGGGGGTGATTAGACTACTTGTAAATATAAAAATTCTGCCTTTTGACAAAGAACAGTTTTTGGTAGTTTCACAATTATGATCAAGTCAAGCATCACCCTACACATGCAATTCTAGAGTATAGGCAGCGGAAAGTAAATTGCACATGTAGTAAAGAGAGGTGGAGAAGAGCAAACGCAATTTGGAGACGCGGTGATTTTTCCCGTGGTTCCGATAGGTGGTGCTATCGTACATCCACGTTGATGGAGACTTCAACCCACGGAGGGTAACGGCTGCGCGAGTCCACGGAGGGCTCCGCCCACGAAGGGTCCACGAAGAAGCAACCTTGTCTATTCCATCATGGTCTACGCCCACGGAGGGCTAGCCTTACTCGGGGTAGATCTTCACGAAGTAGGCGATCTCCTTGCCCTTACAAACTTCTTGGTTCAACTCCACATCTCGATGACGGAGGCTCCCAAGCGACACCTAACCAATCTAGGAGGCACCACCCTCCAAAAGGTAATAGATGTTGTAGATGATGATGAACTCCTTGCTCTTGTGCTTCAAATGATAATCTCCCCAACACTCAACTCTCCTCACTGATTTGGCTGTGGTGGAAGAAAGGATTGAGTGGAAAGCAACTTGGGAAGGTTAGAGATCAAGTTTCATATGGTAGGAGTGGAGCAACTTGATCTCAACACAAGGGTAGGTAGTTCTCTTCTCAGAAATGTAAGGTAGGAGTGGTAGTTCTTTCTGATGGCTCTCTCCACGAATGAAGAGGGGGTGGAGGGGTATATATAGCCTCCACACAAAATCCAACCGTTACACACATATTTGAGCAATCTCGGTGGGACCGAAGTGGACAACTCGGTGAGACCGAAAGTTCAAATAATGTGAACGTTGGGGTTTTCGGTGGGACCGAAAATACCATCTCGGTTAGTCCGATTTGAGTAAAGACAGGAGCTTGCCAGTTTCGGTGGGACCGACTTCATCATCTCGGTGACACCGATTTGATGACAGAAGGTTACAGAAGCTTGGCAGCCCATGTTTCGGTGAAACCGATTTCAAACTCGGAATATCCGATTTTTCTAGGGTTTGGCTAATGGCTGAGGTGGTTCATCTCGGTGTGACTGAGTTTGGAATATCGGTGGGACCGAGATTACTTATGAGTGTATATTGTAGTGAAAGTTGCTGATAGTTAAAGGAGATATATCACTAAGCACTTGAGCAACCAGATCATCAACACAACCTCATCCCCTTTTAATAGTATTGGCTTTTCCTATGGACTCAATGTGATCTTGGATCACTAAACCAAAAATGGAGTCTTGAGCTTTTGCCAATGCTTGCCTTAGCATTTTGAGGGGTCCACTTCTTCAGTCATTGCCATACCCATATCACTGAACTTCTCTGAAATGATTCTCAAATAACTATTAGTTCAATGATATATATGTTGTTATTAATTGCCAAAACCACCCGGGGATTAGTTGCACTTTCACATAGACACGCATCATCCTCCACTTGTCCTCCCCTTGTTCCTCAACAGAAACATCTAGATGATAAACCAAGTAACCAAGAATTTCAACTTTTATTTCATTATTCCAAAAAAGTCCAATACCACCACTCCTTCCTTGACCATCAACAACATACGAATTGTCGTAGCCTATAGAACTAGCTAGTGCTTCTACTCTACTCCCTTCTATTTGTGTCTCAACAATACATAGGAGGATAGGGTAAACATCTTCATGAACTCGCGAAGCTCTCGAACTGCCATAGGTTTACCCGCTCCACGCCAGTTCCAACAAAGCGCATTCATTGGGCCCGGCGGTGTTCCTCGAAGGAGCCCACCAAAATTTTCACTGTTGAGTTGGTTCCGTCGCTACCGTCACCCCTTGTCTTGGTCCTCTTTTGATCTCTCACTAGCGGAGGGCTTATAGCAGTCCAAATAGACACAATCACCAGATGGTTGTCTGTCTTCTATGCAGCCTCCGAACTTGCTAGGGTTTGCTTATTGGGCCCTAGCTCCCCTCCAATGATCCTCTTCCTGCTGATGTCGTCCATATCAACGTAGTTGGTAGCCGGTACTGGGTCGTCACCCCTCTTTGAACCCCCCATGTTATAGTTCTCTGTCATATTATTGTCACCCACATCCTGGCGACCATAAGACCGGCCACCATCGGCCACCCCGTCGGCCACCACGACGGCCGTGGCCATCCCCTGGGCCACGACCACTGCGCGTGAACCAGCTTGCACTAAGATCTTTGAACACCAAAGCCGACGGAGGATGCACCCCATTGCCATGTTCCTTGAACTGGTGACCGAGCATGCCACATAATGCACACCAATCTGGGAGTCTTTCATATTTGACTCTATAGATTTGCCTCTTACCATCCCTGATCATGGACACCGCATTTTTAGCGGTTTAAGCACGTTGAGTCAGACCCAGGCGCGGTAGAAATAGCCCACAAAATCATGTGATGGTGTGAAAGATCGTGGATGTCGCCTAGATGGGGGTGAATAGACGCTTTAAAATAATTACGGTTTAGGCTTGAACAAATGCGGAATAAACCTAGCGGTTAATTTGTCAAGCACAAAACCTACAACAACTAGGCTCACCTATGTGCACCAACAACTTATGCTAAGCAAGATAAACAACTAGGTGATAGCAAGATATATGACAAGAAACAATATGGCTATCACAAAGTATAGTGCATAAGTAAAGGGCCCGGGTAAGAGATAACTGAGGCACGCGGAGACGACGATGTATCCCGAAGTTCACACCCTTGCGGATGCTAATCTCCGTTTGGAGTGGTGTGGAGGCACAATGCTCCCCAAGAAGCCACTAGGGCCACCGTAATATCCTCACGCCCTCGCACAATGCAAGAGGTCGTGATTCCACTAAGGGACCCTTGAGGGCGGTCACCGAACCCGTACAAATGGCGACCCTTCGGGGCGGTCACCGAACCTGTATACTTTGGCAACCCTTGGGGGCGGTCACCGGAACCCGTCAAATTGCTCGGGGCGATCTCCACAACCTAATTGGAGACCCAGACGCTTGCCCGGAGCTTTACACCACAATGATTGAGCTCTGAACACCACAAAGGTTGGGGCTATCTCCCCAACAACACCACGAAGCTTCACCACAATGGGATATGGCTCCGAGGTGACCTGAACCGTCTAGGGCGCCCAAGCACCCAAGAAGAACAAGGTCAAGGCTATCTCCCCACCACTGAACACCTCAAACCAACGCACCAAATGCAATGGCAAGGGCACACGGAGTGCCCAAGTCCTTCTCTCCCAAATCCCAGCAATGCAACTAATGCTAGGGAGAGAAATGAGAGGAAGAACGGAGAAGAGAACACGAAGAACTCCAAGAACTAGATCCAAAGGGTTCCCCTCACAAAGAGGAGAAAGTGATTAGTGGAAATGTTGATCTAGATCTCCTCTCTCTTTTCCCCCCAAAACTAACAAGAATCCATGGAGGGATTGAGAGATAGCAAGCTCGAAGAAGGTGAACAATGGGGGAAGAACACGAGCTCAAAATATCAGGTTCATTGGGGAAGAAGACCCCCTTTTATAGGTGGGAAAAAATCTAACCGTTATGCTCACAGCCCGCACCGAGCGGTACTACTGCTCCAAGGAGCAGTACAGCCGCTGGTCCTCACGGTACTACCGCTAAGGATAGCGATACTACTGCTAAGGGTAGCGGTACTACTGCTTGCGAGCAGTACTAAAAAAATACATCCGTGCCTACCACCGCTGGACTTATGACAAGTTTTTGGTCCGGAGCGGAAGTAAGCCACAGAAGTAAAAAATTACACCCCCTCCAAGCGGTAGTACCGCTCCCATTTGCGGTAGTACCGCTGCAGCCCTTTTGAGGACACCAAAACTGACACAACTTTTGCAAACGGACTCCGAATTCAATGAAACCAAGTTTGTTGGAAAGTTAACGACATGGCCTAACATAATCTTGATAGAAATAACTATAAGAAGCAAATGAGAAAAGGCCCATAAGAAAATGGAGAGAACCCTTCCTTGAAAGAGATCGGTAAAACCTCCAACACCAAAAACGCAATAGAAGAAGCATGTGAACTCCGTTTTCGATGAACTCAAGCTTGTCAAGAAGATGACCATAATCTCCAAATCTTACAAGAAGAAAACCAAACAAGAACCAAGAAATATGATGCAAGCATGCAATGATTTGAGCTCTCTGCGAATGATACGATGAAGCTACCCACTTGCGAGCCCCCCTTGATAGTACGACAATCAATCATATAACCCGGTCTCCAAACTACCACCATTAGACCGGTAAAATAGAGAAACTATCAAGGGCAAACCTTTGCCTTGCACAAAGTCCACTTGAGCTAGATGTAGACGATCTTGACTTCCTCAAGTTGGACCACCTTTCTTGATTTCGTTGGCTCGGTGAAGACTAGTAGATTGCTCCCCCATACTTAACTATGGGTGAGCCACTCTTCAGCACATCTTTGCAAGTCCATTGTCACCACAATGAACGGCAAGCATCAAGCACTTGATCTCTTCGTGATGCATCACTTGAACTTGCACACCACAACCTTGATTTGATGTCATCTTCCATGGGTTGTATGTGATCTACCTCTTGACGCAAGCCCATGGAAGATAACCTAACCCCACATAGAACTCTCACAAAGACCATGGGTTAGTACACAAAGCTTATTTGACAATGCTTACCATACCATGGGATCGCTTGATCCCTCTCGGTACATCTTCTACGCTTTGTGTGTTGATCAACTTGAAACACTCTCTGTACTTAGTCTTGATCAACCTTGAATCTTTCCAACTCTATTCATTTGGATGATGTCTTGAAGGTAAACATGAATGATCACACACTTTTCTTATTCAAGACATGCTTGCAATAAGCTCAACACCCACAAGACCAATCTTTGGATAATTCCTTAATAGCACCTTGGTTATACAAACTCTCCTTGAAACCAACAAATGGACTCCAAGAAAAGCCTATGGACAAACCCTTCAAATATAACTCAAGGCAACCATTAGTCCATAGAGATTGTCATCAATTACCAAAACCAAACATGGGGGCACCGCATGTTCTTTCAATCTCCCCCATTTTGGTAATTGATGACAATCACTTTCAAGAGAGTTTATATAAGGAATTATGCATCGCCATACCATGCAACAATAATGTATGTGCATGAGATGCAAAAGCTTAGGAACAAAACCAAAGCAAGAAGAGATGACTCTCTAAACTTCTCCACAAAACTCTCTGAAACTTCTCCCCCATTGGCATCGATTGCCAAAATGGACGAAAGGCTTAGAAGGCCAATATAACTTGTGTTCCTCCATAAATTGTGTATTTGTCAACTAGAGAGTGGAATGCGATACACACATCTAACGGTAAATACTTGGAGGAAGACAAACTATATTGAGGCCCAAAGATTGCCAAAATAATGATATGCCACAAAGGCATAACAAAGAGAGAAACAATCACTCAAGCAATCAAACGATACCAATTGAAGCAAGCTATCAAAAGATACCAATGGAACCAACTAGACTAATGATCGTACGTGCCACATGAATAAAATATATTATGATATGAGCAAAGGAGTGTTCTAGAGAAACTTGAGAAGCTCCCCTTGTTTTGTGCACAATTTAGTTTTGCAATTGGACACAACGAGCACAAAATAGGATCGTCACTCCCCCAAGATCAATAGAACCTCACAACAAGTGCAAGAGACCAACAGAACGTTTTAAAAGACACTAGTGAAGCTCCCCATGGTTTGTGCACTCCTTAGAATATTTGCATTAGGATACCAAGTGCACAAAATAGGATCATCACTCCCCCAAAATCAATAGAAACTCACAACAAGTGCAAGTCAGCATGTAGGAAACAAAGCCTAGCACTTTCAATAAACAAATGGTTGAGCAACATATAAAAGAGTCAACTTGTAAATAGGTTCAACCAAAAAGATGTGTGTGAGTCATGGCAAAGCACATGAGAAGACTAATATAAGGATGAGCATTAAGCATCAACATAGTCTTTAATAGTTGAGATACAAGGTGCATGACATGTCCTTCCCACACACACCAAGCAAATGGATTCACAAGCTAACTAAAAATAGAAATATTAACCAAGATTGTGACAACCCATGGTGAAGATAGAAAATGAAAGCCTCATCAAGACGATGGATACCAATTAAATGGCAAGCTTTGTCAAGACAAGCATGAGGAAAATGATATTCACCACAAAAGAGTGAATCAAGATGCAACGATATAAGATCCGCACTCAAGAGACACACCTTCACGGTGCCACCAAAGAAATAATACAAGAAAGAAAAGGTGGCCGTGAAAGAAGGGGATATCAATTAGATATGCAACTTCTCTCAAGTGTATAACATTCTAGGTAGATGAAGATCATGATGATATCAATCCACAAAGAAGGATGTACACATGAAATTGTTGCAAAAAGGAAAGAATAAGATATCCACAAGGAAGTCATAAATATACCAAAATGATATTTGCTTGAAGGCATAGCACATGGCTAGATATGGTCTTATTGTATATAAATGAGTTCCAACCACACGAGCATCAAAAGACATCACAACTAGCAACAAGAGATCATTGTTGGGATGCTTTGAGAAAGGAAACAAGTATCATAAGAAAGAATGAATTACATGCCATGATACAACCTACACAAGGTTGATGCAAGTAATGTGTGCATGAAGTAGATGATGATACTTGTTACCAAGATACCATTGGAAGGATGTAGTAGATACCAATTGAAGGTGGATAGTAGTTCATTGCTCATCCTAGCTTGACTCCAATAAGCACATGGTGACAACACCTTCTTGGTTAGTGAGCCGAGCATCCAATGCATCTCCAATTGTTCCTAGAAGAACAACACAAACTAAACGATACCCAAACTCATTGGGACCAAAGAGTTAGAAACACTAATATATAGGACAAACTCCACATATAATGTGCATATATATATATATATATATATATATATATATATATATATATATATATATATATATATATATATATATATATATATATATATATATATGAAAATAAATTCCATGCACATGTCATCCACATTGAGACTAGGTGGAGTTTCCCTTACATATTGGGTCAAAGAAAGAAAGCATGCCACGGAAATATATGAAGTAACTATGCATGCTCAAGACTTTCAAGGACTGATGCCAAATGAAAAAGAAATGCCAAGTGAAAATGAGATACCAAATGGAGAAATCATCACTTGGAAGATATTAATTAAAAGATACATCAAGGAATGAGATATCCATTGATAAAAATAATATCAAGCTCCCAAAAGAGAGGATGGTTCCAAATAGACCAAGCCATCTACAAAGTTTCATGATGGCACAAAGTACCAAAAAGAAACAACTTGCCTTCCATCAACACACACTTGATATGGATCAAAAGATGAGTGTTCTATCGTAAATAGGATAGCTCCCCCAAGAATTGTGCGTTAAAGAGAATTTGCATTTGAATACAACATGCATAAAGTGGGATCACCACTTTCACTATATCTATAAAACACTCGACAAAATCAATAAAACAACAAGATCCACAAGTGGCACGGAAGGCAATAGGAGTTGACACAATCTTGGCAAGAGATAAGACAAATACAACCAAAAGACAATGTAAAGATGATCAATAATTTCCACCACATAAAAGATTACCAATTGTCAAGAGACAAGAAGTATTTGGAAATAATTCCTGGTGGTGGATTGCAAAGATATCCAACATCATATTCACACCAAACACAAACAAATTTGCAACTTGTAGAGCTAACATGCCACCTAGGAACAAGATAATTTACAATATCAATTCTAAGACTATCTCAAATGTACACATTTTCTAGGCTTGTAATATACACATAGCATATTACTCCCCCATAATGTGATACCAATGAAAAACTTAACAAGATGCAAAAGGGAACCAACAAGAGATAATTAATGGACCAAATAGAATTTGAATTTCTCATGAGAAGACATACCACATAGAGACTAGATAATCTTGTAATATCAATACTAGATGGTATTCCTCATGTACACACATTTATAGGATTGTGAGGTTCACAAAGCACATCACTCCCCCAAAATGGGATGTTCCATTAATCTCTCACAGGATCCAACTAAGATACAAACAAGATGCAACATGGCTCAACACACCACACACATGTACATGATGTGCAAACCAACATACACATACTTGATTTCTCACGATAGGCAAATTGGAAGCACAACATATACAAGCACATTCAAGGTACACAACCAAAACATGCAAAGGAGCAAGTAACTTTCAATGTAAACAATTTAAGCACAAGTTAACGTAAGGAGGCACATTGGATATAAGATAGAAACTTGATAATCCGAATGACTTGGCTTGAGACAATATGAATGACGAAGACCCCTTAACTCTTCATAATGTAGCCAAGTCTCCAATGCCCTCCAACATCACCTATTGATCAAGTTTAAGCTTGTTGGTACCCAAGCAAGTTGGGTCCTAAGAGGTTAGTCACAATAGGCTTGGCAACCCAAATGGTTCTTTGCTTGACACCACTTTGAGTACCAACAAACTTGGCAAACACATTGCCAACCTTATCCTTCCCAAGAGAATAGATATCATCAATAATAATTGGGTTGGATAAGTTACCACTAGTGCATGAGGAAACGACGTGACCTTTCTCACGACATAAGTAGCAACGTCTACTCTTCATTTTCTTCTCACTTGATTTCTCAACATGAGAAGCATGAACTTGAGTCTTCTTGGGAAGTGGCCTTTCTTCAACTTGTGGTTGAGCATGAGATTGAACTTGTGTCCTCTTCCCTTGTTGCTTGTCATTAATGGACTTCTTCTTCAATGGGCAAGATCTAACATGATGCCCTTCGATTTTGCACTTGTAGCAAATAATCTTGGCCGAATTTTTGAGTTGTTCTTGGCCCTTCTTCTTGTTAATGATATTGGACCTTTTCTTCTTGTTGGAGCTGAATCCAAGCCCACCTTTGTCATTGGGGGATTTTTGCACAGTCAAGATATTGTTGAGTGTAGACTTGCCTTCAAGACACTTTCCCAGGTCTTTCTTCAAAGAAGTGACTTGGGTCTTGAGCTCTTTGATTTCCTCTACATGGTTAGTATCAACACAAGTACTAGAGGAAGTATACGCTTCATCATTAGAGCAACAAGGAAATGAAAATAATTCATCACAAGAAGTAGCAACATTGTTTTTTTATCAAAAAGTAGCAACATTGTGAGTAGATGAATTACGAGGACTAGCACATGGCAAGATAGCATTTTGACTTGAAGTAGTGGTAGTATCCACATGAAGCTCACTAGATGTTACCTTGATAATCATAGCCTCATGATCCATCTTTAGCATATTGTGGGATACTAGAAGGAAGATCATCATGAGAGCTTGTGTGCTTTACATGACTTTCTTCCAAATTCCCATAATTGCTGGATAGCAACTCAAGTTGAGCCCTTAGCTCAACATTCTCCTTCAAAATGGATGCTTCACTAGAAATAGAGTTAGTAGCACAAGCATCATCAATAATAGCAAGAGGAGAAGGCAACTTGGCAAGCTCTTTAGAATATGAAGCTTTAAGATGAGCATGAGACTCGGCGAGTTTGATGAGCTCACTCTTAATGACCCTTGAGCTATTTTCGAGGTGCTCAAAATCCTCAAGGAGTTTAGCATGTGCACCTTCAAGATTCTCATTTTTAGTTTCAAAATCATTAGCCACCTCAAGAGCTCTATCACAAGATTCCTTTATTCTAGATAGTTCTTGAGCAAAAGTCTCCTCAAGAGATTCCTTGGTGGTTTGTTCCAGTTCAAGAGCTTGCGAGAGGTCGGCGATCTCATTAGCGTAATCACGCTCATGACCTTCCATTTTCTCAATGGTGACCTCATGCTCCTCTAGACGGGATCCCAACTCATCAATATATTTCTTGCCCTCAATGGCAATAGACATGATTTCCATGAAGTTGGAACGAGCAATCTTATTCTTATGAAGAGCTTTAAAAATCATTTCCCCCTTAATTTTTAAGGAGGAAACATTATCACTCTCTTCATCACTATTAACATCATCATCATTCTTGTAATCATCACTATCGTCACAAGATATATTGGGATTCAAAGTGGGAGATACCTTTGAAGCCTTATCCATAAGGCAATATGCAATAGATGATGATGTTGGATCCCTCGAAGCACCATTCAAGGCCACGTCTTGTTCCATGGGGTGTTGGATTTCCTCTACATTTTTAGCACAACAATTCGAGGAAATATATGCATTTTTATCTTGGCAACGAGACATAGCAAGTATATCATCATGAGATTTAGTCAAGCAATTTCTACATGATATGCAAGAACTTTTAACATAAGCATGTGAAACATTTAAAGTGCTCGAAGTGTTAAAGTCAAAAGGTGAAGCATTGCAATAATAAAGTGATGAAGGATCATCAATAATAAGCTCACTATAATCATTGCAATGAACACCACTACTCACCATATCATTACCTTGTGGCAAACCACATGTAGGTGAAGTAGAAGAAGTTGAGAATACTATACGATCGGAGGTGGAAGGAGGACAATCATCTCCACAAATCTTGGACACGCCATATTTTTCTTGAAGCTTTGTCCACAACTCATGAGCATCCCGAAACAGCATGAGTTGAAATATAACTACATTGCTCAAAGCATAAAAAAGCACATTAGAAGCTTGAGCATTGAGATAAGAGTTTTTTCTCATCCTCTAAAGATAATCTTTGGTGATCCTTGTTGGGGAACGTAGTATTTTAAAATTTCCTACAATCACGCAAGATCTATCTACCAGATGCATAGCAACGAGAGGGAAGAGTGTGTCTACGTACCCTCGTAGACCGGGAGCGGAAGCGTCAAGTGATGCGGTTGATGTAGTCGAACTTCTTCAGGATTCAACCGATCAAGCACCGAACGTACGGCACCTCCGCGTTCAGCACACGTTCATCTTGATGACGTCCCACGAGCTCTTGATCCAGTTGAGCTTCACGGGAGAGTTTCGTCAGCACGACGGCGTGGTGACGGATATGATGTATTCACCGGCGCAGGGCTTCGCCTAAGCTCCGCGACGGTATGACCGAGGTGTGTTTCTGTGGAGGGGGGCACCGCACACGGCTGGAACAGTTCAACTTGTGTGTCTTTGGGTGCCCCCCTACCCCCGTATATAAAGGAGCAAGGGGGGAGGCCGGCCGGCCCTTGTTTGGTGCGGCTAGGGTTGCAATCCTACTAGGAATAGGATTGCAATCCTATTCCTAGTAGGAATCACCAAAAGAAGGAAGAGAGGGAAAGGAAAAAGGGAGAGGTGGCGCCCCCCAATCCTAGTCCAACTAGGAACCCTAGGTGGGGCGCCGGCCAGCCCTATGGGCTGCCTCTCTCTTTCCCTTAAGGCCCATTATGGACCATCCCCCCTCGTAGGGGGTTCCGGTAACCCCCTCCGGCAATCCCGTTAAATCCGAAACTTTTCCGGAACACTTCCGGTGTCCGAATATAGTCGTCCAATATATCAATCTTTATGTCTCGGACATTCCGAGACTCCTCGTCATGTCCGTGATCTCATCCGGGACTCCGAACTACCTTCGGTACATCAAAACTCATAAACTCATAATACCGATCGTCATCAAACGTTAAGCGTGCGGACCCTACGGGTTCGAGAACTATGTAGACATGACCGAGACTCATCTCCGGTCAATAACCAATAGCGGAACCTGGATGTTCATATTGGCTCCTACATATTCTACGAAGATCTTTTATCAGTCAAAACCGCATAACAACATACGTTGTTCCTTTTGTCAACGGTATGTTACTTGCCCGAGATTCGATCGTCGGTATCTCTATACCTAGTTCAATCTCGTTACCGGCAAGTCTCTTTACTCGTTCCGTAACACATCATCTTGTGACTAACTCATTAGTCTTTTGCTTGCAAGGCTTATTGTGATGTGTGTTACCGAGAGGGCCCAGAGATACCTCTCGACACTCGGAGTGACAAATCCTAATCTTGATCTATGCCAACACCACGAATACTTTCGGAGACACCTGTAGAGCATCTTTATGATCACCCAGTTACGTTGTGACGTTTGATAGCACACAAGGTGTTCCTACGGTATTCGGGAGTTGCATAATCTCATAGTCATAGGAACATGTATAAGTCATGAAGAAAGCAATAGCAGTAAAACTAAACGATCATAGTGCTATGCTAACGGATGGGTCTTGTCCATCACATCATTCTCCTAATGATGTGATCCCGTTGATCAAATGACAACTCATGTCTATGGCTAGGAAACATAACCATCTTTGATCAATGAGCTAGTCTAGTAGAGGCATACTAGGGACGTACTGTTTTGTCTATGTATCCACACATGTACTAAGTTTCCGGTTAATACAATTCTAGCATGAATAATAAACATTTATCATGATATAAGGAAATATAAATAACAACTTTATTATTGCCTCTAGGGCATATTTCCTTCAGTCTCCCACTTGCACTAGAGTCAATAATCTAGCTCACATCGCCATGTGATTTAATACCGATAGTTCACATCGTTATGTGAATAACACCCATAGTTCACATCGCCATGTGACCAACACCCAAAGGGTTTACTAGAGTCAATAATCTAGTTCACATCGCTATGTGATTAATACCCAAGAGTAATAAGGTGTGATCATGTTTTGCTTGTGAGAGAAGTTTAGTCAACGGGTCTGTCACATTCAGATCCGTATGTATTTCGCAAATTTCTATGTCTACAATGCTCTGCATAGAGCTACTCTAGCTAATTGCTCCCACTTTCAATACGCATCCAGATTGATACTTAGAGTCATCTGGATTTAATGTCAAAGCTTGCATCGGCGTAACCCTTTACGACGAACTCTTTATCACCTCCATAATCGAGAAACATTTCCTTAGTCATCCAATTACTAAGGATAATTTTGACCGCTGTATAGTGATCTACTCCTGGATCACTATTGTACCTCCCTGTCAAACTCATGGCAAGGTACACAACGTGTTTTGTACACAGCATGGCATACTTTATAGAACCTATGGCTGAGGCATAGGGAATGACTTTCATTCTCTCTATATTTTTCTACCGTGGTCTCGCTTTGAGTCTTACTCAACTTCACACCTTACAAGTCAGGCAAGAACTCCTTCTTTGACTGATCCATTTTGAACTACTTCAAAATCTTATCAAGGTATGTACTCATCGAAAGTCTTATCAAGCGTCTTGATCTATCTCTATAGATCTTGATGCCCAATATGTAAGCAGCTTCACCAAGGTCTTTCTTTGAAAAACTCCTTTCAAACACTCCTTTATGCTTTCCAGAAAATTCTACATCATTTCCGATCGACAATATGTCATTCACATATACTTATCAGAAAGGTTGTAGTGCTCCCACTCACTTCTTGTAAATACAGGCTTCACCGCAAGTCTGTATAAATCTATATGCTTTGATCAACTTATCAAAGCGTATATTCCAACTCCGAGATGCTTGCACCAGTCCATAGATGGATCGCTGGAGCTTGCACATTTTGTTAGCACCTTTAGGATTGACAAAACCTTCTGGTTGCATCATATACAAGTCTTCTTTAATAAATCCATTAAAGAATGCATTTTTGTTATCCATTTGCCAGATTTCATAAAATGCGGCAATTACTAACATGATTCGGACAGACTTAAGCATCGCTACGGGTGAGAAAGTCTCATCGTAGTCAACTCCTTGAACTTGTCGAAACCCTTTCGCAACAAGTCGAGCTTTGTAAACAGTAACATTACGGTCTGCGTCGGTCTTCCTCTTGAAGATCCATTTATTTTCGATGGCTTGCCGATCATCGGGCAAGTCAACCAAAGTCCACACTTTGTTCTCATACATGGATCCCATCTCAGATTTCATGGCTTCAAGCCATTTTGCGGAATCTGGGCTCATCATCGCTTCCTCATAGTTCGTAGGTTCATCATGGTCTAGTAACATGATTTCCAGAACTGGGTTGCCGTACCACTCTGGTGCGGAACGTATTCTGGTTGATCTACGACGTTCAGCAGAAACTTGATCCGAAGTTTCATGATCATCATCATTAACTTCCTCACTGATTGGTGTAGGAATCACTGGAACAATTTTCTGTGATGTACTACTTTCCAATCCGGGAGAAGGTACAATTACCTCATCAAGTTCCACTTTCCTCCCACTCACTTCTTTCGAGAGAAACTCCTTCTCTAGAAAGGATCCACTCTTAGCAACAAAGACCTTGCCTTCGGATCTGTGATAGAAGGTGTACCCAACAGTTTCTTCTGGGTATCCTATGAAGATTTACTTCTCCGATTTGGGTTCGAGCTTATCATGTTGAAACTTTTTCACATAAGCATCGCAGTCCCAAACTTAAAGAAATGACAGCTTAGGTTTCTCATCAAACCATAGTTCATACGGTGTCATCTCCACGGATTTAGATGGTGCCCTATTTAACGTGAATGTAGCTGTCTCTAATGCATAACCCCAAAAGCGATAGTGGCAGATCGGTAAGAGACATCATCGATCGCACCATATCTAATAAAGTACGGTTACGACGTTCGGACACACCATTACGCTGTGGTGTTCCGGGTGGCGTGAGTTGTGAAACTATTCCACATTGTTTCAAATGAAGACCAAACTCGTAACTCAAATATTCTCCTCCACGATCAGATCGTAGAAACTTTATTTTCTTGTTACGATGATTCTCTACTTCACTCTGAAATTCTTTGAACTTTTCAAATGTTTCAGACTTGTGCTTCATTAAGTAGATATACCCATATCTGCTCAAATCATCAGTGAAGGTCAGAAAATAACGATACCCGCCGCGAGCTTCAACACTCATTGGCCCACATACATCAGTATGTATGATTTCCAACAAATCTGTTGCTCGCTCCATAGTTCCGGAGAACGGAGTTTTAGTCATCTTGCCCATGAGGCATGGTTCACAAGCACCAAGTGATTCATAATCAAGTGATTCCAAAAGTCCATCACTATGGAGTTTCTTCATGCGTTTTACACCAATATGACCTAAACGGCCGTGCCACAAATAAGTTGCACTTATCATTATTAACCTTGCATCTTTTGGCTTCAATTTTATGAATATGTGTATCACACGATCGAGATCCAACAAACCATTTTCATTGGGTGTATGACCATAGAAGGTTTTATTCATGTAAACAGAATAACAATTATTCTATGACTTTAAATGAATAACCGTATTGCAACAAATATGATCAAATCATATTCATGCTCAACGCAAATGCCAAATAACATTTATTTAGGTTTTACACTAATCCCGAAAGTATAGGGAGTGTGCGATGATGATCATATCAATCTTGGAACTACTTCCAATACACATCGTCACTTCATCTTTTAACTAGTTTCTGTTCATTATGCAACTCCCATTTCGAGTTACTACTCTTTAGCAACTAAATCAGTGTCAAATACCGAGGGGTTGCTATGAACACTAGTAAAATACACATCAATAATCTGTATATCAAATATACCTTTGTTCACTTTGCCATCCTTCTTATCCGCCAAGTATCTAGGGCAGTTCCACTTCCAGTGACCATTTCCTTTGCAGTAGAAGCACTTAGTTTCAGGCTTGAGTTTTAGCTTTGGGTTTCTTCACGGGAGTGACAACTTGCTTGTCATTCTTCTTGAAGTTCCCCTTCTATCCCTTTGCCCTTTACTTGAAACAAGTGGTCTTGTTAACCATCAACACTTGATGCTCTTTCTTGATTTCTACCTTTGCCGATTTCAGCATTGCGAAGAGATCGGGAATTACTTTCGTCATCCCTTGCATATTATAGTTCATCACGAAGTTCTACTAACTTGGTGATAGTGACTAGAGAACTTTGTCAATTACTATATTATCTGGAAGATTAACTCCCACTTGATTCAAGCAATTGCAGTACCCAGACAATCTGAGCACATGCTCTCTCCTCCATCTTGTAGGCAAAGTACTGTCAGAGGTCTTATACCTCTCCACACGGGCATGAGTATGAAATACTAATTTCAACTCTTGGAACATCTTATATGCTCCGTGGCGTTCAAAACGTTTTTGAAGTCCCGGTTCTAAGCCGTAAAGCATGGTGCACTTAAACTATCAAGTAGTCATCATACCGAGCTTTTGTCTAAACGTTCATAACGTCTGCATCAGCTCCTGCAATAGGTCTGTCACCTAGCGGTGCATCAAGGACATAATTCTTCTGTGCAGCAATGAGGACAATCCTCAGATCACGGAACAATTCCGCATCATTGCTACTAACATCTTTCAACTTAGTTTTCTCTAGGAACATATAAAAAATAAACGGGGAGCAACATCGCGAGCTATTGATCTACAACATAGATATGCTAATACTACCAGGACTAAGTTCATGATAAATTAAAGTTCAATTTAATCATATTACTTAAAGAACTCCCACTTAGATAGACATCCCTCCGGTCATGTAAATGATCACGTGATCCAAATCAACTAAACCATGTCCGATCATCACGTGAGATGGAGTAGTTTCAATGGTGAACATCTTATGTTGATCATATCTACTATATGATTCACGCTCGACCTTTCGGTCTCCAGTGTTCCGAGGCCATATCTGCATATGCTAGGCTCGTCAAGTTTAACCCGAGTATTCTGCGTGTGCAAAACTGGCTTACACCCGTTGTATTTGAACGTAGAGCTTATCACACCCGATCATCACGTGGTGTCTCGGCACGACGAACTTTCGCAACGGTGCATACTCAGGGAGAACACTTATACCTTGAAATTTAGTAATGGATCATCTTATAATGCTACCGTCGTTCTAAGCAAAATAAGAAGCATAATAAGATAAACATCACATGTAATCAAAATATGTGACATGATATGGCCATCATCATCTTGTGCTTTTGATCTCCATCTCCAAAGCACCGTCATGATCACCTTCGTCACCGGCGCGACACCTTGATCTCCATCGTAGCATCGTTGTCGTCTCGCCAACTATTGCTTCTACGACTATCGCTACCGCTTAGTGATAAAGTAAAGCAATTACATGGCGATTGCATTTCATACAATAAAGCGACAACCATATGGCTCCTGCCAGTTGCCGATAACTTTACAAAACATGATCATCTCATACAAAACCGTATAACTCATCATGTGTTGACCATATCACATCACAACATGCCCTGCAAAAACAAGTTAGACGTCCTCTACTTTGTTGTTGCAAGTTTTACGTGGCTGCTACGGGCTTAGCAAGAACCGTTCTTACCTACGCATACAAAACCACAACGATGTTTCGTCAAGTATGTGCTGTTTTAACCTTCACAAGGACCGGGCGTAGCCACACTTGATTCAGCTAAAGTGAGAGAGACAGACACCCGCCAGTCACCTTTAAGCAACGAGTGCTCGTAACGGTGAAACCAGTCTCGCGTAAGCGTACGCGTAATGTCGGTCCGGGCCGCTTCATCTCACAATACCGCCGAAGCAAAGTATGACATGCTGGTAAGCAGTATGACTAGTATCGCCCACAACTCATTGTGTTCTACTCGTGCATATCATCTACGCATAGACCTGGCTCATGATGCCACTGTTGGGGAACGTAGTATTTTAAAATTTCCTACGATCACGCAAGATCTATCTACCAGATGCATAGCAACGAGAGGGAAGAGTGTGTCTACGTACCCTCGTAGACCGGGAGCGGAAGCGTCAAGTGACGCGGTTGATGTAGTCGAACTTCTTCACGATTCAACCGATCAAGCACCGAACGTACGGCACCTCCGCGTTCAGCACACGTTCAGCTTGATGACGTCCCACGAGCTCTTGATCCAGTTGAGCTTCACGGGAGAGTTTCGTCAGCACAACGGCGTGGTGACGGATATGATGTATTCACCGGCGCAGGGCTTCGCCTAAGCTCCGCGACGGTATGACCGAGGTGTGTTTCTATGGAGGGGGGCACCGCACACGGCTGGAACAGTTCAACTTGTGTGTCTTTGGGTACCCCCCTGCCCCCGTATATAAAGGAGCAAGGGGGGAGGCCGGCCGTCCCTTGTTTGGTGCGGCTAGGGTTGCAATCCTACTAGGAATAGGATTGCAATCCTATTCCTAGTAGGAATCACCAAAAGAAGGAAGAGAGGGAAAGGAAAAAGGGAGAGGTGGCGCCCCCAATCCTAGTCCAACTAGGAACCCTAGGTGGGGCGCCGGCCAGCCCTATGGGCTGCCTCTCTCTTTCCCTTAAGGCCCATTATGGACCATCCCCCCTCGTAGGGGGTTCCGGTAACCCCCTCCGGCAATCCCGTTAAATCCGAAACTTTTCCGGAACACTTCCGGTGTCCGAATATAGTCGTCCAATATATCAATCTTTATGTCTCGGACATTCCGAGACTCCTCGTCATGTCCGTGATCTCATCCGGGACTCCGAACTACCTTCGGTACATCAAAACTCATAAACTCATAATACCGATCGTCATCAAACGTTAAGCGTGCGGACCCTACGGGTTCGAGAACTATGTAGACATGACCGAGACTCATCTCCGGTCAATAACCAATAGCGGAACCTGGATGTTCATATTGGCTCCTACATATTCTACGAAGATCTTTTATCGGTCAAAACCGCATAACAACATACGTTGTTCCTTTTGTCATCGGTATGTTACTTGCCCGAGATTCGATCGTCGGTATCTCCATACCTACTTCAATCTCGTTACCGGCAAGTCTCTTTACTCGTTCCGTAACACATCATCTCGTGACTAACTCATTAGTCTTTTGCTTGCAAGGCTTATTGTGATGTGTGTTACCGAGAGGGCCCAGAGATACCTCTCCGACACTCGGAGTGACAAATCCTAATCTTGATCTATGCCAACACCATGAATACTTTCGGAGACACCTGTAGAGCATCTTTATGATCACCCAGTTACGTTGTGACGTTTGATGGCACACAAGGTGTTCCTACGGTATTCGGGAGTTGCATAATCTCATAGTCATAGGAACATGTATAAGTCATGAAGAAAGCAATAGCAGTAAAACTAAACGATCATAGTGCTATGCTAACGGATGGGTCTAGTCCATCACATCATTCTCCTAATGATGTGATCCCGTTGATCAAATGACAACTCATGTCTATGGTTAGGAAACATAACCATCTTTGATCAATGAGCTAGTCTAGTAGAGGCATACTAGGGACACTCTGTTTTGTCTATGTATTCACACATGTACTAAGTTTCCGGTTAATACAATTCTAGCATGAATAATAAACATTTATCATGATATAAGGAAATATAAATAACAACTTTATTATTGCCTCTAGGGCATATTTCCTTCAATCCTTTGGAGGAGAAAACCCCATATCTACAATTCACTCCAAATTTGGGTCCATGACCCTAAAGAGATTAAGCATGTGAATTACCCAAACATCAAAATGTGTGCCATCGAAACTAAGAGTGTAAGAGAATCCTAAGCCCCCCGTAGACATCCTTACTCTCTAGGTGGTTAAGCCCTATAAAGAGAGACGAGGCGCTGATACCAATTGAAAGATCGTGGATGTTGCCTAGAGGAGGGTGAATAGGCGCTTTAAAATAATTACGACTTAGGCTTGAACATATGCGGAAAAAACCTAGCGGTTAATTTGTCAAGCACAAAACCTGCAACAACTAGGCTCACCTATGTGCACCAATAACTTATGCTAAGCAAGATAAACAACTAGGTGATAGCAAGATATATGACAAGAAACATATGGCTATCACAAAGTATAGTGCATAAGTAAAGGGCCTGGGTAAGAGATAACCGAGGCACGCGGAGACGACGATGTATCCCGAAGTTCACACCCTTGCGGATGCTAATCTCCGTTTGGAACGATGTGGAGGCACAATGCTCCCTAAGAAGCCACTAGGGCCACCGTAATCTCCTCACACCCTCGCACAGTGCAAGATGCCGTGATTCCACTAAGGGACCCTTGAGGACGGTCATCGAACCCGTACAAATAGCGACCCTTGGGGGCGGTCACCGAACCCGTACACTTTGGCAACCCTTGGGGGCGGTCACTGGAACCCGTCAAATTGCCCGGGGCGATGACCACAACCTAACTGGAGACCTCGGCGCTTGCCGGGAGCTTTACACCACAATGATTGAGCTCCGAACACCACAAAGGTTGGGGCTATCTCCCCAACGACACCATGAAGCTTCACCATAATAGAATATGGCTCCGAGGTGACCTCAACCGTCTAGGGCGCCCAAGCACCCAAGAGGAACAAGCTCAAGGGTACCAAGCACCCAAGAGTAATAAGCTTCTCAACTTGTAAGCTCCACGTATCACCGTGGAGAACTCAAACCGATCCACCAAATGCAATAGCAAGGGCACACGGAGTGCCCAAGTCCTTCTCTCCCAAATCCCACCAAAGCAACTAATGTTAGGGAGAGAAATGAGAGGAAGAATGGAGAAGAGAACACGAAGAACTCCAAGAACTAGATCCAAAGGGCTCCCCCCACAAAGAGGAGAAAGTGATTGGTGGAAATGTGGATCTAGATCTCCTCTCTCTTTTCCTCCAGAAACAAGCAAGAATCCATGGAGGGATTGAGAGATAGCAAGATCAAAGAAGGTCAACAATGGGGGAAGAACACGAGCTCAAAAGATCAGGTTCATTGGGGAAGAAGAACCCCTTCTATAGGTGGGGAAAAATCCAACCGTTATGCTCACAGCCCGCACCGAGCGGTACTACTGCTCCAAGGAGTGGTACTACCGCTGGTCCTCATGGTACTACCGCTAAGGGTAGCGATACTACTGCTAAGGGTAGCGGTACTACTGCTTGCGAGCGGTACTAAAAATTACATCCGTGCCTACCACCGCTGGACTTATGACGAGTTTTTGGTCTGGAGCGGAAGTAAGCCACGGAAGTAAAAAAATTACATCCCCTCCAAGCGGTAGTACCGCTCCCATTTGTGGTAGTACTGCTGCAACCCTTTTGAGGACACCAAAACTGACACAACTTTTGCAAACGAACTCCGAATTCAATGAAACCAAGTTTGTTCGAAAGCTAACGACATGGCCTAACACAATCTTGATAGAAATAAATATAAGAAGCAAATGAGAAAAGGCCCGTAAGAAAATGGAGAGAACCCTTCCTCGAAAGAGACCAGTAAAACCTCCAACACCGGAAATGCAATAGAAGAAGCATGTGAACTCCGTTTTTGATGTACTCAAGCTTGTCAAGAAGATGACCATAAGCTCCAGATCTCACAAGAATAAAACCAAACAAGAACCAAGAAATATGATGCAAGCATGCAATGATTTGAGCTCTCTACGAACGATACGATCAAGCTACCCACTTGAGAGCCCTCCTTGATAGTACGGCAATCAATCCTATAACCCGGTCTCCAAACTATCACCATTAGTGTGATAAAATAGAAAACCTATCAAGGGCAAACCTTTGCCTTGCACACAGTCCACTTGAGCTAGATGTAGACGATCTTGACTTCCTCAAGTTGGACCACCTTTCTTGATTTTGTTGGCTCGGTGAAGACTAGTAGATTGCTCCCCCATACTCCACTATGGGTGAGCCACTCTTCGGCACATCTTCACAAGTCCATTGTCACCACAATGAACGGCAAGCTTCAAGCACTTGATCTCTTCGTGATGCATCACTTGAACTAGCACACCACAACCTTGATTTGATGTCATCCTCCATGGGTTTTATGTGATCTACCTCTTGACGCAAGCCCATGGAAGATAACTGATACGTCTCCAACGTATCTACTTTTCCAAACACTTTTGCCCTTGTTTTGGACTCCAACTTGCATGATTTGAATAGAACTAACTCGGACTGACGTTGTTTTCAGCAGAACTGTCATGGTGTTATTTTTGTGCAGAAATAAAAGTTCTCGGAATGACCTAAAAATCAACGGAGAATTATTTTGGAATATATAAAAAATATCGGCGGAAGAATCCAGACCAGGGGGCCCACACCCTGTCCACGAGGGTGGGGAACGCGCCCCCTGTCTCGTGGGCCCCCTAACGCTCCACCGACATCAACCCCAACTCCATATATTCACTTTCAGGGAGAAAAAAAATCAGAGAGAAGGATTCATCGCGTTTTACGATACGAAGCCACCGCCAAGCCCTAATCTCTCTCGGGAGGGCTGATATGGAGTCTGTTCGGGGCTCCGGAGAGTGGAGATCTTCGTCGTCATCATCATCAACCTTCCTCCATCACCAATTCCATGATGCTCACTGCCGTGCGTGAGTAATCCCATCGTAGGCTTGCTGGACGGTGATGGTTTGGATGAGATTTACCATGTAATCGAGTTAGTTTTGTTAGGGTTTGATCCCTAGTATCCACTATGTTCTAAGATTGATGTTGATATGACTTTTCCATGCTTAATGCTTGTCACTAGGGCCCGAGTGCCATGATTTCAGATCTGAACCTATTATGTTTTCATGAATATATGTGAGTTCTTGATCTTATCTTGCAAGTCAATAGTCACCTACTATGTGCTATGATCTGGCAACCCCGAAGTGGCAATAATCGGGACCACTCCCAGTGATGACCGTAGTTTGAGGAGTTCATGTATTCACTAAGTGTTAATGCTTTGGTCCGGTACTCTATTAAAAGGAGGCCTTAATATCCCTTAGTTTCCAATAGGACCCCACTGCCATGGGAGGGTAGGACAAAAGATGTCATGCAAGTTCTTTTCCATAAGCACATATGAATATACTCGGAATACATGCCTACATTACATTGACGAATTGGAGCTAGTTCTGTGTCACCCTATGATATAACTATTACATGAGGAATCGCATCCGACGTAATTATCCATCACTAATCCAATGCCTACGAAATTTTCACATATTGCATGTTGCTTATTTACTTTTCCGTTGCTACTGTTCCAATCACTACAAAACTGCTACTGTTACTTTTACCACTGTTACCGTTACTTCCACACTACTTTGCTACTAAATACTTTGCTGCAGATATTAAGTCTTCCAGGTGTGGTTGAATTGACAACTCAACTGCTGATACTTGAGAGTTTTCTTTGGCTCCCCTTGTGTCGAATCAATAAATTTGAGTTGAATACTTTACCCTCGAAAACTGTTGCGATCCCCTACACTTGTGGGTTATCAAGACTATTTTCTAGCGACGTTATCGAGGAGCATAGATATGTTCTTGAGTCACTTGGGATTTATATTTGTTGATCACTATGAAGAACTTGAAAGACGAAAAAACCAAGATTTATCCCTCAACTACGAGGGGTGGTAAGGAACTGCCATCTAGCTCTGCACTTGATTCACCCTCTGTTCTGAGTAAATTGGCGACACCTACTCTTGCTATTGAATCTTATAGATCGCATGTTCTTGATGATGCCACTTCTGCTATGCATGATACTTATGATGAAACTACTTCTATGCTTGATAATATTGTGCCACTAGGTGAATTTCTTGATGAACAAATTGCTAGGGTTATAGAGAATGCAATTACTGAAACTGATAATATTGATGAAAGTGATGATGAAGATTCTCCCCCTAGATATGAATTGCATGTTGTTCCTGAGGGTTATGTTATGGATGAAGAAACTGCTAGAGACTTTCTTGCTTGCAATGATAGATATGATCTTAAGAAATTGTTAGCCAAGCTGAAAGAAAAGTCTTTAAATGCTAGAATGAAATATGACCCTGCTTTTTCTACTTCACCTATCTGTGTTCCTGATAAGGATTATGATTTCTCGGTCGATCTTGAGTTAATTACTTTGGTTGAATCTGATCTTTTCCATGGCTATAAATCTGAAACTGTTGTGGCACATCTTACTAAACTAAATGATATGGCCACCCTGTTCACTAATGAGGAAAAAATTCGTTACTATTATATCCTTAAGTTATTTCCGTTCTCGTTAAAGGGTGATGCTAAAACATGGTTTAATTCTCTTGATCCTGGTTGTGTGCGTAGTCCCCATGATATGATTTATTACTTCTCTGCTAAATATTTTCCCGCTCATAGGAAACAAGCTGCCTGCAATCAAAGAATCAACGTTATGATAAGAGAGACTTTGTTGCTAGGAAACACGGGAAGGAAAGAGAACCATGGGTTCAGAAACCCATGCCTTTTCCTCCTAAACCATCCAAGAAAAAGGATGATGAGGATTTTGAGCGCTTTGCTGAAATGATTAGACCTATCTTTTTGCGTATGCGTTTAACTGATATGCTTAAAACAAATCCTTATGCTAAATATATGAAAGACATTATTACAAATAAAAGGAAGATACCGGAAGTTGAAATTTCCACCATGCTTGCCAATTACACTTTTAAGGGTGGAGTACCAAAGAAACTAGGAGATCCAGGAGTACCATCTATACCTTGCTCCAATAAAAGAAACTATGTTAAAACTGCTTTATGTGATCTTCGAGCCGGTGTTAGTGTTATGACTCTCTCTTTATATCGTAGACTTGATTTGAATAAATTGACACCTACTGAAATATCTTTGCAAATGGCCAATAAATCAACAGTTATACCTATCGATATTTGTGAGGATGTGCCTGTTGTGGTTGCAAATGTTACTATTCTAACCGACTTTGTTATCCTTGATATTCCCGAGGACGATAGTATGTCTATTATCCTTGGTAGACCCTTTTTGAATACTGCAGGGGTTGTTGTTGATTGCAACAAAGGCAATGTCACATTTCATGTTAATGGTAATGAACATACGGTACACTTTCCGAGGAAATAACCTCAAGTCCATATTATCAATTCACTTGGAAAAATTTCAACGATTATTATTGGAGGTTTTGAATTTCCTCTTCCTACTGTGAAGAAGAAATATGATATTATTATTGTTGGGGATATACATATCCCCATTGAGGTAACCTAGTGTTATTCAAAAATTCTCCGGTTTCATGTTATTCGGAAAGAGTTTGTTAACAAGACTTGATCAACCTTGTTAATGGATTCCTTTTGATGAGCATGAGATAGATGAATTTAGAAAGCACAACCCTCTGTACCCTCTTTTTACTTTCTGTTATTTAATTTAAATAAAGCAAAAATAGTATTTTCTGTCTGTTTTCTGAGTTATCCGTGTAATAAAAAATACCCCGAAAATAAAAGTTCTCCAAATGTCCTGAAAATGAAATATGATTTTTTCTAGAATATTTAAGAATTTTTGGCACTGAGAACACAACAGGGGGAGCCAGCACCTAGCCACGAGGGTACAGGGCGCGCCCCCTGCCTCGTGGGCCCCACGTGGCCCCCCTCCACTTATTCCAGCACCCACACACTTCATCTTCCTCCAGAAAAAAAATCCTCCTACAGCTTAAACTCGTGTTCTAGCTCATCTTGCTGCCATTTTCGATCTTCTTGCTCAAAGCTCCATTCACAAAACTGTTTGGGGAGATTGTTCTTCGAGGAAGAGAATGATGAGGAGATTGTTGAGAGGCTCTTCTAGCCAAAGCTCAAAGGATAAGCAGAAGGAGGAGAATAAAAAGCCCAAATACAATCTTCCTCACACTGCGGAAGTTCGGCCGTGTGAATGGCCTTGCAATGAGTTCTTGAAAGCCGCCGGGATTTATAAAGACTTTTATTATTTGGCTGAGAATGCAGGCCTCACCGACTTCCTCCACGACCAGCGCGAACAGCGTCTCTTACTCACTAATATTTTCGTGTAAAATTTTCATTTCCATGCTAAGAAATCACCACCTTCAGTGGAGTTTCACTTATATGATGAGGTCAAGGAGATGTCGTTTTATGAAATTTGTCAAGTTTCTAAGATATCCTTTGAGGGTAGCTTAGAGGAACCACATCGTAAGGATGTGGAGGGGTTTATTGATATGATTGTTGTAGGGGAAACGAGGAAAATTTCAGGGGCAAGAATTACTAGTATACATTTTCCTGTTCTACGCTACTTTGCGATATTTGCTAGTAGATGCTTAATTGGTCGCGGGAACAGTGGAAACCTTAGTGCCCATGATATTGTTATTTTGCGCAATGCTTTGTTCCGAGATACCACTTTTAGCTTGGGTGTTGTTGTAGCTAAACGATTAAGTCTGAACCGTACAAAGGGCCCCATCTTCGGAGGCATCTTTGCTTCACGCCTTGCGGAACACTTTAGAATACCTATTAGGCATTATGAGAAGGAGGAGAAGTTACTGGCCCCCGAGCATGATAGCACATGATTTTATTGTTAAAGATAAGAAGAAGTTGCTTAAGTATAAATTGATATTTGATGAAAAGTATTGTGAGATTATTACCCTGCCTGCACCTTCTTTGTTTGATCTACTTTCAGGCACGTACCTTGTGTTGTCGGATGCCGTTTATGCGTACTGGAGCCAAGCACAAGCTTCAGAGCCGGAACCGGAGCCACCACTTGACCCTTATCGGCAGTCGGTTTATCAGTGGGATCTGGAGGAGATTGCCAGCCAGTGGCACCCGGAGGACATTCCTCCGCCCACTGGAGAGAGTAGCTTTGATCCGTGGAAATAAACCAACTTAGGATAAAATCCTAAGCTTGGGGGAGTACGTATTTCTCACCGACATTACATTCATGTTCACACACTCATTCCAATTGTCGGTGCTCATACTTTTCCATTGTATTATCCATGCTAGTTTATTTTCTTTTTCAAGTATTTTCTTGTGTGTCTGAAAAACCTTAAGAACAACAAAAAAATAGTTGTAGCTTTTTAGCCAGTCTACTTTCCATGCCTGTAGTAGTAGTAATTAAAAGAAAAACCCAAAAAGATTTCTCGTTCTTCTTTTGCTTGTTGGGAGCTTTCCCGTGTAAATAGTTTCATTTCTTTTCTTTGGGGGTCAAGAGGAGAAGACTGTAACATCCCAAATTTTTAATTTGGAATATTATACATAGGTCATCTTGCATATCTTATTTGTATTGCATTCGTGTGTTGCGATCCTCGAAATTCTAAGCAACTCATGGACCCACGGAGAGAGTTGGGGATTTTACCGTTTTCATATTTGAGCTTTCTCAAATGTCGGTACGAGGATCACTTTGGTTTTAATTGTTTTTCTCTCCGAAAATATTTTGTAATAAAATATATGAGCGGAGATAATATGACTTCTCCAAAACAAAAAATATATTGGAGGAAAATATTAAAATCAATATATATATTTTTCTTGGATTTATTTGCAATTTTATTTGCATAGGACAAATATGCGTTTTGCAAAATTGCATTTAGGTTCGGGAAAAATGTTCACTTTGTCCTAAATATTATTAAAGGACGGTCAAAATTTATTTCGGAATTTTTCGAGTCTGTTTAGTATTTCTTTTGTCAGTTTTGCTGCGTCAGGACTGTTTATTAAAAAAAAGTAACTCACCTACCGGGCCATGTCCGGCTAGGACGCCCGGGGCCTCTTTAAAGCCCGCCCGAGCCGAGCCACCATCTCAGCCCACCCCGCGCCCTAACCCTAGCCGCCAGCCCGCCGCCGCCCGCCTCGATTCGCGCGCCACCACCGCCTCGAACCGCCGCCGCCGCTGCGAGCCGCCGCGCCGCCTCGCTGCCGCCTCGCCCCGCCGTCAGGCCCGATCTCGTCGGAGGTATAGCCGCCGCCGCCGCCGGTTTTTTTAGAAACCCTAATTCGTTTTTTTAGATCGGTTTTCCCCGATTTTTACGTTCAAATCTTTTTAGCGGACGTTCGTTCGTTTAGATCTGTTAACGAACGTTTTCGTTCGTTAGTTTCTTTTAGCGAACGTTCGTTCGTTAGCCTGTTCGTCAGTTTTCATTTTTAGGGTTTTTCCGCGATTATTTTCGATCGCGATTTCTGCCCTGATCTTCGATTTAGTTTAACTTTTCGCTCGTTAGTCGGAATCAAGCGATTCAAGCGCCTAGATATTTGTCTCGAAGCCCTCTATCCGTTTAGCCAACTTGAACAAGGTTTTGGTACTGTAAAAATTGACTTCAGTTCAATCTAGTAAACGGATCTTGTTTCTTTCGTAGTTTGAGTTTCGCTGCTCCGTTTGATTTGATTCCTTTTGCAAACCGGAGTTCTTCAGTTGAACTTTCTGGTTAGATCTTCTTATTTGAGTTCTACCCGTGCATCTTTGCTTGGTTGCTTATGTATGCTATTGTCTGCTTGCGATAGAATTCCCGGAGTGCGAAGCGTGCTACTACGAGCCCTAGGTTTTGCGAATCGTCAGCAAGGCAAGTAACACTTTGATCATACCCTTTATTACCCAATTTTTATGCATTAGATCAAACCCTCACACATTGCATGAGTAGGATCTCTTAACATGTGGGTCTGGGAAGTAGATTGTGGTAGAACCTATTACCTGCATTATTATCAAACCCCTGGGTCTACGTTACGCTTAGGTTGCCATGCTATGCTCGTAGACGTGGATTGGGTTTGAGAGTATCCCTGACAGATGTGAGATTGTTAATTAATGGTTCAACTTAAGCTGGCTACTTTAATACACATCTGGGTGGATTGGTTGCGGGGCACCTGGAGAATCCAGTGTTGTCCTAGGAAATCCCGAAGGAACCGTGTGATTATCCTATGGAATGCCACCCAAGCTCAAAGGGATCATAAGACTATTCATGCTAGAAACTTCCGTGTCCAGCAACAATGCCATTATGGGCTCTGGCATAATTGAGTATGTTGTGTGAGCTCTTTCAGTGGTGGACTAGCAGATGTAGGGGAAGGTAGGTGTACGGGTCCATCCGGGGTAAAGATTAAATGCTTCTAAAAGACTGTGTCTCGGTCATCCGTTTCTCAAACACCATGCAGTGCGAGAAATCCAACGAAGGAGATCGAGTCTTGTGGGGAAAAGTGCGCAAGCCTCTGCAAAGTGTACAAACTAATCATGATTAGCCGTGTCCCCGGTTATGGACATCTTGAGTATCTGGTGCTTGAATTATTGGATTGATCTCATCACTCTAAAAATAATTTTGTGGGTTAATAAAGATGGTTTTAATTGGGATTGAGTTGGAGGAACCTTCTCAATGATGTTTCAACTACCATGATAGTTAAAATAAAAGTTATTCCTTTGTTGTAGGGAAAAATTGGCTTTATGCAAAAACTTTAACCTTAGAGCCTCCACCAGCCATATATGCATGTAGTGTTAGCCTTTATTCTGCTACTTGCTCTACTGTGTTATCTTGCCAGCATATTCCATGTGCTGACCCGTTTCGGGCTGCAACATGTCATGTTGCAGACTTTTCAGAAGAAGAGTAAGGTGCGCTAGGTCGTTTGTCATGCACTCAGCTATGCCGTTGGAGTTGATGGACTCACTTATCTTCCAAGCCTTCCGCTATTATCGTGTTAGATGGCCTTATGCCATATATTTTGTAATAAGTTCTTCTTTGAGACATTCGATGTAATAAGTGTGTGATTGCCCCTCTGTTATAAATCCTTCAAGTACTGTATGTGTCAGCATTACCGATCCAGGGATGACACAGAACACAAAGACTTCGGTCCATTCGGATCATGGTCGCTACAAAGACCATGATGAAAATTCTTAGTGGCTCTCATATGCATTATTGTTGATTTAACCAAGAGGCATATTACTTTGTCTTCTCCCTTGTATTGAATGCTTGCAGATTCCAACTTAGTCCAATGCACGTGCACTATTATTATTATCCACACCGTTCGGTCGTGCGAGTGAAAGGCAATAATGACGATATATGATGAACTGATTGAGATGAGAAAAGCTGGTATGAACTCGACCTCTCTTGTTTTTGTAAATATGATAGTTCATCGTTCTTGATTCAGCCTATTATGAATGAAACATGCTTGCAATGACAATTAGAGATCATAGCTGCGCATGCCATGCTTAATTAGCTAGGAGTTTATAATGGTCTTCCTTGCGTGCCAGCATGCTATTAAAATGGTTGTGATGTGGTATGATAGGATGCTATCCTCCTTTGAATGATTCAAGTGGTTTGACTTGGCACATGTTCACGCATGTAGTTGAAACAAAATCAACATAGCATCCACGATATTTATGTTAATGGTGATTTATATCCTACTCATGCTTGCATTCATTGTTGATTATTTTTAATGCATGTTCATGACTGTTGTCGCTCTCTGGCTGGTCGCTTCCCAGTCTCTTTCTAGCCTTCACTTGTACTAAGCGGGAATACTGCTTGTGCATCCACTTCCATAAACCCCAAAGTTATTCCATATGAGTCCACAATACCTTCCTATATGCGGTATCTACCTGCCGTTCCAAGTAAATTTGTATGTGCCAAACTCCAAACCGTCAAATGAAATTCGGTTTTGTATGCTCGAACAGCTCATTTATCAACTAGGGCTGTCTATATCTTCCATGCTAGGTGGGTTATTCTCACGATGAGTGGACTCCGCTCATCATTCATGAGAAAATGGCTGGTAACCGGGATGCCCAGTCCCATGCTCAAATCAAAATAATTAAATAAAACTCCCCAGGGATGTTGTTGGTATGGACGGTACCCGTTGTTTTGGGCCAGCCGTGGAGAGTGCTTGTTGGTGGTTGGGGGAGTATAAACTTTACCATTCTGTTTGGGAACCGCCTATAATGTGTGTGGCATGGAAGATATCGAGATCTCTTGGTTGTTATGTTGACAATGAAAGTATACCACTCAAAATATTATTTATCTCTATTTCAAAACTCGAGCTCTGGCACCTCTACAAATCCATGCTTCCCTCTGCGAAGGGCCTATCTATTTACTTTTATGCTGAGTCATCATCATCTTATTAAAAAGCACCAATTGGAGAGCACCGCTGTCATTTGCATGTATTGCTATTAATTTACATTGAGTATGATTGTGACTGGATCTCTTTTACCATGAATTACAATGTCTAGTCAGCCCTTGATCTTCAAAGGTGCTCTACATTTATGTTTTGCGGTCTCAGAAAGGGCTAGCGAGATACCATCTTGTTATATCGTATTATGATTGTTTTGAGAAAGTGTTGTCATCCGAGGTTTATTATTATTGCTCGCTAGTTGATTATGCCATTGATATGAGTAAACATGAGACCTGAAAGTTATAGTGAATGTGCTTAGTTCATAATCTTTGCGGAAAACTTGAATGCTGGCTTTACATATTTGCAACAACAAGAGAAAACAGAGTTTGTCAAAGTTTTTATTTATCACTTTCAGTTTGTCAACTGAATTGATTGAGGACAAGCAAAGGTTTAAGCTTGGGGGAGTTGATACGTCTCCAACGTATCTACTTTTTCAAACACTTTTGTTGTTGTTTTGGACTCTAACTTGCATGATTTGAATGGAACTAACCCGGACTGACCCTGTTTTCAGCAGAACTGCCATGATGTTATTTTTGTGCAGAAATAAAAGTTCTCGGAATGACCTGAAAATCAACGGAGAATTATTTTGGAATATATTAAAAATACCGACGGAAGAATCCAGACCAGGGGGCCCACACCCTGTCCATGAGGGTGGGGGCGCGCCCCCTGGGCGCGCCCCCTGTCTCGTGGGCCCCCTAACGCTCCACCGACATCAACCCCAACTCCATATATTCACTTTCGGGGAGAAAAAAAATCAGAGAGAAGGATTCATCGCGTTTTACAATACGGAGCCTCCGCCAAGCCCTAATCTCTCTCAGGATAGCTGATTTGGAGTGCATTCGGGCCTCTGGAGAGTGGAGATCGTCGCCGTCGTCGTCATCAACCTTCTTCCATCACCAATTCCATGATGCTCACCGCCGTGCGTGAGTAATCCCATCGCAGGTTTGCTGGACGGTGATGGGTTGGATGAGATTTACCATGTAATCGAGTTAGTTTTGTTAGGGTTTGATCCCTAGTATCCACTATGTTCCAAGACTGATGTTGTTATGACTTTGCCATGCTTAATGCTTGTCACGAGGGCCCGAGTGCCATGATTTCAGATCTGAACCTATTATGTTTTCATGAATACATGTGAGTTCTTGATCCTATCTTGCAAGTCAATAGTCACCTACTATGTGTTATGATCCGGCAACCCCGAAGTGACAATAATCGGGACCACTCCCGGTGATGACCGTAGTTTGAGGAGTTCATGTATTCACTAAGTGTAATGCTTTGGTCCGGTACTCTATTAAAAGGAGACCTTAATATCCCTTAGTTTCCAATAGGACCCCGCTGCCACGGGAGGGTAGGACAAAAGATGTAATGCAAGTTCTTTTCCATAAGCACGTATGACTATATTCGGAATACATGCCTACATTACATTGATGAACTGGAGCTAGTTCCGTGTCACCCTATGATATAACTATTACATGAGGAATCGCATCCGACATAATTATCCATCACTTATCCAATGCCTATGAGCTTTTCACATATTGCTTGTTGCTTATTTACTTTTTCGCTGCTACTGTTACAATCACTACAAAACTGCTACCGTTACTTTTGCCACTGGTACCGTTACTTCCATACTACTTTGCTACTAAATACTTTGCTGCAGATATTAAGTCTTCCAGGTGTGCTTGAATTTACAACTCAACTGCTGATACTTGAGAGTATTCTTTGGCTCCCCTTGTGTCGAATCAATAAATTTGGTTTGAATACTTCACCCTCGAAAACTGTTGCGATCCCCTACACTTATGGGTTATCAATAACCTAACCCCACATGGAACTCTCACAAAGACCATGGGTTAGTACACAAAGCTTATTTGACAATGCTTACCATACCATGGGATCGCTTGATCCCTCTCGGTACATCTTCTACGCTTTGTGTGTTGATCAACTTGAAACACTCTATGTACTTAGTCTTGATCAACCTTGAATCTTTCCAACTCTATTCATTTGGATGACGTCTTGAAGGTAAACATGAATGATCACACACTTTTCTTATTCAAGACATGCTTGCAATAAGCTCAACACCCACAAGACCAATCTTTGGATAATTCCTTTATAGCACCTTGGTCATACAAACTCTCCTTGAAACCAACAAATGGACTCCAAGAAAAGCCTATGGACAAACCCTTCAAATATAACTCAAGGCAACCATTAGTCCATATCAATTATCAAAACTAAACATGGGGGCACCGCATGCTTTTTCATGGTGGCTCAGAGAACAAAACTCCCCCCACCTTTGCAGCAAGTGGAGTAACAAGATGGGCATATAAATCTGGCACATCATGGATTTGAATCCATATGTCAATTGTTTCAAACTTAATGGCCGAAGGTTTTGTAAACCCATCATACGGCACAAGAAGTACCGCATCTTCTCTGAAGTTCCAAGGCCCCTCGTTCATTACCCTCTCCCAATCACCCAAACATGAGAATTGGACAGTATATAGATTTTCCTCCAGGCCGTAGGTCTTGGAAGTGTTAACCCTAGCCTAAGCATTCCATCTAGGTTTCTCCAGAGGTGCCGCTGCCTCATCAAAGGCCACATCATCCAGATCATCCTCTTTCAGCCCCAGCTCCTTCATGAGTTGTTCGACATAGCTGATTCTCGCCGAGCCCGAAGTCCCATCAAAAGCCATTAGATCTCTAGCCCAAGCAGACACATCCATATTGGAAATCGTTGCCAATTGTCGCCGCATCGCACTAGCGAAGCGACTAGGCCCACCCATTTAACCAATTCGTTGGTTTCGTTAGTTTCGGCTTGAAGGGGCTGGGCCGGCCAATTTAACAAGTTAACATTTTTTTCGGTTTCCTTTTCCTTCTTATCAGTATTCATTTCCTTTTTTAATTTGCAAATTAATTTATTGTTTTTCAAAAAAATGAAATATCAATTATAGTTTGGAATTCAAAAAAAATCATGTTCTATAAATTATGTTCACAATTTTTTAAGATGTTTGCTAAATTGAAAAAATGTATGGAATGTAAAAAAAATCTTGATTTCCGAAATTTTTTGTTCGAGATTTTCAGAAAATGTTCGAAATTTTAAAAATGTTCATGTTTTCAGAATTTTGTTTACAAATTTTAAAAATTAGAGGTCTCAAAATGTGTTCACCAATTTGAGAAGTGCTCACATGAAAAAATATTGTTTTACTTTTTCATTTTCGCAAACTATTTTTGATATTATGAACATTTACAAAATTGTGAACATTTATTGAATTCACGAATATTTATATGGAACCGTGAAATATTTTCAAATTTGTGAATAATATATATACAACAGAGCTATTCTGTTACTTGTAACAGAATAATAGTCTCCTACTACCGGCCTCTTATAGGTCCGACTCGCGATTTCCCGAATCAGTACACATTGCGTCAAGTTGTCTAGGATTCGCAGGGTTCAATAGAGAGCGACGCGGTCTGGCCAGCCCGCTAATCATTTCATCTATCCCGATTTTGGGAACCTTCTAGAAATTCCTAGACATTTTTTTTTCGGTATTAGAAATCTTCTAGAAGGTCCCTGGACTGGTTGTTTTCCTTCCTTTTTTATGTTGAGGTTTATTTTTTGATTTTATTCATTCCTTTTTTTTTGGCTTTTCTCTCTTTTCTTATTTTCCCCTTTTTCTTTCTTTTTTGTTTACTATTTTCCCTTTTCAACTTTTTTAAATGTTCATCTCTTAAATAAATTGTTTACAAATTCAAAAATGTCCACATTTCCAAATTTATTTGGTAGTTTCAAACAATGTTCACGTGTGGAAAGAATGTTTGCGTTTCCAAAAAATGTTGCCATTTTCAAAAATTGTTCGCAAATTTCAATAAATGTTCATGTTTTCAATTTTATGTGGGGACTTACGAAATAAATCATCTCTTTAAAATATTGTGAGCTTTTCTGAAAGCTGCTCACGTTTGCAATTTTTTTATTAGTTTCAAAAAATATTCCTGTTTTATAAAAATATTCATCTTTACGGAAAATGTTTGACATTTTTCGAAATATGTTCACATATTTGAGAAAACTCGCATTTTCGTAAAATATTCATATTTTTTTATAAACATGAACGAAAACTTTTCTAGTTAAAAAATTGTTTGCAAAATTCTAAAAATGTTTGTGCTTCCAAAATTTTGTTCACATGTTTATATTTGTTCGTGAGATTTAAAACCTGTTCACTATTTCCAAAAAATCTTCATTGTTTGAAAATTTATTCACAAATTCAAATAATGTTCGGGAATTTCAGAAATTGATCCTGTTAAAATTTATTAAAAAATACAAAAAACGTTCACGTTTTCAAGATTTGTTCGTAATTAAAAAATGGTGGCATTATGAAATTTTGTTTATGTTTTAAAAAAAGGTTCCTCTTTTAAAAAAGTGTTTTTGTTTAAAAATCTGCTCACTTTTTTAATTTTGTTCAGAATTTTAACCTTGTTCAGACTCAATAAAATTATTTAAAAAAAGATGAGTTTTCTAAATTTTGTTCACTAATTTGAAAAGTGTTCCCCTTTCTAAAAAAATATACCTTTTTAATGAATGCTCTCTTCGAAATTTAAGAAGTTTCAGATCTGGCGTTGTCTTTACTTCATAGAGTCTCGCGCTAGTACATAGTCATCTGTCATTATTTCCCTTTCCTAGCAATGCTTGCACAGGTACATGAGATCCTGAGATCGAACCCAACTGAGTGCATATTTTTTTACAGATTTTGGGGGCTACGGTGCCGAAGATGGCTTACAGTGCGTGCTCGCGGCATCCTCTATTGGGCCGGCTAGTCGTGCTCGCCCTTGTGCGTCGCGTCTCTGTTCGACATAAAACCCGTCAAATAGGAGGTCCCGTTTAGATCCGGTTCAAGTTTGGTGTGTTCCTTTTATTTTTCTAATGTTTTCATTGTTGGTTATCATCCGTTTTATATATTTATTATTCTTTAAAAAATGTCTACATTTTAAATAATTTTTTGGGATTTAAAAAAATTATTTGTTATTACAAATATATTCATAAATTCTAAAAAATATTTGTGGTTTTAAAATTTGCTCAGAATTTCGAAATCTATTTTACAGAACTTGTTCAAAATAAAAAATAAAAGGAAAATTCAACAAGAAAACACTTTTCAAAAGTATTGATTTTTTTTAGAAATTCAAAAACTCATTGGGAATTTCAAAAAATATTTACTATTTAACATTTGTTTGGAATTTCAAAAAATGATTAGACAAATGTGGTTGAATTTTGAAAATTCAAACATTGTTTGAATTTTTTAATAATTTTTTGAAATTCTGATCATTATTTGGAAAGCAGGAGCACAATTTAGGAATGAAAAACTGCAAATGAATAGAAAACAAGAAAAAAAAAGCTGAAATAAAATAACCAATAAGGAAAGAAATAACAGTGCAGTCTATGCATCATTGATGGGCTGACCCAGACGGTCGTTGCAAATGCGAAAAGATTGGTTGTTCGATGTAGTTAGGGTCAAATAGGACCTTCCGGAAGAACGCTGCATTGGTTGCATGACATTTCCTACACTGTGCTTATGGCGCTGATACTTCGTTAGTCGTGCGCAACGCACACCCCACGATGAACTGAGCGGGCCCATAAACTTGAACTGCTTGTTTTTTCATATTAATTTTCTATTATTTTGGTTTATTATTCCTATTTATGTAGCTTTTTTATATATTTGTATTTAGATTTTCATAAACCTTTTCAATTCATAAACTTTGTCAAAAAATCAGGAATATTTTTAAATTCATTAGCTTTTATTGATTTTGTGAACATTTTTTAGTTGATGAACTTTTCCGACTTTGTGGCCATGTTTCCAAATTCCTGAATATTTTTTATAGTAAACAATTTTTAAATCCGCAAACATTGTTGATATCCGTGAATATTTCTTGAAATCTGCAAACATTTTCAAATTTCTGATCTTCTTCATTTTCATAAATATTTTTAAAATCCACGATCTTTTTTCTCAAAATCATTACCTTTTCAAATTTATGTTTTTTTTTCAAAATGAATTGGGGGAGGAACCGTGGTGGCGTATGTGATACGAGACTGATGCATGTATGTATGTGTGTGTAGTTGGCTCCGCCCACTTATGAAAATGATACGAGGTGGTTTAGTGATACAAACGTAGAATATGCATTCGCATAATGACATTAGATACATATAATAGTGGTGAATTTAGACTCCTTTAGAACGCATTAGCCCTATCGTCGATTTCAACTGCTTCCCTTGTTCTTTTACTTAATTCTTGCATTTTTCATTTCAATCGGCAAACATTTACAATATTGTAACCTCCATATTCGGTTTGCTTTGGATTTTAGTATACTTGCACGCACATCGCAATAAATTCCTACAAGAGATAAATACCACTTCGTTTGCTCATTGTGGGATTTGTACTCTTACTTTTAAAAAAGTTACAACTAAACTTTGTGCACTTGCAGGACATCAATTCCCATCCTCGTTTCTTCAGTTATCCCTGCCCCGAGCTCCTTTACTTGTTATATACTTCGGTCACATGACCTTGCATTCACTATATATTGTTGAGCTCGTTATATTATGCTTGTTATCATAGTATAGCAATTTTTTGGACTCACCTTTAATGTTTTGCATTACCTAAGTTTGCTAGTAACTTAATAAAATTTGTAATTGTACCTATTCGCCTCCCCCTTTAGGTCCATCTTGATCATTTTAGTGAGGAGAGTGATGTGTGTTCTCATGATGCAATTGAGGGCTTGCCCACTGCATTCGACCCCATGCTCCCTCTAAGAGCTCGAATTGGTGCTCCTAGGCGAAGTTCACGGAGAGTGTGGGGAGGCTAGTGTAGAGGAAGTCAGGGATACGTGTGCCTGTCGTGCACGAGAGGTGGTCGAGCGTCGTTGGGACTAGTTCAAGACGCCCAAGTAGTCGAAGGACACAGGGTGAGCTCTCATGCAATCATGCACTTTGATGTATGTAAAAGAAACCTCCACCAATTATCACCATATTACAACAAGTTTCATTGGATAGAGTTGAAAGCTCACTTCCCCTCCCATCTCACCTTCGAATGTGCTTGCCAAGAAATCTAAAGAAAAAGGAGAAATATATTTTTTCCTTAAATGGCAAAAGGAGAAAACCCGAGGGCAACATGAATTCCAAATTTCTCATCAAAAACTAGCTCACGTGTGTGCACTCAGAAAAGAAAAAAGAAAAAAGGCAAATCAAAAAGTGAAATCAAAAAGTGAAAAAAAATTAAACTAGAGGGAAAAGTGTATGAAGGTGGTGGAGCTGGGTGCGCAGGAGCGCTTCACTCGCACCATGCATCATGCATAGTGTTTGCTCGTCGACCTTGTTGGTTCCCTCCTGGCTAGGGGCACCCCTTATTTCAGTCAATCTTCTTTGCGGAAGGATTGTAAAGAATAAGAGGGGGTTGATAGGGATTTTGACTTGCAAGAATCTAATCTGGCACATTCCTCTCCCTATCAAGCCGATCAAGTCCTAAGAGCATATAAAGCCGGACCTGGCTAATCTGTCCCTTTACATAAGCGGACAATGTCTGATCAATCCTCAAATGCATGTGCCCGCAAAGAAGAAGAAGCTGCTCCCCCAAGACCGCGATGAGGAGAAGAAGGCGTCGGTCGATGGCAACGGCCCAGGCCCCGCCTTCGCCATCGGCGTCTGCCTTTCTCCTGCATAGGAAGGCGTGTTCGTCACCTTCCTCCAGGCAAATCCGGATGTCTCTTCCTGGAAGGCATCTAACTTGTACGGTGTGCCGAGGGATGTGATCGAGCACCACTTATCGGTGTGCCCCAATGCACACCGCATCAAGCAGAAAGCACGGCTCCAGGTGCCCGAGAAGCAAGAGTTCATCGTCCAGGAAACCTACAAGCTACACGAGAGGCTGGAGCCATCCGTGGGTTGCGCCACCCCGAATGGCCCGCCAACCTGATCATCACCCCCGGGAAGGGCAGTAAGGAGCGAATGTGCGTCGACTTCACGAGCCTCAACAAAGCCTGCCCTCAGGACCTCTTCTAGCCGTCGCGCATCGACCAGGGTACGGGTCTCGCCACCAGCTATACTTGCATGCCCTTCGGCGTGAGGAATGCCGACGCCACCTTCCAAAGGCTGGCGCGAGTCATGCTAGGACCTCGCAAGCTCACTACCCCTCGCGAGTCCCCCGGGTGTCGGGAGCCCCCGGCCCCTAAAATGTGAGCCTCCGTGGCAGGCCACATCAAGCGACTCGACACTCCTACAGTACTGTATCACCAGGTGATTTTTACTTTGTTCGAACTGAGGGTGCCCCACGGGCTGCACTAACCTCAAGCTGGCCCGTGCCGGACACGACAGCTGCATCGCTTTTTGGTTGTGTAACGAATCTTAATTATGCTCTGATAAGCTTGTGTTACTTGCATAACTATGCATTTGGTGTAATGCAACCTCGAGAGCGTCGCGCACCCGGTACTCCTCTCATGATCATTCCATGAGCGAGGGTTGGGCACGGTGCATGTGCTCGGGTCTATCCTGTAGCGCCACTAAATCCAAGCGATCAAGCTCTGGCTCACTAGCCTGCTCCCGTGCACGCCACCTCACCAAAATCTTTGGTGCCTTATCTCCTCACAAAACGACCATGAGCGAGTTAGCGAGCGTGCATCGCTCCCTGTACCGCGAAATTTGTCAACATGCAGTTACCCCAGGCCAGGCGCTCGGAAGCCCCGTAGGCTGCGTCTCGTGTGTCGACCGGCGCCGGCCGCCCACCTGAGAGGCTTTGCGAGGCAAAGGCTTTAATGATCGAGCATCAAGAGGTGTGCCTCGAGAGCCCGTGGACTCCTCGTGAGTCGTGGCTCGCTTAGCACCACTCTCTACAAAATCTAAGTCTAGACCGCTTCATGAGACGCGACTGTCGTCACTAAAGTCCCTCTTCTCGCGACTTTAGTGAAGGCTAGTGCCTTTTTTCTTCGCGTGAGCCGCTTGCACGTCAAAGGGGGGCCCTAGAGCATCCTGTCCAAGGAGCCCTCACTAGCTTCCGGTGCTCCTCACCTCCTTGCCTTGTTCAGGCATTGCGACCTGACATACCAGCGACGGCTGAGGCCCACTCGGGGGCTTGGTCCTAACGACGTAGAGCACTTAGGTGAGCAAGAAAAAAAGGGCAAGCCTCGAGGGGGGACCTCAAGAGGGAACTTATATTCCAAACCACAGAAGCATAGAATTAAAACGCGGAAACTATCATTTTCACTCACCCCACACGGGGCCTACATCGATCCAGTGCAGGAAAAAGGAGAAAATGAAGAAGGAAGCCCACAATGGGGTGCGATCGTCCTCAAGACTCCAGCTCGGGAGCCGACCACACCCTAGTTAGAGTCTTCGTCTTCGCTCTTGACATGGGGGAAGCTGTCGCCACTTCCGCTCCCATCGGAGGGGGCTGCGCCGTTGTCGCGGTCATATTTGCTGGAAGAGCCGTTGTAGCCGTCGTCTTCTCTCTTCGTGCAACACTTCAGACGGCCACCGGTGACCCCGAAGATCTTCAAAAAAAGTGTGGCGGCCCCGTCGTAATTAAACAGGACGACGTGGCCCCGTTTCAGGCCACGGGAAAGGGCAAACGGCTTCCACCCCTGCCTCAAGAACATGAAGCCCATGGGGGTGAACTCCGTCGCCACTTAGGAGGGGCCGTTGCAGCAGCCGTCTACTTGCACCCAAAGGCCCAACGGCGCGGGGTTCCCCATCACCTCCATGAAGGAGTCTGGAAGCTGGAGCCAGGTGCAGGGCCAGTGGTGCATGCTCAAAATGAACTCGCGGGCCGCGTCGACTGAGTGACTTCCCGCCTAGGGAGGTTGGGTGGCCGTGCCGCCTCGGCCACCTCGGTCGCGGATGCCTCGCCCTCCTCACCTGCGCCCGCGGGTAGCGCCCCTCCCATGGCCGTTAGGACCGGCGCCGGCACCCACCGGAGAACGCCCGTGACCTCGGGGCGGCGTCCCAGGCACTGCGGCACGTGCGCGTGCATGGCCTCTTGCCCTCGCTATCGTCACAAAGGTCTACTTGGATTGTGGAGCAGGAAGGAGGAGTTGGAAGAAGAAGATGGGTGGGGAAGTCCTTCCCCCTCGCCTTTATAGCGCCCAAGGAAGGAGCGGTCGACGCCTCTTCGGCTTCAACAAATGTTGGGAGTTGGGATGCGAACAAGGAAGGCAATGATGGCCTCGCGCCATGCGCGGGCATGCTTTATGTCAGCCCGGGCGGTTGGCGAGCCATCGTGGGAGAAGTGGGGGCGTCCCCCGTTCCATCATGTGCCACGCGTCGTGCCTGGCCCGCAGGCAGTTAGGGCCCATGCCATTTCGCCCCCTAGTAGGCGGGAACGTGCGCACAACGGGCCTGGGGGATACTGTCGGGCCCGTGGGACCCTGGGTATCCAGGCCCATCTGCCTTTGGCCCAGGATGCGACGCGTGGCGAGGGCCCAACGAATGGCCCACCAATGAGCGCCACGAGTAAGACCCCTTATGAGGCCCCCTCTTCAGCAGCAGGCCAACGAGCGAGACTTAGCGGCCTCACCGAGGGCCTCGCGAGGCGACCTCACGAGGCTGTCTCCCAAGGCACCCTCCCCGAGGCATGCAAGGCAGGGTTGTTCGGCTCGGTCACGTGGGTGACGAACGACGGCAGAGGCCGTGCCAACATACGCGGATGAAGAGGATTTCCCATTTTGTGCTAAGGGAGCAGGGCCAGCAGTCCAGCTCCCAAAGCAACCCCCAAAGGTTGTTCGATCGGTGAAAGTAGACCAAGAGGACAGGCACGCAGGGCGGAGGTCATCCCTGATCCCACCGGTGCATCATGGACAGTGGCTTTGCAGGCGAAGACCATCATTTGTCAGGATAGACTGCGCTCATGTCCCCTTTCAAACTTGCCGTTATGGGGCAACCCTTTTCGCCAATGTTTTTGGGGGAAGAGGACCGAGACATGTTTAAAAGGAGGGCAGGGTGCCGCCGTAGAGAGGATCGTCCCCTCCGCAAGATCAACATCCTTGTACTCTATTCCTCTCGATAGAGCAATCATAACCAAGCAGGAGTAGGGTGTTACACCGCAAGGTAGCCCGAACCTGGGTGACCGTTGTGTCACCATTCCGCTCCCGCTAGTGCGCTCTCGTTGTAGCCTCACCGTAGTTAGCTGCAGGAAGAAGACGGGGCGAAAAGAGCGAGCGCACCAAAGTGTTTGAACCTCTGGGTCCGCGGAGCCCGTTTTCCGATAGTAATTACTCGAATATTGTCGGAATCAATGTTAATGGAGGTACCTGCAATATAATATTTTAAGTCTTTCCCCATTAACCACCCTCGGTTTGTTTCCTTTGGCGTTATTGATCTTGAGAGCTCCAGATCGATAAACTTCTTCGACGATGTAGGGGCATTCCCATTTGGAGAGAAGTTTACCTGCAAGATGTCAAAAATGAGAATGTTACAAAAGGACTTTGTCACCAATATTAAATTCTCATTTTGAATTCTTTTATCATGTCATAATTTAACTTTTTCTTTGAACAACTTGTCATTTTCATAATCTTTTGTTCTCCACTCGTCCAGAGAACTAGTGTCAAATAACCTCTTTTCACCGGCAAGTTTAAAATCATAGTTAGGTTCTTTAATTGCCCAATACAATTTATGTTCTAACTCAAGAGGTAAATGACAAGCTTCTCCATAGACCATTTAATACGGGGACATACGCATAGGGTTCTTATAAGCAGTTCTTTACGCTCAAAGTGCATCATCAAGTTTCATTGACCAATTCTTTCTAGATCTATTAACAATCTTTTGAAAGATTAGTTTTATTTCCTTATGACTCAATTCTTCTCGCCCACTAGACTGAGGATGATAAGGTAATGCCACTCTATGGTTTACATCATATTTAGCTAGAAGTTTTTGGAAAGCACCATGAATAAAATGTGAACCGCCATCAGTCATTAGATATCTAGGGACTCTAAACCTCGGGAAAGTAACTTCTTTAAGCATTTCAATAGCACTATTATGCCAACACTATTAGTTGGAATAGATTCAACCCACTTAGTAACATAATCAACAACTACTACTATATGTGTATATCCATGCGAGGAAGGAAAAGGTTCCATCAAATCGAAACCCCATACATCAAATGGTTCAATAACAAGTGAATAATTCATAGGCATTTCTTGACGCCTACCAATATTTCTAATTCTTCAATATTCATCACAAGATAAGACAAACTTACCTGCATCCTTGAAAAGAGTAGGCCAATAAAAACCAGGTTGTAATACCTTGTATGCAGTTAGGTCTCCCGCATGGTGTCCTCCATATGCACCAGAGTGGCACTTCCTTGGAATCTGTTCCTGATCATGCTCAGGTACACAACATCTAATAATAGCATCTACTCCTTCTTTATAAATATGTGGGTCATCCCAAAAGTACTATATTAAATCAAAGAAGAATTAAACGAATACCAACTTCACATGATTACTTATAACAAGACTTCTCCAATTTCCTCAAGAACAAAAGGAACTACTCACAAATCATATTTATGTTCATGATCAGAGGAGATAAATAAGTGATTAACAATCTAAACATATAATCTTCCACCAAGTAAATCAACTAGCATCAACTACAAGATGTAGTCAACACTACTAGCACCCCTAGGTACCAATATGAGGCTCGATACAAAGATTGAACACAACATATGAACTAGGGTTTGGAGATGAGATGGTGTTGGTGAAGATGTTGATGGAGATGAGTCCTCCCGCGATGAGAGGAGCGTTGGTGATGAAAATGACTTAAATTTTCCCTCCCGGAGGTGTAAGTGCATCTAGTGCCACCCCTTGCTGGTTTTGGAGTAACGACAAACTTGGTTAAGGCACTAATGTGTTTGTGAGATTCACAAGAGAACACAGATAAAAGTCCCTAGAGATTTGGTTTACTCATCAAAGATGACCCCTAAAAATATGTGAAGATAATGGTGGTACGTGAAGATTTTCGCTTAAAGATAATGGAGCGCGAAGACATAGTCTTTTGGTAGTTTCATTGTCTTCTTTCCTAAGTCATAGGAACCACCGTACTGTTAAGTGGGGTCGAGGTAAACCAAGTCAGAAACTGACGTGATGCTCAACCTACAATCCTATGTCTTCCAGTGAAGACAATGAGAGGAAATCTCTTCTGGAGTTGGTTGAGTCAGCTTTACTTGGAGCTCAAGTAAAGCTGTTGCGTGCCTTAGAAATCTGACTGTTAGACACGTGTCAGTTGGCCACTGACCTAGGGTCATTTCGGTCATATCATGTCGGGTTGCCTCCTGGCTATAAATAGCCCACCCCTGCACCAAAAGTTGGTGGGCTCTCCGAGTTATTACACGACTTTTGTCGTTTGAGAGCAACCCACCTCCGAAGCCTTTGAGAGAGAATTCTTGCAAGGAAAAACCCAAACACCCAGAGCCCAAAGTGATCGAGCATCACTGAAGCCTTTCTCTTTTGTGTGAATCGAAGACTTGTTACACTTGACGACTGTGATCTTCTAGCCGGTTACACTACAAAAAAAGACACTTCCATGATGATACGTGTTTGGCATAGTAGGTCACGATTTTTGTCATGCTTGTACATCCATGACGATTTTATGACAGAATCAAGATAGTCATACATGTGCTGTCATAGAAGTGTTCCATGACAAGTATGAAATTATCATCACGGAAGTGTCCACTTCTATGACGATAAATGGCGCGTCATGGAAGTGCTTTCGTCAAGGGTAACCGACACATGTCATCCACCATAACGGGACGCCGTTAACCCTACCGGGTTCGGTTTTGGATCTGATAACCCGTTAACAGCAACGACCAATGGAGATTTTCCACGTGTAAAATTCTCATTCGCCGGAGGAAACACGTGTCCGCTCCACCTTGGGACATATGTCAACCACCCAATGGACAGGAGGCGCCTATGATACGTCGACACGTGGCAAGGCCCAACAGCGGCCCATTTAGTTTTAAAAGGCCGGCCAGTCAAAATTAGCGGGCTGGCCCATTTATGACCCACTTGTAGACGACTCATTTGCATTTAAGGCCCGTAGAAATAGTGTCAAATCGGCCTGTGAACAGCCTGTTCTAGATTTCTCATCATTGCGGCCCATGGTGACTTTTGGCCCGTTAACAGTCTACTAAGTACTTGGGCCCAATTAAAGCCCAATGTGTTTCTCGCGTGTTAAAGGTCCTGCTACATTTGGTCCCATTTATTGCCCGCTGAAAATTTTGGCTCATAAAAGACTGGGAAAATATTGGGCCATATTCGGCCAGGTCGGACATTCGGCCTGTGAGCAGCCCAATGTAGATTTGGCCCACTTCCACACTATTGTGCTTTTCATCCTGTTAACGTCGGACGAAACCCATGGGCCATATGTGGCCCAACGTCACATCGGGCCTACTAAAGTCCCATATACTCGCTGATACAAATCAAGCCTGACCGCACTTCCTGCCTGGTAAAGGCTCGTCTAGTAGGTCAGCGCATTTACGGCCCTTTTGACTTTCGGCATGTGATTGATCTGAATTGTAAATGGGCCACCATGAGCCGACATACATTTTGGCCAGGTAATGACCAGTGGGTTATTTGCCACATTTTAGTCCCAATCATCTTTCGGCCTCATAAAAGCCATGGGCATAATCTAGCCCAATTAGGTCCCAATCTGACTTTCACCCTATTCAAGGCCCTTCTTATTTATGTGCCTTATTCGTCCTGCGGGATATTTACACATGTTAAAGGCTTGTTGTGATTAAGGTCCCAAATTATGTTAGGCATGTTGACGTCCCATTGTGGGCACATGCCTATCAAAAATATTAAATCTTATACTAATTTAGACCTAGATATTTTGAGTGGGCTACATGTCGATTATATCCAATAATAGTTTTTAGCCCAATTGGAATTGTGGGTCCGAGGAATGTTGGACCAATGGGCTCCTACGATGCTTTGGACCGAAAGCAGATCGATGATGCCGAATACATTACTAAGATAAACCTACGCTATACAAAAATAGCACCATAATTTCTACGACCTTTGCCAGCACGATAAATGATGTATCACAAGAAAATAAATTAAAGCCATACAACAAAAGGCATGTTGACATAACAATTTATAGTCCTTGCAGATAAATGCACCATCATATGTATAGAAGCACATATCATTTGACCTGAGTGTTAATGTTTCAGGATGTAGAATCTGATGGAGCAGCACGGCCTTCCCATTTTTTCTGCCATCGCTCTTCAACAATGAAACAAATGTCTGATAGTCTGGTTTCAAAACCATTCATATCTTCACGACATTTGTCAACCACTATTCTTGTTTCAGAAACGACCTTCATTAGGGATTGGACTTGTGTCTGGAGCACAAATATATCACTTTGTCTAGCCGGAAGATTTTGTTTAGTGGGCGATTTGGACGAGGTTACCTTGACAACCAACCCAGAATTACGCTGGAAGGTGCTTTTTGCACTGTTAGTGGAGAGATACTGACGCACTGCAGCAAGAGGTGGCATTGTGCTTGTGGTAGCGTCGTCACTTTTAGGTGGTTGTGACTCTTCAATCATTTGTTCCATAGCTTGCTGAAAGTTTGAATTTGTAGATTAGTGTACCAGATAAGTTACTAATGACACACAAAAAACAAAATAGGTTTCACGTTTATACATAACTTATTTTGGTGAACTACTATAATACATTAGCATGTATTGTAGTGCTAACTACATAATAAAATCACTTTCGGAACATATGTCCATGTAGCATGTCTACTGTATTGTCAATTTTCTCACATTCATTGACATCTAAGGATAAAGACACAAGGTTTAAAGTAGGATGAACATAGTATGACACCATTCATATCACGAGCAAACATATATCAAACAAACGGGCTATTGTATCATTGTGGGCACGTGAAAATCACAACTAGATTATAGATCAAGACCAAAGGAATATCCTTCCTCTCTTTTAAACCGTGTAAGGTGAAATGATACGTTAAGACAACTATGTATAAAAGTGAACGGAGTAACTGACATTGATTGCAAACCAAACAGTTAAATGAACATGTCACAATAACAAGTAGTTCAAAGGCATGAGGAGTAAGGAATTACAACAACGGCTTGAACTGGTGTGCCATGCCCTTCATCTTGCTGGTGTGACAATCCTTGAATATTTGCACTGCATTCGGTTCAGGTTTGTTTTGGTCTGCACGGGCTTTCCTCTGTATTTGGAACAAGTCAATATGTATACGATAATATGACACAACAAAAATAAGGAAATATCAGCTATTTACAAGAGCCTCGTAGTGTGCAATATAGCTACGAGATCTTGTTGTCTGTTGGAATTTCACTTTAGAACGGTTGGTCTCGTTCTTGAAAATGTTAGCCTAGAAGAAGACAAACTTGTAAGGCACATACGTAAATACGAGTTCAATATGTGATCTGATCACATGCATATACCCTACCTGATACTTTGGATCAGACCAGTGTTTAACAAGGGTTGTCCAGTCTTCATCCGTAATATATTCCACTTGAGATGTTTGGGCAATTTTATTCTTAGCCTTGCCTTCAAAGTGAGATTTTCTAAGGTGATACCGATACTATTGCAAAGCAGACTGAAAAACATGAGTGCATGCTTGTTTAGTTGCATCATCTTTCGGATCCAACTTGAACCTCATCTGTTGACGAAAGAATGGGAGTCTCATTAGGAGGAAGCTAGAAAGCATCAGACAAAGCAAGATAATATTACAAATTGCGATGAATAACATTACTTACGGATAAATGGTCAAGGAAGGTGTTAAACTGGGTATCGTCTTTCTCATTCCTGTACTGGATCCACGTTGGGAGGATACACGCATGACACCTAACGGCAACAACTGCCTCTGATACTAACTTGGCTGACTCTGTAGCATCACATGGCCTTTTTATACCTGCCTCAAAATGGATCTCCATTCTTCATCCTTTAGATTTTATTAATTTTTCAAGCATTATCCCTGATGTTTGTTTCCTCTAGCACCGTGGTGCTAGTTCAACAAGGAATATGGAAAGGGTTAGTGCACATCAAACTATGAGAGTACATATAAAGGAGTATGCAACTGCAACTTGACTCGGTCAGGTACCATCTTGGTGTTGATGCTCATGAGGTTCATTTGATCTTGCCAAGTCGTGTAGTGACAGCAATGCTTCAAAACTAGTGTTAAGTGTGAAGGCAGCTTGGGAATATGCCACTTGCGGAGCAAACGAACGAGTAACTCGTTGAGATGTTGGTACAGTTGAAGGAGGTGTTGCAGCTGGTGAAGCAGGGGATACCATGTTTGTAGATTTTGTCGATGGACTTGGACCTTCTACTGCACTATAAGTACCAGTAGAATATCAAGGGAAGATCCTTTTCCGTTGGACCCGACGAGTAACACCATTCCCTACTATATTCTTTTCCTTGCTCTTTTGCGACTTTGCCATGTCAAGCTGTACCCACAACACAAAAGAATAAAATTTGCTCTTTAGAACTCATTGATGCATGATATAGACGAGCAATGCAAGACAACCATGTGAGGAGGATGGAATATGTAAGAAAAACATGACAACATGACATATTCACACCTACGATGTGTAAACTAAGCAGAAGGATTTTCAAGAAATCAGAAGCAATGCAAGCTAGACACCATATGAAAGATGCAACCAATATCACTCAGCCAAGTTAAAAGTGTCTAGTCATAAGTGGCATTTCAACAAATTAGAAGCAATACAATATAGAAATCAATGCAAGATGCAACCAATATCACACTGCCAAGTTAAAAGCATCCAATCATAAGTGATTGATGCGGGATACACAACGATAGTACTTTGATGTAAGAACATGGTACGATAGATAGATGCAGTGTATTCTAGAAACAGAAAGGCATGTCATATGCACATGTATAAAATATAAACTCAGCAGGTGCAATTTAATCAAATTGGAAGAAATACAAGCTAGACACTATATGCAACATGAAACCAATTATCACACTGTCAACTTAGAGCAAGCACCTGCGATGGTAGAGTAGGGGAGATGAACTCATTATATAGACTTGGGACTTCAACTGCAGTAGCAGTAGCAGGGGCAAATCTAGAGAGCCTCCGTTTGCGTCGGTACGGAGGACAACCAACATCCCCTAACTTACTCTTTTCCTTCCTCTTTTTTGATATTGCCTTCTGAAATCAAAACCACAAGAAACGGAATAAAATTAGCTCTGCATAACTCATTGATGCATGATACAGACAAACACTACTTTGATGCAAGGCAAGCACATGATAGGAGGATGGAATATATACGAAAAAAGGACAACATTGCATATTCACACCTATGATAGGAGGATGGAATATGTATAAAAAACAATAAGCAAAAGGCATTTCAACAAAATTAGAATAAACAAAGGCTTTAACCACATATCACACTGTGTAGATAGAGCAAGCACCTGCCATGGTGGTGTAGGGGAAATGAGGTCTTTAACTACACATCTACGTTGAATATCTTCATTTAGACTTGATGTTTCTTAAGAATCATGTGGGAAGGATGAAAGTGCACTCTTTATAAGAGTAGCGCGTCTCATACTAACCCACGAGCGTGAATGTCTCATCATAAGTGATAGATGCAGGACACACAAGAGTAGTAGTTTGATGTAAGAACATGGTGTGATAGGTAGATGTAGTATGTACCAAAATCAGGAAGGCATGTCATATTCACATGTATAATACTATAATGTGTAAGCTAAGGAGATGCAATTTAACAAATTACAAGCAATACAAGCTAGGAACCATATGCAACATGCAACCATATATCACACTGCCATGTTAGAGCAAGCACCTGGGGTTGTGGAGTAGGGGAGATGAGATTTGGAACTTGCGCTGCAGTAGGGATAGCAAGAGAATCTGCAGAGATCGTCTGTTTCGGTTGCTCTATAGGACCACCACCATCCCGTGCATTCATCCTTTTAGATTTTTCCTTGTCAAGTCAAACCCACAAGAAAGAGGAATGAAATTCGCTCTTCCAAATTCGTTGATGCATGATACTGATGAAGACAACTTTTATGTAAGGCAACCGCATTGTAGGAGGATGGAACCATGGAAGATGTATGAAAAATGCTAACCAGAAGGCATTTCAACACATTAGAAGCAATGCAAGCTAGACACCATATGAAAGATCCAACCAAAAACACTCTACCAAGTTAAAAGTGTCTCATCATAAGTGGCATTTCAACTAATTAGAGGCAGTACATGCTTGAAATGATATGCAAGATGCAACCAATATCACATTGTCAATTTGAAGGTGTTTGATGCGGGATACACATGAAAAGCAGTTTGATGTAAGAACATGGTTAATAGAAAGATGTAGTATGTACCAAAAATAGGAAGGGATGTCATATTCACAGTTATAATGTGTTAACTAAGCAGATGCAATTGACCCCAATTCAAAGCAATACAAGGTAGACACCATATGCAACATGCAAACACATATCACTGCCAAGTAAGAGCAAGCACATGCGATGTTGGTGTACGGGAATTATGGTCATCAACTACAGAGCTACGTTGACTATCTTCATCTAGCCTTGCTGTTTCTTGACAATCATGTGGGGAGGATGATATTGCACTCTTTAAAAGAGTAACGCATCTCACAGTAACCCACCGGTGTGACTGTCTCATCATAAGTGATTGATGAGGGATACACAAGAGCATTAGTTTGATGTAAGAACATGGTTAATAGATAGATGTAGTGTGTATGAAAAACATGAAGGCATGTCATTATCAAAGGTATAATGTGTAAAGTAAGCCGATGCAATTTAACCAAATTGGAAGCAATACAATCTACACACCATATGCAACATGCAACCACATATGACATGATGTCTACTACACAACCTTCTTCTTGTAGACGTTGTTGGGCCTCCAAGTGCAGAGGTTTGTAGGACAGTAGCAAATTTCCCTCAAGTGGATGACCTAAGGTTTATCAATCTGTGGGAGGCGTAGGATGAAGATGGTCTCTCTCAAACAACCCTGCAACCAAATAACAAAGAGTCTCTTGTGTCCCCAACACACCCAATACAATGGTAAATTGTATAGGTGCACTAGTTCGGCGAAGAGATGGTGATACAAGTGCAATATGGATAGTAGATATAGGTTTTTGTAATCTGAAAATATAAAAACAGCAAAGTAACTAAAGATAAAAGTGAGCATAAACGGTGTCGCAATGATAGGAAACAAGGCCTAGGATTCATACTTTCACTAGTGCAAGTTCTCTCAACAATAATAACATATTTGGATCATATAACTATCCCTCAACATGCAACAAAGAGTCACTCCAAAGTCAGTAATAGCGGAGAAAAAACGAAGAGATTATGGTAGGGTATGAAACCACCTCAAAGTTATTCTTTCTAATTGATCTATTCAAGAGTCCGTAGTAAAATAACACGAAGCTATTCTTTCTGTTCAATCTATCATAGAGTTCGTACTAGAATAACACCTTAAGACACAAATCAATCAAAACCCTAATGTCACCTAGATACTCCATTGTCACCTCAAGTATCCATGGGCATGATTATACGATATGCATCACACAATCTCAGATTCATCTATTCAACCAACACAAAGTACTTCAAAGAGTGCCCCAAAGTTTCTACCGGAGAGTCAAGACGAAAACGTGTGCCAACCCCTATGCATATATTCCCAAGGTCACGAAACCTGCAAGTTGATCACCAAAACATACATCAAGTGAATCAACAGAATACCCCATTGTCACCACAGGTATCCCACGCAAGACATACATCAAGTGTTCTCAAATCCTTAAAGACTCAATCCGATAAGATAACTTCAAAGGGAAAACTCAATCCATTACAAGAGAGTAGAAGGGGAGAAACATCATAAGATCCAACTATAATAGCAAAGCTCGCGATACATCAAGATCGTGCCATCTCAAGAACACGAGAGAGAGAGAGAGAGAGAGAGAGAGATCAAACACATAGCTACTGGTACATACCCTCAGCCCCGATGGTGAACTACTCCCTCCCCGTCATGGAGAGCGTCGGGATGATAAAGATGGCCACCAACGAGGGACCCCCCTCCGACAAAGTGCCAGAACGGGTCTAGACTGGTTTTTGGTGGCAACAGAGGCTTTCGGCAACGGAACTCCCGATCTAGGTTATTTTCCAGAGGTTTCAGTATTTATAGGAATTTTTGGCGTAGGTCTCACGTCAGGGGGGGGGTCTCCGGGCTGTCCACGAGATAGGGGGGCGCCACCACTTGGGGTGGGCGCACCCCCCACCCTCGTGGGCAGCCCGTGACTCTTCTGGCCCAACTCTTTTACTCCGGGGGCTTCTTTTGGTCCAGAAAAAATCATCAAAAATTGGCTCGTCAATTGGACTCCATTTGGTATTCTTTTCTGTAAAACTCAAAAACAAGGAAAAAACAGAAACTGGCACTGGGCTCTGGGTTAATAGGTTAGTCCCAAAAATCATATAAAAGTGTATATAAAAGCCCATAAAACATCCTAGAAGGATAATATAATAGCATGGAACAATAAAAATTATAGATATGTTGGAGACGTATCAAACATCCCCAAGCTTAATTCTGCTCGTCCTCGAGTAGGTAAATGATAAAAACAGAATTTTTGATGTGGAATGCTACCTAACATAATTCTCAATGTAATTTTATTTGTTGTGGCATGAATGTTCAGATCCGAAAGATTCAAGATAAAAGTTTATATTGACATAAGAATAATAATACTTCAAGCATACTAACAAAGCAATCATGTCTTCTCAAAATAACATGGCCAAAGAAAGTTATCCCTACAAAATCATATAGTCTGGCTATGCTCCCTCTTCATCACACAAAATATTCATATCATACGCAACCCTGGTTTCAGCTAAGCAATTGTTTTCATACTCAAATTTTTCAAACCTTTCAACTTTCACGCTATACATGAGCATGAGCCATGGATATAGCACTATAGGTGGAATAGAATGGTGGTTGTGGAGAAGACAAAAGAGGAAGATGGTCTCACATCAACTAGGCGTATCCATGGGCTATGGAGATGCCCATCAATAGATATTAATGTGAGTGAGTAGGGATTGCCATGCAACAGATGCACTAGAGCTATAAGTGTATGAAAGCTCATGAAGAAACTAAGTGGGTGTGCATCCAACTTGCTTGCTCATGAAGACCTAGGGCATTTGAGGAAGCCCATCGTTGGAATATACAATCCAAGTTCTATAATGAAAATTCCCACTAGTATATGAAAGTGACAAAACAAGAGACTCTCTATCATGAAGATCATGGTGCTACTTTGAAGCACAAGTGTGGAAAAGGATAGTAGCATTGTCCCTTCTCTCTTTTCTCTCATTTTTTTGGGAGGGGGCTTTATTTTTTTTAGCCCCTCTCTATTTTTTTGGGCCATATCTTTTTTTTGGCCTTTCCTCACATGGGACAATGCTCTAATAATGAAGATCATCAAACTTTTATTAACTTACAACTCAAAGATTACAACTCGATACTAGAACAAAGTAACGGAACGGTGGAAAGTTGCATGGCAATATATTTCGGAATGGCTATGGAAATGCCATGATAGGTAGGTATGGTGGCTGTTTTGAGGAAGGTATATGGTGGGTGTATGGTACCGGCGAGAGTTGCGCGGTACAAGAGAGGTTAGCAATGGTGGAAGGGTGAGAGTGCGTATAATCCATGGACTCAACATTAATCATAAAGAACTCATATACTTATTGCAAAAATTTACGAGTCATCAAAACAAAGCAATCAATGCATGCTCCTAGGGGGGAGGTTGGTAGGAGTTAACCATCGCGCTCCCCCGACCTCCACACAAAGGACGACATTCAATAAATACCTCATGCTCTAACTTCGTCACATAGTGGTTCACCATACGTGCATGCTACGGGGATCACAAACTTTAACACAAGTATTTCTTGAATTCATAATTACCCCACTAGAATAACTCTAATATCACAATCCTCATATCTCAAAACAATCATCAAGTATCAAACTTCTCCTATCATTCAATGCACTTTATGTGAAAGTTTTTACTATACCCAACTTGGATGCCTATCATATTAGGACTAGTTTTATAACCAAAGCCAATTACCATGCTGTTCTAAAAGACTCTCAAAATAATATAAGTGAAGCATGAGAGTTCATCTATTTCTTCAAAATAAAACCACCGCCGTGCTCTAAAAGATATAAGTGAAGCACTAGAGCAATAACAAACTACTCCGAAAGATATAAGTGAAGATCAATGAGTAGTTGAATAATTATGTAACTATGTGAAGACTCTCTAACATTTAAGAATTTCGGATCTTGGGATATTATTCAAATAGCAAGCAAAACAAAATAAAACAAAATGATGCTCCAAGCAAAACACATATCATGTGGTGAATAAAAATATAGCATCGAGTAAAGTTACCGATAGACGAAGACGAAAGAGGGGATGCCTTCCCGGGGCATCCCCAGGCTTAGGTTGTCCTTGAATATTACCTTGGGGTGCCTTGGGCATCCCCAAGCTTAGGCTCTTGCCACTCCTTATTCCATAGTCCATCGAATCTTTACCCAAAACTTGAAGACTTCACAACAAAAAACTCAACAGAAAACTCGTAAGCTCCGTTAGTATAAGAAAATAAAACCACCACTTAGGTACTGTTGTGAACTCATTCTAAATTCATATTGGTGTAATGTCTACTGTATTCCAACTTCTCTATGGTTCATACCCTCCGATACTACTCATAGATTCATCAAAATAAGCAAACAACACATAGAAAATAGAATCTATCAAAAACAGAACAGTCTGTAGCAATCTGTAACTTTCGAATACATCTGTAACTCTAAAAAATTGAAATAAATTGGTGGACATGAGGAATATGTCTATTAATCATCTGCAAAAATAATCAACTAAAAATCACTCTCCAGTAAAAAATGGTAGCTAATCTCGTGAGCGCTAAAGTTTCTATTTTTTACAGCATGGTCGTATAAACTTCACACAAGTCTTCCCAAAGGTTCTACTTGGCACAAACACTAATTAAAACACAAAACCACATCTAAACAGAAGCTAGATGCAATATTTATTCCTAAGCAAAAGCAAAAAAGCAAAGAACAAAAATAAAGTTGGGTTGCCTCCCAACAAGCGCTATCGTTTAACGCCCCTAGCTAGGCATGATGATTTCAATGATGCTCGCATAAAAGATAAGAATTGAAACATAAAGGGAGCATCATGAATAATATGACTAGCACATTTAAGTCTAACCCACTTCCTATGCATAGGGATTTTGTGAGCAAACAACTTATGGGAACAATAATCAACTAGCATAGGAAAGCAAAACAAGCATAGCTTCAAAACTTCAAGCACATAGAGAGGAAACTTGATATTATTGAAACATGTAGAAGCATATGATCCTCTCTCATAATAATTTCCAAAAGCATCAATGAATTCAACAATATAACCAGCACATAAAGCATTCTTTTCATGATCTACTTGCAGAGACATTTTACTACTCCCATCATGAGCAAAATTCTTCTCATTCATAGTAGTGGGAGGAGCAAATTCAACAAAATAACTATCATGTGAAGCATAATCTAATTGAAAATTAAAATCATGACGAAAAGTTGCATGGTTATCATTATTCTTAATAGCATACAAGTCATCACAATAATCATCATAAATAGCAACTTTGTTCTCATAATCAATTGGAACCTCTTTTGAAATAGTGAATTCATCACTAAATAAAGTCATGACCTCTCCAAATCCACTTTCTTCAATATAATCATCATAAATAGGAGGCATGCTTTCATCATAATAAATATTCTCATCAAAACTTGGGGGACTAAAAATATCATCTTCATCAAACATAGCATCCCCAAGCTTGTGGCCTTGCATATCATTAGCATCATGGGTATTCAAAGAATTCATACTAACAACATTGCAATCATGCTCATCATGCACATATTTTGTGCCAAGCATTCTATGTAATTCTTCTTCTAGTACTCGAGCACAATTTTCCTTGCCATCATTTTCACGAAAGATATTAAAGAGATGAAGCATATGAGGTAACCTTAATTCCATTTTTTGTAGTTTTCTTTTATAAACTAAACTAGTGATAAAACAAAAAAAATAAAAGATTCAATTGCAAGATCTAAAGATATACCTTCAAGCACTAACCTCCCCGGCAATGGCGCCAGAAAAGAGCTTGATGTCTACTACACAACCTTCTTCTTGTAGACGTTGTTGGGCCTCCAAGTGTAGAGGTTTGTAGGACATTAGCAAATTTCCCTCAAGTGGATGACCTAAGAGCATCTCCAACAGCCGCGCTACGCGCCGCGCCCAAAAAACGCATTTGCCGCGCGCGCTTCGGCTGGTTTGCCACGCCGCGCAGCGCTGGCTCCAGCAGCAGCGCTATAATGCAGCGCGCGCGCGCCGCTCCAGCGGTGCGCAAAAATGCAGCGCGCGCAAACCACATATACAATTCAACAAATAGAAGAAAAACGATCAAACAAACAAAATAAATCAACAATAAATAGTTATTACAACTGAAACAAATAGTTTATCATTCAGTATAACAAATAATGCAATAAACACAACCAATAGTTCATGAACAATACAATACATAAAATGCAATGAAATCATGCTCTTTGTCGTCCATGCCATGCCCACCACTCTTCAATCAGATCCTTCTGAAGATCATTGTGCGTTGCGGGACGCCGAATGGCATGATAGGAGGCAACAAAATGGGCTACCCTTTCAGCCCTCCGTCGCACTCGCACGGGATGTCCCAAGAGCTCATACTGTGAGTAGTCTAAATCTTGGCCACGCTCATTCTCGATGATCATGTTGTGCATGATCACACAAGCGTGCATGATGTACCAAAGCATTTTTTGATCCCAAAATCTAGCCGGTCCTCTCACAATAGCAGATTGGGCTTGCAAAATCCCAAATGCTCTCTCGACATCTTTTCTAGCAGCTGCCTGAGCATTGTGGAAATCAAGATTTTTCTTACCTTCTGGCTTTTTCAACGGCTTCACGAAGGTTTGCCACTTTGGATAGATGCCATCCGCTAGATGATAGCCATAGTTGTACGTATGGCCATTTGCTACAAACTGCACCGGTGGCAACTCACCATTCGCAATCTTATTCATCAGTGGTGACCGGTTCACAACATTGATGTCATTCAAAGATCCAGGCATTCCAAAGAATGCATGCCAAATCCAAGTCTCCTGATCGGCCACCGCTTCAAGGATTATAGTGGAACCCTTTTTTTGGCCGTGGAATTGCCCATGCCATGCCTTTGGACAATTCTTCCAACTCCAATGCATGCAATCTATTGAGCCAAGCATGCCAGGAAAGCCGCGAGATTTGTTCATCGCCAATAGCCTTGCGGCGTCTTCAGCAGTGGGAGATCTCAAATACTCCTCGCCAAACACTTGCACAATTCCCACTGCAAAGTGCTTGACACACATGATGGCTTGGCTCTCACCCATAGCCAAGTGATCAACAACTAGATCGGCCGGGATACCGTATGCCAACATACGCAAAGCGGCTGTCACCTTCAGAAAGGTGCTATGCCCGAGCTCTCCAGCAGCATTCCTCCTTTGCTGGAAAAAACGGTCATGAATCGCTAGTTTCTCTGCAATGCGCTTGAACAAGTCTGTGCTCATCCTAAACCGGCGACGAAAATATGACTCCGGGTATGTGGGTTTCTCCACGAAATAGTTCTTCATCAATCTGTTATGGGCATCAATCCTATCTCTCCAAATTTTTTCCCGACCCATAACCGAACCACCGTGCTTCGGTTTTTTATTGATATGCATAGCTATGATCATTGCAAGATCCTCCTCCTCTTCCATATCAAATTCATCTTCGGAAGAATCATGCGACGAACTCATCTACAATGTTCAATACTATACTATCAAAACTACAATTCAAAATATGCACCAAATTCAGTTTGGAGCAATACATACCTTGTAGGTGTTTTGTCGAACACCTTGCGGGCGCGGCGCGGCAGCGAGCCGTCGGGCGCTGTTCCTCGGACGTCGGAGGCGCGCGAGGTCCGGTCGGACTAGGAGGGGGTGGGGCGGAAGCGCAGCGGTGCGGGGAGGCCGGCGAAGCGCCTGAACGGTCGCCGGCGGGCGCGGGCGGCGGGCGCCAGCGGAGGCAGACCGGGAAGCGCGAGTCGCTGGCGGGCGCGGGGGCGGTGCCGGGATAGGCCGGGGAAGCGCTGAGGTCGCCGGGGGCGCGAGCGGCGGCGGCGGCGCGGCCGGATGGGGGCGAGCGAGCGCGGTAGAGGAACGAGCGCGGGAGAGCCGGCGCGCGCGGGTGGGAAGAAAGAAGAAAGGAGAGTTCGCGCGCGCGCTCGAGTGTGCCGCGCGCGGAAGTGGACGCACCAAATCAACAGCGCGGGATGGGGCTTTCACCAGCGCGCCCAACTCGTTTTAGCGCGCGCGCGTTTTTTGCGCGCCCGCTGGAGCTGTCCGACGCGTTGCGCGCGCGCTAAAATGGCGTTTTTTGCGGCGCGGCGCTAGTATAGCGCGGCTGTTGGAGATGCTCTAAGGTTTATAAATCCGTGGGAGGCATAGGATGAAGATGGTCTCTCTCAAACAACCCTGCAACCAAATAACAAAGAGTCTCTTGTGTCCCCAACACACCCAATACAATGGTAAATTGTATAGGTGCACTAGTTCGGAGAAGAGATGGTGATACAAGTGCAATATGGATGGTAGATATAGGTTTTTGTATAGATTCCCAAGGTCATGGAACCCGCAAGTTGATCACCAAAACATACATCAAGTGAATCAATAGAATACCCCATTGTCACCACAGGTATCCCACACAAGACATACATCAAGTGTTCTCAAATCCTTAAAGACTCAATCCGATAAGATAACTTCAAAGGGAAAACTCAATCCATTACAAGAGAGTAGAGGGGGAGAAACATCATAAGATCCAACTATAATAGAAAGCTCGCGATACATCAAGATCGTGCCATCTCAAGAACATGAGAGAGATCAAACACATAGCTACTGGTACATACCCTCAGCCCCGAGGGTGAACTACTCCCTCCTCGTCATGGATAGCACCGGGATGATGAAGATGGCCACCGGAGACGGACCCCCCTCCGACAGGGTGCCAGAACAGGTCTAGATTGGTTTTCGGTGGCAACAGAGGCTTTCGGCGGCGGAACTCCCGATCTAGGTTATTTTCCGGAGGTTTCAGTATTTATAGGAATTTTTGGCGTAGGTCTCACGTCAGGGGGGTCTCCGGGCTGTCCACGAGATAGGGGGGCGCCACCACTTGGGGCGGGCGCGCCCCCCACCCTCGTGGGCAGCCCGTGACTCTCCTGGCCCAACTCTTTTACTTCGGGGGCTTCTTTTGGTCCAGAAAAAATCATCAAAAATTGGCTCATCAATTGGACTCCGTTTGGTATTCCTTTTCTGTAAACTCAAAAACAAGGAAAAAACAGAAACTGGCACTGGGCTCTGGGTTAATAGGTTAGTCCCAAAAATCATATAAAAGTGTATATAAAAGCCCATAAAACATCCTAGAAGGATAATATAATAGCATGGAACAATCAAAAATTATAGATACGTTGGAGACGTATCATGACACCACGAAGTTAAAGCAAGCACCTGGGATGGTGGTTCATGGCGAACGAGATCATCATCTGCATAGCTACGTTTACTGTCTCTATCTACAGATACTACACCCTTTAAAGCGTTGAAACGCTTATTGCTGATCGTCGAATTAGACTGGAGTGCCTTCTGTCTTTTCTTTGTGTATTTATCAACAGTGCGTCAGAGCCTGAAATACCCATGCATAAAAAACAATAGTGTGAGTATGGGTGAAGTGCGTGCGCAAGTAGTACACTATAAAAGTACTCCCTCCGTAAACTAATATAAGAGCGTTTAGATCACTACTTTAGTGATCTAAACGCTCTTATATTAGTTTACAAAGGGAGTATCAGATAGCAGGTGGGTGAGAAATAAATGACGGGAGACATATGATAGCTCTACAACATGTATGCCACATGAAATTAGACTTAGGATTTTGAAACATGAGCACATGGATGGTTTGGAAATGCAAGTACTCCTCCAGCACACCACAAGATGTGGTCCTATCAGAATAACTGTGGATTGAAAACAAATAGTAGGCCAGTCCATTTTTTCTGCACCGTCCGATGTACTAAGAACGGATATATGGCCTTCATCTACCTCCAGCCAGTCAGTGTTGACGATCTTCCTCGAAACGCCAGTGACCACCAGCCCAGTCCCCTGCCGTCGCCCTCCCCTTGACCTCACCACACCGCCATGCTTGGCACCTCCCCTCGGTCATCCCTTTAAGCCCCGCCGACCTCCAGATCGGGTGCAAGCAGCTCCTGCGCCCCACACCTCTAAGATAGACACCGATGCGCTGCTTCCCCGGCGAACAGGCGGACTAGGTGTTCCGCACGCCTAAGCGGGTGCTGCTTCTTTTAATTACAAATCAACCGACCTTGAATTGAAATCCAGGCGGGCGACTAACCTCTAGCTAAGGCGAAATAGTAAATGGGGCGGGGGCCTTGTGCATTTAGTATCACGAAGAAGGTGCGGTAAGAAGTGGTCAACTAGTTTCTTTCGTGGGATGAATACGGTGTGAGAAAAGAAGTAAGATTGGCATGGATAAGGGGAGAGGAGTACCTCTTTCAGCTTGTAATGATGTGTCCTCCTTCTATTTTTTCAACGATCTTCTTGTGGTTCGCTGGAAACAAGATGTTGTGGAGGATGGTGGAAGCCTTGGACGAACCCATGGCCAAGTTGTTGAGTGTGGTGCGGTGGCCATCTATTGGCGGTGGGGAAGCAGATCCCAGGCGGCGAACGACGGCGTAGCGGGAACATCTCCGGTGCGGTGGACGGTTGCGACAATGGAGCGACGACGGCGAGGCGCGGGACGGCGTGGTCAAAGTGGTTCGGGTATGGCGTACGTTGGCATCGGCGTCGGCGTCGTGGATGCAGGTATGCCTCGGCTTCAGCTGCTAAGTCCTTGAGGGCGTTGCAGTTGCGGTGGACGACGACATCGGGGTACCGGCTACGACGTGATGGAGGAGGGCGGCGGTGGATTAGGCGTGATGAGGTGGAGGACGGAGGAGGCTGGGGTTTCGCTGCTGGTGGAGAGGGCGTTTTGGCACCTATGGGGTATGAATGGGGAAACAAAGGGAGGGGGAGCTAGGGGGGGGGACAATGTTTCGCTTTGGAACACGCTTGTTTGAAATTTTGGGAAAGTTACAAACTTTGCCCCCATCTAACATTTCGGACATATTGCGGGTCGGGGGTAGGATGGTAATCTCAGGTGTCCCAAATAGTGGGCGGGATAGATTTTGGCCGAGCGCATGGGTGTTTAGGCGCCCATGGTGTATGAATGCTTCTCGGAGGCAGTTGATTGGCATCTTGATGAAGTTACAAACCTACCCCAGTATAGACCTCTGGACATTGGGCCGATAGGGTACACAGGTCAGAGTCAAGACAATAATTTTCTACCACCAAACATTGGTATCGCGTGGTTTCGAGCGACCAGAGGCTTATTTGGCGCTTCGTTCAAAATTTGGGAGCGAAAGCATTCACGTTTACAGTTCTCTTGAACTGAACTTTCAGGATTTGTCAAACTTTAAATATCTTGACTCTTGAAAATCCTAAAGCTATGATTATTTTGGAATGGAGGGGGTACATTTGAATCTACATTGCACACGAGTATATGTTAAAAAAATGCAGCTTAGCTCAATTCGTGCATGGTTCCAGATATAATCTCCTTGGTTGCAAATAAATAGATAGACATGTGTATGAATATATAGCATGTTCAAACGCACAACAAAGATTTATGCCCCCTTTTAGATCTTATTCACAAATGCCACTATCTTCAATTCAAATGGTTGTAATGCATCCATGTATGTGACAAATATATAAAGTTCTTGACACTGACAACACGGAGAGCACTCATGTTTATATATGAATTGCAAAAGCCATGCATTGTCTGGATTTCAAACCACTCTCCCTCCATGGATCAATAATGTGAAATAAACCATACACATGATCGAATCCAATAGAGTATGGGTGCTTTATAGATCAATGTTCGTTCATACGCATATAGCAAAATTCACGGTACCATCCAATTTTTTAATGCAATTTATATTTTAATTTAATGCGTAGAACCGTCTTTTACGTGTAGATGCACTCTTCCTCGGCCCTCCTCATGCATGAACTCTCTCTCTATGTGACGGGTATATAAGCGCAGACACTTTATATACATCGACATTTCTCACTCACACATGCTCACACTCTCTCTATATATCCCCCTCTCTCTCTCTTACTACTATCTACATCTCTTTTCACTAATCTCAGTCGGAAACACTATTTCTCTCACATGCATACACACACACGGTCACTAATGGCCCTCTATATATATATATGCACATATATCTACCTACTACGTGTCTCCCGCACGCACACTATCTTTAGGCCTCTCTCGCACACATCCCCCCTCTCTCTCTTACTAGTTGACAGATATGATTCCATCAGATCATTCAGTTGGATATCCCTGAAGGTTAGGCTGGATGGTAATTAGAGGCAGAGTTTTATCCAAGTTCAGGCCCTTGCGGTCGAGGAAAAAGCTTATTCTCGGTAGTGTATATTTGTGATTGGGGTGTGTACATAATACATGAATACCAGGGATTGTATGTGTGTATACTATCGACGAACTAGCCCCTCGGGTTTATATAACATACTCGGGGCCTAGGGTTACAAATCATACTTGGCTTATCGTCAATGGGGATAGATTGATCCACGATTCTTATATCTTCATCTTCTATGTCGAGTCCTTGATGGGTCTTCGTATAACGCGTCTCGGTCTGACCTATGTGGCACGGGACGGAACCGACCTATGTGTCCACACCTCGACCCACCACACCTAGAAATGATGTGCCCATCACACCTCACACCATCGACCACTAAGAAAAATAAGCATATACAGTAGTACAAAGTTATACTTGAAAGTTAATTGCATGGTGCATGCAATGTTATTTCTTCCGTATTATGAATGTTTATGTTTTTCCTATAAAATTAGTCACAATAAAGAGAGACGAAGGGCATCTTTCTCTCTCTCCATCACACACCCCTCTCTCTACACCACTTTCTCATACACACACAAACTATCTCTCAACCCTCTAAAAGTACGCCCCTGCCGCATTCACATGTGATGATCACTATATTTCAAGCGAAAGCACTATACGCTCACTTGACATTAGAATATGCTCATTACGGTCACCTTATACATTCTTGTGGTGATTATACAGTCTCCAGCTCACCATACGCTCTGTATTCTCTTGATGACATTGACAGTCATTGTATTTGAAGCGTGCTCCATATTTTGTTGATGACACTGATGGTCATTGCATTTGAAGCGTGCTCTGTATTTTGTTGATGACACTTACGGTCATTGTATTTGAAGCGAAAGCACGATATGGTCACTGGACTTCGGAACAAGCTCATTATGGTCATGATATACATTTTGTGGCGTGTACCAGTCTGTAGTTGGATGATTAGGAGGACAGTGGTATCCCCAGCCCACCAGGGTTCAAATCCTGGTACTCGCATTTATCCTAGATTAATTTCATTATTTATGCCGATGCACGTTCAGTGGGAGGATACGTTCCCGCCGACTACAAGGCGCCTACGGCGAGTTCGTGAAATCTCAAGATGATATGCCGACTAACTTTCTTAAAGGTGCTCGCAGGGGTAGGGCGTCCGTGTGTGCATTCATAGGAGAGTGTATGCGCGTATATATGAGCGCTTGCATTTGTACCGTCTTAAAAAATACATGTGGTGATTATACGGCACACTGGCTCACCGTAAAGATCCGTAATTTGTTGATGTCGAGAAAAAAATTGTATATGACATGATCAATAGCAGTCGAACGATCGATGTGGCGCGCAACTAATGTTGCACCATCAGCGCACATTACCGTAGGGCCCACCTGTCAGCGCGTATATGAAAGAAAGAAATGGTAATAAATTAGTGGTGCATGGGGATTTGAAGTCGAGACCTCGGGTTGGCAGCCCACGCGACCTAACGAGAGCGACCTAACGAGAGCGGACAAGGTCTCCTTGTGATGATATGTTGAGCCTACACATCTAATTTTAAGTACGCACGCACTTACGCACGAGATACTGTGGTGAATACAAATGCATCACACATGCGCACAAACACACGCCCGCAACGCGCGCCTGCATGCATGCAATACTCGCACGTACACATGCACGCACACAACACTCGCACGAACACAAGCACGTATGCAGGCATGCAACACTGACACAGTGACACGTACGCATACACGCATGAAAATTATAGGAGTTGTTTGCCTTTTTTATGCCAGAAAAAGAGACGGGAAAGCAGTGCCGTTGGATGGAAAAGAGAGAGCGGGGAGCACGAATGGGAGCATGGCGCGGGATCAGGCACGCACGCACGCATGCATGCAACACTGAAACATACACATGCACGCCACACTCCCTCGTACACATGCACGCATTCAACACTCGCACACCTGCATGAACACATCACACGACGCAAGACACATGCACAACCTATACATGCATACACCCTTTGTTAAGGACATGGATTGTTACCCGTATTAATCAAGAAATGCCTGCTTCTCATCGCCCTGG
>LR738711.1:702523441-702563121 GCA_902687465.1 Secale cereale | reverse complement strand
CCCATGAAATACAATCGAGAAATGAAGGGTACGATTTAAATACAATCGATCTTAGCTAGCTATCTGTTCACAATCTTCTTGCCCTTCTTTTTCGCAAATGGAGTTCTTCTGTGGAACGGACGTCCTTTAGGTAGGGTGGTCCTGCTTCTTCTTGTGGTGTAAGCTGCTACTTCATCATCGTCGTCATGTTCGATCCTCGGGTCGCCGTACTTGTCGAAGTCTTGCTCATTGGCTACTCCATCCATTCCGATGATCTTCCTTTTGCCTCTCCTCACGACAACACGACTGGGCTTTGACGGATCGGTAATGAAGAAGCATTGGTCAACTTGGGAAGCCAGTACCCATGGCTCATTTTTCGCGGTGACGTTTGCTCCCGCGGTCTTGGATTTGGCTTCGGGTATAACCATGGTGGTGAAATACCGGTCTTCTTTTAGGACGCTCTTGGCCCATCTGACACGGAACATCGGGAGCTTCTCTCCAGCGTAGCTCAGCTCCCAGATCTCCTCGATCCTTTCGTAGTATCTGTCCTTGTCATTACCGGTGTAGGATTCCATCGTTACCCCGGAGTTCTGATAACCATCGCTCTTCATGTCCTTGGCCTCGGTGTAGAATGTGTAGCCGTTGATATCGAACGCCTCATAGGTCATCAGGTTGTGCTCGGCGCCCTGTGACAAGGCGAATATGAGTTGTTCTTCCGCGGAAGAATCATCATGTAAAGGGTACGACAGAAGCTTCTGCTTGAACCAACGCGTGAAACATGAGTTGTGCTCTTTGATTATATCTCCGTCCGTCCTCTGTTGGCCTCGGTCATTGTACGTCTTCTCAATAAAGGTTTTGTGCTGAACCACCCAAGGATCGACCACGTCTATGTGTTGTAGCGCGACTAGGTTTAATCTTTCAAAGTCGGCGAGTCGACCCTCGAAGTCGACATGCATTTCGCGGCGACCCTCACGGTGACCCCATCCAGCGAGCCTGCCGAGGTGCCTGTTGACGGGCAGACCAACGGGGTTCTCGATGCCTAGATAATTCGTGCAGTAGGAGATGCACTCTTCGGTCAGAAAGCCCCTGGCTATGCTTCCCTCTGGACGTGACATGTTGCGAACGTATCCTTTGATGACACCATTCATCCTTTCGAACGGCATCATGCTGTGCAGGAACGTCGGCCCGAGTTGGATGATATCGTCCACGATATGGACCAGCAGATGCACCATAACGTCGAAGAATGCGGGCGGGAAGTACATCTCAAGCTCGCATAGTATCACCACGATCTCTTCCTATAGCCTTCTGAGTTGCCTCACGCCAACAGACTTCCGTGAGATGACGTCGAAAAAGTTGCATAGGCCAAATAGGGTTTCACGGACGTGCGCGTCCATGATACCACGGATTGCAACTGGAAGTATCCGCGTCATCAGCACGTGACAGTCGTGAGACTTCATCCCGCTGAACTTCAGCTTCGCCTGGTCTAGGTATTTGCTTATCTTCCCCGCGTAACCGTAAGGAAGTTGTACTCCTACGAGGCAGGTGAAAAACTGCTCGATCTCCTCCTGACTTAGAGTGAAGCACGCGGGAGGGTAGTCATTTCCAGTCTTCTTGGCCTTTTTGCCTTTGCGACGACTTTCCGTGTCCTGCTTCGCCTCATCATCATCATCATCATCATCATCATCATGATCATCATATATAGCGTGAAGCTCCTGCCTGATGCCCATTGATTTCAAGTCTGCCCTTGCTTTCGGCCCATCTTTGGTCCTCTCTGGCATGTTGAGCAGGGTACCAAGCAGACTCTCGCACACGTTCTTCGTGATATGCATTACATCAAGGCTGTGAGGCACACGGTGGATCTTCCAGTACGGCAAGTCCCAGAAAACAGACCTCGTTTTCCATACCTTTAGCAGCGGCTCTGGCGCCTTTCGCTTCTTTCCCGGCTCTGGCGCCTTTTGCTTCTTTCCCGGCAGTGGGCAATCTTTCCAATTTTTCAACAGCTCGTCTATTTCCTCGCCGCTCCTCGTACGCGGGCGTCCTCGGGGTTCGGTTTCACCATCGAACAGATCCTTGCGTTTTCTCCACAGGTCATCGTCGCGAAGCCACCTTCGATGTCCCATGAACATGGTTTTCGAAGACCCGGGATCTCTATCTAGCTGGCGATACGTTGTGTCATCCATGCACCTGACGCATCCAGAAAATCCGTGGACCACCTGCCCCGTGACATATCCGTAACCGAGATAGTCGTGCACCGTCGTGAGCAGCGCGGCTCTCATAGGGAAATATTCTTTCTTTGCGGCGTCCCACGTATTGGCTGGCGTTTTCCACAGCGTGTCTAGATCCTCTTTCAGCAGCCCCAGATACAGATTGATGTCGTTACCTGGTTGTTTCGGTTCTTCAATTAGCATACTCATGTGAATGTACTTCCTCTTCATGCACAACCAGGGGGAAGGTTGTACATCCACACAAACACAGGCCAGGTGCTATGTGTGCTTCTCTGGCTGCCAAACGGATTGACTCCATCGGTGCTCGCGCCCAGCACGATGTTCCTTGGATCGTTCCCAAATTCTAGGTCTTCGAAGTTCAACGCTTGCCACTGGCTCGCATCCTTAGGGTGACTCAGCATCTTGTCTTTTTTATCTATCTCCGGATCATTTGCGTCATCTTCTCGCTTCTTCTCCTCCCTATCCGCGTGCCAACGCAGGAGCTTTGCTACCTTAGGGTCCGCGAAATACCGCTGCAGACGAGGAGTGATCGGAAAGTACCACACCACTTTTCGAGGAGCTTTCTTCCTCTTCTTGTATCGAGTGACGCCGCACACCGGACATATGGTAGACTCCGCGTGCTCGTCCTGATAAATGATGCAATTGTTCATGCACACATGGTATTTCACGTGCGGTAAATCCAGAGGACACACGATTTTCTTCGCCTCCTCCAAACTGGTGGGGCACTTGTTCCCCTTGGGAAGACGTTCGTGCCAGAATGACATGTTCTCGTCGAAGCATGCGTCGGTCATTTTGTGTTTTACCTTCACCTCCAGAGCCATGAGCGTTACTTTCAGGCGGGTATCCTCGGGCCTGCATCCTTCATACGATGGAGTAACCGCGTCTAACTCAAGTTGATCCATCTTGGCTTTCTCTCGGGCGGCAGCTCTTGCGTTATCGGTCTGCTTGAGAAGCAGCTCTTGAATATGAGGGTCCTGCACCCAGCCCATCGATGGTCCAGCGTCGTCTGCTCCGCCGGCATCATCATCTTCATGATCATGCCCGTCGTCTGCTCCGGCATCTTCCTCATCATCATGTCCTGCATCTTCTACATGATGACTGTGTACAGCATCACCGTCGTGATCATCTCCTGGGGATTCTTCGTCTTTGATACGTCTCAAACGTATCTACTTTTCCAAACACTTTTGATATTGTTTTGACCTCATTCTTGCATGATTTGAACTAAACTAACCCGGACTGACGCTGTTTTCAGCAGAGCTGCCTATATGGTTTTATTGTGTGCAGGAAAACAGATTTTTAAGTATCTCAGAAAAATCCACGAAAAATCACAGAAAATCCACGCACCCGAAGGAACCAGGAACCAGAAGTGGGGCCAGAGGGGGCCAGGGGGTGCCCAGGCGCCCTGTGGGCGCGCCCCCCCCCCGGGCCGCGCCGGGGGGTCGCCTGGGTGGGGCCCACACCCCCTGGTGCCCTACTTTGCCTCGTATTTTTACTCACGACGCGGAAACCCTAGATCAGAAGTTCTTTTCGCAGTTTTCCATCGCGGAGCCACCGCCACCCTCTGTTCTTCCTCGGGAGGGCTAATCTGGAGGCTGAATTGGCCTCCGGAGAGGGGAGATCGTCGCCATCGTCATCATCATCACCACTCCATCATCCCTCCATGACTTCTCCCTCCATGTGTGAGTAATTCCCCTGCTGTAGGCGAAGGGGATGGTAGGGATTGGATGAGTTAGATCATGTAATAGTTTATCAGATCATTGGGGGCATGTTGCCTATCATCTACTATGGTGTTTATCATCTTTGCTTCAACTTGTTATTCTTAATGCTTGATACTTAGGGCCCGAGTGCCATGATTTCAGATCTGAAACATATGTGTTTGCATGAATATATTTGTGTTCGTGATCCTATCTATGAGTTGTTTGCACCTGTTACGGTTCGGAACCGGCGATCCCAAAAGTGACAGCTTGGGACACCAAAGGGGATGGTCCGTAGTTTGAGGATTACATGTATCCATTGAGTTCATTGCTTTGTTCCGGTGCTCTTTGACAGGAGCACCTTAATATCCATAAGTTCCTTTTGGCCCCGTTCGTAGCGGGATGGTAGGACAAAAGATGTTGTGCAAGTTCTTATTGCAAGCACGTACAACTACCTACGGGATACATGCCTAATGTTTGATATTTGCCTAGATGATCATTACTTTTCCGTGTGCCGTGCCCCAAGTTAGAATCTATCTCATCCATGCAGCGCCCAACCATCCATCTCCCTACCCTACAGTGTTTTAAATCCTGCTGGTTACTAGTTGCTATTCTTGCCATTTACTTTTGCTATTTACTTTTACTGTTTACTTTTACTATCACTCTCATCACTATCATATCACTGTTACCACTTATCTTTTGTTGCAAGTAAGTATATTTCAGGTGCAGTTGAATTGACAACTCAACTGTCAAAGCTTATAAATACTCTTTGGCTCCCCGTGTGTCGAATCAATAAATTGGGTTATTCTTACCCGCGAAGACTATCTCGATCCCTTGTGCCTCAGAAAATTCCAAGAAAAATCACAGAAAATCCACGCACCCGAAGGGCCATTGTGCCAGAAGTGGGGCCAGAGGGCAGCCAGGGGGGGCCCAGGCGCCCTGCTGGCGCGGCCCCACCCCTGGCCGCGCCAGGAGGCCGACTGGGAGGGTCCTCCCCCTCTGGTGCCCTACCTTGGCTCCTATTTATTCCCGTGGCGAGGAAACCCCAGAACAGAAGTCGTTTTTCCAGTTTCCGTCGCGGAGCCGCCGCCACCCTCTGTTCTTCTTCGGGAGGGCTAATCTGGAGGCTGATTTGGCCTCCGGAGAGGGGATATCATCGCCATCGTCATCATCATCACCACTCCATCCTCCCTCCATGACTTCTCCTTCCATGTGTGAGTAATTCCCTGCTGTAGGCAAAGGGGATGGTAGGGATTCGATGAGTTAGATCATGTAATAGTTTATCAGATTGTTGGGGGCATGTTGCCTATCATCTACTTTGGTGTTTATCTTCTTTGCTTCAACTTGTTGCTCTTAATGCTTGTCACTTTGGGCCCGAGCGCCATGTTTCCAGATCTGAACCCTATGTGTTTGCATGAATATATTTGTGTTCTTGATCCTATCTATGAGTTGTTTGCACCTATTATGGTCCGGAACCGGCGATCCCAAAGGTGACAGCTTGGGACACCAAAGGGGATGGTCCATAATTTGAGGATTCCATGTATCCATTGAGTTTATTGATTTGTTCCAGTGCTCTTTGACAGGAGCACCTTAATCTCCATAAGTTCCTTTTGGCCCCGTTCGTAGTGGGATGGTAGGACAAAAGATGTTGTGCAAGTTCTTATTGCAAGCACGTACAACTACCTGTGGGATACATGCCTAATGTTTCATATTTGCCTAGATGATCATTACTTTTCTGTGTGCCCTGCCCCAAGTTAGATTCATGATGTATCTCATCCATGCAGCGCCCAACCATCCATCTCCCTAGCCTACAGTGTTTCAATCCTGCTGGTTATTAGTTGTTACTTTTGCTGTTCACTTTTGCTGTCACCTCCATCACTATCATATCACCGTTACCACTTATCTTTTGTTGCAAGTAAGTATATTTCAGGTGCGGTTGAATTGACAACTCAACTGTCAAAGCTTATAAATACTCTTTGGCTCCCCGTGTGTCGAATCTATAAATTGGGTTATTCTTACCCGCGAAGACTATCTCGATCCCTTACGGTTGAGGGTTATCAAGTACCGTTTTCTGGCGCCGTTGCCGGGGAGCATAGCAATATTTACATGTCTACTTGAGGTATCCTACCTGCTGCACTTCATCCACTATGGGTAAGAAAGGAGACCCCAAGGTTCCGATCTTACTATCCACTACGAGAAGAGGTACTGCTCTGAGCACTAGTGCTACACTTGATTCACCTTCCGTTATGAGTAAGTTTGCCTCACCACCACCACATGATGCTCCTACTGAATCTGTTACTATGTCTGATACTCTTGATGATGCTTCTACTACTTTTGACGATATTAGTTCGCTTGGTTATGCTCTTGAGAAACAAATTGCTGCTGCTGCTAAAAAGTCTGGAATTGAACTTCCTGTTACTCGCTACCCTATTGGTGAAACTTATGATTATCCTGATTTGAGTAAACTCAAAGAGAGGCTCCTTGATGATGATTACTATATGCTTGATGAAGATTTGTGCAGGGAACTGACAGAGTTTTCCGGCTCTGACCCTGAAGTCATTAAGAAACTATTTGAAAAACACTCTTTGAAGAACAAAACCGTTCCTAATCCTGAATTTGCTACATCTCCTATATGCATTGATGATCCTGATTATGATTTCTCTGTTGATCTTTCACTTATACCTATGGTTGAAGCTGACCCCTTTTATGGCAGAGAAAATGATGATGCTATTGCACACCTAACTAAACTCGGTGAGCTAGGTGGCCTATTTACCACAGATGAAAAGATACGATACTTCTATGTGACCAAGCTTCTTCCTTTCTCGTTGAAGGAAGGTGCTAAAGCGTGGTATGATTCACTCCCATACGGTTCCATTAAGAGTCCTCAAGATTTAGCTCACTCTTTTGTTGATAAGTACTTTCCTGCTCACATGCAACATGCTGCTTTACAAAGAATTTATAACTTTAAATAGTTGCAGGATGAGTCCCTCCCTAAAGCTTGGGGGAGGTACTGCGGTCTGATTCGGGCTAGACCTGGACATGAAATCCCTAAGAACGAATTAATCTATATATTCTATGCTGGTCTAACTGATGAATCCAGGTCCTATTTGGACAGTTGTGCTGGTTGTGTTTTCAGGAAAAGAACACCGGACGATGCAGAAGATTTGATGGGCAGGATTGCCAAAAACCATGAAGATTGGTCCGTCCCTGAACCACCTCCACCAACAAAGAAGAGGGGCATGTTTGTTCTGAGCCCCGAGGATATGCGAGAAGCAAAGAAGTCTATTAAAGAGAAAGGTATTAAAGCTGAAGACGTGAAGAATCTACCCCCTATTGAGAAGCTGTGTGAGCCTACTACTCACCCTCCTATGGTAGAGGTACACTCTCTTTTAGATTTCAACGCAAGTGACATCCCTCATGGTAAGCCTCCTGATCAATATTTAGATGAGTTTGATAATTTTATTATGAAACAAAATCATTTTAATGAGAGGAAAGAAAGTCAATTGCATGATAATTCCCTTGCTATCAAAAGACTGCTTGATGTTTTAGGTAGAACAGTTAATGATGTTCAATGTCTTGTGAAGCATTTTCATATGGTTCAAACTCAGCTTGATCAAATTTCTAATGTGCAAAGAGATTTGCTTGCTAACAATGTCAAACAAGATAATTTGCAGGCTTTCGGGATTAAGACCCGAGGAGGAACTAGCACTCAAGATCCTCTTTCTCCAGAGGGACATCCGAAGAGAATCGAGCAGGATTCTCAAATGCAGGAAGAAGAAATTGTTGGCTCTCCAAAGAAAAAGAAGATACAAAAGGAGACTGACAATTCGAATGATCCTATTGCAGATGAAGAACCAGCTATTGATCCCAACAGTGTATCTATCTCCGATGCTGAGACTGAAGACGGTGCTGAACCTGAAGGTAATAATAATGAGAAGAATGATCCGCCTGAAGTTCGAGAAGAAGAAGCACATGACAAACGTAAGAGGTACACTAAAGAAGACTTCATCGCAAGAAAACATGGGAAGGAAAGAGAACCATGGGTACAGAAACCCATGCCCTTTCCGGGTAAGTCCATCAAATCTAAAGAAGAAGAGCATTATAATAAGTTTTGTGAGTGGATTAAACCTCTTTTTCTTCAAATCCCTTTGACTGATGCTATTAAGTTACTTCCTTATTCAAAATATATGAAAGATATTGTCACTAACAAAAGAAAAGTTCCTAATGATGCAATATCTACTATGCTTGCTAACTACTCTTTCAGTGGCAAGATTCCTGAGAAGCTCGGTGATCCAGGTATACCCACCATTCCTTGCTCCATAAAGAATAATTATGTCAAAACTGCTTTATGTGATCTTGGGGCAGGAGTCAGTGTTATGCCTCTCTCTCTTTACGGGAGGCTTTTTTTAGAGAAACTAATTCCTACGGATATCTCCCTTCAGATGGCTGACAAGTCAACCGCTGTTCCGATAGGTATTTGTGAGGATGTTCCCGTAGAAGTTGCTAATTGTTTAATTCTTACTGATTTTGTTGTGCTTGACATGCCCGAGGATGGGAGCATGTCCATTATTCTTGGTAGACCTTTTCTTAACACCGCAGGTGCTATTATTGATTGCAATAAAGGGAAGGTTACCTTCCATGTGAATGATAAAGAACACACGGTATATTTTCCGAAGAAGATCGACAGGAGGCATGGCCTTAACTCTATAGAGAATATCGACACCGTGAAAATTGGAGAATGGGACTGCCCACTACATGTGCCTCACAAATATAAAACTATCATGGTGGGGACAATGTCCATCAAAGTAAAGGTTTAGTAACTACTTCGTAGGAGGTGAGACTTTTTGCCCTATATATCGCCTGTTTGTTGGTAAGACTTGATCAACCTTACTAGTGAACATGTTTTATATAGATAAAAAGTTGAGCTTGTTATGTTTTCATTTGTTTTTAGTTTTTTGTTCTACTTGATGTACCAAGTATTTATGTTTTGAAAGCTTCACAATACTACTAACTGCTTCAAGTTTTCAGAGAGTTTCGCAGCTTTTTGAACTTCGAAAAAATTTCAACAGTGAAGTTTTCAGAAAAATTCCAGAAAAATTATAATAAAAATTTCCACGTCGGGAGAGACTCAGAGGGGCCTGGGGCCAGCCAGGGGGACCCACCAGTGGCCCAGGCGGCCAGCTGGCGCGGCCCAGCCCCTGGCCGCGCCCATAGGGCGCCTGGGGCCCACAGGCCCCCCCTCCAGGTTTATCTTCTTCCTCCCTCTCTCTCTTTCTCCAAAAACTCGAGTTCTGCTCTTGTTCTTGTGTTCTTGCTGTTCTTGGAGGCGATTCTTCGATCTCTCTCTACAGCCCATCATTTGAGCTGAAATTTTGAGCAAATACTCCCTGGTATGTGACTCCTCCACCCCTCCAATTAGATTTTTGATTGGTGCTTCATTTGTGAGTATTTAGTAGTTCTTGGTGCTGTATAGATGAGCTTGCATGCATATGGAGAAAGTTATTTTTCAAGTTTTGATGCAAGTTTATGCCTTGGGCAAGTGAGTTGAGTAGTTTGCCTTAGCTCACTTTGTTTTAATCCTCGTTTTTGGAAATTGTAAAAAAATTCAGAAATGAGTTTGTTAGGAAGGGCAAAAGGGTGGCTTTAGAAGAGGAGGCCCGCACACTCCGATCGAGTTACTAGAGCCGCAGCTTCACCATCGACTGCTAGGGTGAGCTATAACGAAGATCATGTGCCCCTGGAGTTGTTGGAAGATACAAGTCCAGCGCGTGCGATGACATTTCCATGTAATGAATTCATGGAAGCTGCGGGAATCAAGGATGAGTTTTATAATCTTTGTGCTAATGCAGGTTTGACACGACTCGTTACGAGCCGTGTTACTCAGTATCAAAAACTCACCTCCAGTTTCATTAATAGTTTTAGATATAATCTAGATTCAGGTGCTATTGAGTTTAAAATTTATAATGATCTTATCACCATGACTTTGGGGAATTTTTGTGAAATAATAGGTGTGCCGAATGTTGGGAGGACGGCTAGGATGGCCACTCAGCCCTCCGAGCTGAAAACCGTCATCAACTCTCTCTGCAGCATGGGTACAAGGGATATTCATCGGTCGAAGATCTCCAGCATCTTATTTCCTCACCTCAGGTATTTTGCATATTATATTGCTAGAGGGGTATTAGCTCGTGACAACACGAGCAACATTTCTGCTCCGGATATTGCTATCCTGGCGGCAGCCCTCTCAGGGAGGTCTGATTATAATCTGGGTACCTTAATTGCTCGACGCCTTGCTATGAACGGTAACAAGGGGGACTTATATGGTGGCATTTATGCCACACTTATCTTAGAACATCTTGGAGGCACCCCACACCCTGATGATACTCCTTTACTTATTTAAGCTTTGATCTTGCTGCTATGAAAAGGCATAAGTTTGTTACCATGGGTTCTGAGCTTGATAATCTTATTTATATCTTGCGTTTCGGAACTGCCGCGGAACGCGAGATCCGTCTACCTGCACCTCTTTTGTTTGATTTTTCTCACAGGAACGGATGGTCCTTTGATGTTTTCCAGTTCGACGAGTTCATGGTCCAGCATCAGTTTCATAACCCCATGGAGGGGGTTGTGCCCGACGAGGAGTGGCACGGTGAGATACCACCTTTTCAGGGAGAAACCGCCATCGAGTTTGGTGAAGGTTCTTCCTCTGTTTGGCGTTCGGAACCTTCCTCGTGGGAGACTCCGAGGAGTTCGGTGTACGCGCCAGCATCTTTCTACGACCCTTGGACTCACCACCATACCCCCGGAGCAGGAGGCTCCTGGGGGCAGTAGCTGCTACCAACTTAGGCCAAAAGCCTAAGCTTGGGGGAGTACGTGCCCCTCTCACTTTTCCATTGTATTATCCGTTTTATTCGCTTTGATCTTTTCGAAGTTTTTGCCCGTTCTTCTTTATTTCTCTCTTTGCAAAAACAACAAAAAGATTCTCTCTTTCTTTTGCTTTTATTCAACCTTTGAAAAATCCAAAAAGATTTCCTTTTCTCTTTAGTTTGCTTTGCTTTCAGAGTTCAGCTCGAGTCCGTGATGGCATTTAATTATATTTCCAACGTTCGATCGTGCAAGTGACAAGCAGTAATGACGAAGATCGACTGAAGGGAAGCAACAAGGAAGACCGGTATGGACTCTTTTTGTTTCTACTTTTGTACATATGCCTGTACTTATGATCTAGAGACCAGCTTGTAGCGACATAGTGCTATGTTTGCAATGCTCTTCCAGTGGTTCATGCTTTCCTTGTGGCTAGTCTCGAATAACTAGAGTATATAATGTGTTATTGAAATGATCTACATGCATTGCACTGTTCATAGTCTGGTATACTAAGGTGGTATTTCCCTTTAGAGAATTTTTGGATTGACTTGGCACATGCTTACACATGTTTAAGACTAAAAAGTCTACTCTGCCTTGATGATCTTTGAGTTTTAGAATAGTTATATCACTTTCATGCCCGATTCAATGTTGCTTTGTCGCTCTGCATGATTATGACCGTTATTGCTCTCTAGTTGGTCGCTTCCCAGTCTTTTGCTAAACTTCCACCTGTACTAAGCGGACTGACTGCTTGTGCATCCAAAATCCTTAAAACCTGTTATGCCATATGAGTCCACCATACCTTCCTATACATGGTATTTACCTGCCATTCCTAACGAAGGCTTTCATGTACCATCTCGAAACTAATCAAAAGCATTTCTCTTTTTGTGCCTATGTTTTAGCTCATGAGGAAGTAGTAGTTAATTCGTGATCTTTTTAAGTTGGACAAGTTTCACCCCTGGATTGCATGTCTAATGTGCAAACCCCTAATACGAAAAGGAACTGGCATTGAGTGCGCCCGGCTCAAAAAGATAATATAACAAACAAACCCTCCTTCACGCTTTGTTCATGAGAAATCAGAAAACTTTGGCAGTGATAAACAAAGGAGATTAAGAGGATGTGATCGTCCTCATGCGGGAGCCGTTCCTCGAGACTTGTCCACTCAAAAAGTGATTGAGTTATCTGCTAGCATTCGTTGACGAAATATGCACCTCTCAAAACGTTTTTATCTCTGTTTTTAAAACCAAGAGCTCTGGTACATGTTTAGTTTTTGTTTCCGACCACGGGTTTTCAACCTTGCCAATAACAGCCACGGTTCGAGAGTCTCACCTTCTTTCTTCAAAGCACCAACTATGAGAGCATAATTGTCATTCTGAGTGTAACGTGCATTGTTCCAAAGTATTACATTGTCTTCTGCATACTTGTGATATGATTTATTCTGAAATTTTTAGTTCTAGTCTCTTTTAAAAAAACTCTGGAGGAGTTTCTGCATTTATGTTTTGCTTCACTCATGGAGACTAGCGAGATACCACCCTAGTATGCTTAAGCTATGTGCAATGTAATCTTGTCTTGATTTTCAGTAATATATTATTTACTTTTAAGTATTTGTGACTGGTCACTTGAAAGAAGGATTGCCCCTTGCATTGTCCTCATAAGTACTGTTTCAATACTTGCTAAACTCTTTTTGTAGTACATGCTTATATACATCTAATGAAGCAAAAGAGTTTGTCAAAGTTTTCTTTGTCGCGTCCAGTTCATTGAACTGAATTGCTTGAGGACAAGCAATATGCTAAGCTTGGGGGAGTTGATACGTCTCAAACGTATCTACTTTTCCAAACACTTTTGATATTGTTTTGACCTCATTCTTGCATGATTTGAACTAAACTAACCCGGACTGACGCTGTTTTCAGCAGAGCTGCCTGTATGGTTTTATTGTGTGCAGGAAAACAGATTTTTAAGTATCTCAGAAAAATCCACGAAAAATCACAGAAAATCCACGCACCCGAAGGAACCAGGAACTAGAAGTGGGGCCAGAGGGGGGCTAGGGGGTGCCCAGGCGCCCTGTGGGCGCGCCCCCCTGGGCCGCGTCGGGGGGTCGCCTGGGTGGGGCCCACACCCCCTGGTGCCCTACTTTGCCTCGTATTTTTACTCACGACGCGGAAACCCCAGATCAGAAGTTCTTTTCGCAGTTTTCCGTCGCGGAGCCGCCGCCACCCTCTGTTCTTCCTCGGGAGGGCTAATCTGGAGGCTGAATTGGCCTCCGGAGAGGGGAGATCGTCGCCATCGTCATCATCATCACCACTCCATCATCCCTCCATGACTTCTCCCTCCATGTGTGAGTAATTCCCCTGCTGTAGGCAAAGGGGATGGTAGGGATTGGATGAGTTAGATCATGTAATAGTTTATCAGATCGTTGGGGGCATGTTGCCTATCATCTACTATGGTGTTTATCATCTTTGCTTCAACTTGTTATTCTTAATGCTTGACACTTAGGGCCCGAGTGCCATGATTTCAGATCTGAACCATATGTGTTTGCATGAATATATTTGTGTTCGTGATCCTATCTATGAGTTGTTTGCACCTGTTACGGTTCAGAACCGGCGATCCCAAAAGTGACAGCTTGGGACACCAAAGGGGACGGTCCGTAGTTTGAGGATTACATGTATCCATTGAGTTCATTGCTTTGTTCCGGTGCTCTTTGACAGGAGCACCTTAATATCCATAAGTTCCTTTTGGCCCCGTTCGTAGCGGGATGGTAGGACAAAAGATGTTGTGCAAGTTCTTATTGCAAGCACGTACAACTACCTACGGGATACATGCCTAATGTTTGATATTTGCCTAGATGATCATTACTTTTCCGTGTGCCGTGCCCCAAGTTAGAATCTATCTCATCCATGCAGCGCCTAACCATCCATCTCCCTAGCCTACAGTGTTTTAAATCCTGCTGGTTACTAGTTGCTATTCTTGCCATTCACTTTTGCTATTTACTTCTACTGTTTACTTTTACTATCACTATCATCACTATCATATCACTGTTACCACTTATCTTTTGTTGCAAGTAAGTATATTTCAGGTGCCGTTGAATTGACAACTCAACTGTCAAAGCTTATAAATACTCTTTGGCTCCCCGTGTGTCGAATCAATAAATTGGGTTATTCTTACCCGCGAAGACTATCTCGATCCCTTACGGTTGAGGGTTATCAGTCTTCTCGCCCGCCCGAGCCGCGGTGGTTGTCTTGCTGCCCTTCCTCATTTCTTGCCCGGCCCCCATGGACGACTTCGTAGTCATCTTCATCACCTTGCCACCGATAGGCATCCATGAAACCACGCAAGAGCAGGTGGTCCCGCACCTGCCCGGAATCCGGGTCCGCAATAAGGCTCGTCAGCTTGCATCTTCGACACGGACATCTTATCTCCGTCTCGTTCTTTTGAAGCATCTCGGCCTTCGCGGACCTCAAAAACCTATTCATGATGCCTTCGGTCATCGTGCGCACCATGGTCGCCTGCGGGGTATTGCAAAACGATATTTTAGAACCAAGAAAAAATTTGCCATGACTTTCCCTAAAAATAGGACAAAAAAGAATGCTTAATGCCAAAATTCTCACCGAAACGGAAATGAATCAACATTCCGGGAAAATATTGGCAACTATCGCATTTCAAATACCGGTACACCTCCAAACACAAACACATATGCAACACAACAAACATATGCAATACCACAAACATACATAGATCTAGCTAGGCCATAAAAAGTGCATGTGCACATTGTTGTATGGAGAACAACATAAATATAGCTTCCCCCCTTACTTACCTATCAAAACAAGGTAATTTAACCACTTAATTTGAATGATTATATGGTGGTAATGAGGTGAAAAAGAGGAGGGACCCGAGAGAAGAGGAGGTGGAGAGAATGAAGTGGGGGAGAAAGTGAGTGTGTGGGTAGGAGAGGCTGTCCAAAATATCTTGTTGTTGCCCGCTTACTAATGGCGCACCAACTATAAATGCGACATTAGTAATCAAGGTTACTAATGGCGCATTTATAGTAGGTGCACCATTACTAGTTTTGCAAAAAAAAATATCATACTAATGGCGCACTGTCACACAGTGCGCCATTACTAGTTTAAACTAGTAATGGCGCACTCTGGGACAGTGCGCCATTAGTAGTTTTGTAAAAAAAAAGAATAAAAAATATCATTAAAAAAAAGAACATCAATGGCGCACTTTACTGCTGGTGCGCCATTACTAGTTACAACTAGTAATGGCGCACTTCGTCCCGATGCGCCATTAGTATGTTTGGACAGGCGCGCTAGTTCAAAAAAAAACTTTTTGATACTAATGGCGCACTCCGGGACTGGTGCGCCATTAGTAGTTTGAACTCTAATGGCGTATCTGTTGCTGGTGCGCCATTACTATATACTAATGGCGCACTGCTTGTCTGGTGCGCCATTAGTATCTATTCCATCTATAGCCCTTTTCCTAGTAGTGTTGTTGTTGTTTTCAGCGATATTTTGCTATGTGAAAACAAATTTAAATATGAACGAATAATTGGTGTCCGTGGTCTTCTGCATGGACACGTTTGGATGGCCTCTCCCTCCATCGCAAAATAAGTGACTCAAGTTTGTACTAACTTTAGTAGTAGTAGTAGTAGTAGTAGTAGTAGTAGTAGTAGTAGTAGTAGTAGTAGTAGTAGTAGTAGTAGTGTTGAGTAGTAGGAGTAGTACAGTCGTAGGAGTAGTATAGTGTAGAGTAGTACGAATCTCATCTGACACCAACTTCCTTGGAGTCCGTGCTACAGCAAGCTACCCTAGGCTAGGTTACTAGTAGTAGTACTACCTCCATAGTGGGTACGTACTCCGTAAAATCAGATTTTCCCAAAACTAAGTGGCTCGGCCTTAATGCATGTCATAAGAAATATTATCATTGGAAACTAGTATGTTCAAAGACAAGTCCAATGATATAATTTCTGGTGACATGCATTGACATTTTGTTAAATAAATCTTTGGTCAAAATTTGACACAAAATACAAAGAGGACCAATAAACTAGGACAGACACCATGCGCGCTAGTAGTCGTAGTGATTTGAAAGGGCCCACTTCGAAAAACAAACAAAGAAAGAAAGGGCCCAATACACATTCAAGCATTTCATTACTTCTTTCTCTCTCTCTCTCTATGCATCCAAGAGTCATTGTGGATTGTCGGTGAATGAAGTTCGTGAAGGTCTGGAAGTCTACCTTGAAGACTTACCTGAGTGATTGGGCGAGGTATACAGTGACCTTAGCCCAAGGGGAATAAGGTGAAGATTGGGCCTTCTGAGTTCAATCTCAGCCTCCCTAACCAGACGTACAACTGTCATAATAGCTGAACTGGCCAAATAAATCACGTGTGTTCTCCGAGCAACTGATTTTATCACTTCACTCCTTTACTTACTGTTTAGTTTCATGAAGCCTTTGCTTGCTCATTTTGCTTGAAGACATCGTTTGATGACAATCCCTTTGATTACATCTTTGTCTTCACATTAACTACTTCTACTGTTATGTGCTTATGCTTTTGCGTCTTCGAAGACATTGTACGTTTCGAAGAAAATCATAAAAACTGCCTATTCACCCCTTGTCTAGTCAATAACTAGCCAGAGAGCAAAAGTGCTCCTGTCCAGGTTCCGCCTTGAGACCACGGCTGCTCATCCCGAAAGACTTCTCTTGATTTTTTTCCTATGATAAATGGCTTCGTATAGTAGAAGATGGGTTTAGAGAGACCCACATGGGCCCCACAAGCTAACGTGGTGCACACCTAGGGGGCACCCCCTGAGCTTGCCGGTCCATGGCAGCTCCTCTCCGATATATTTTCCTTTCAATATTTTTTCTATATTAAAAAATAAACCTCCTTAACTTTTCAGGTCATTTGGAGCTCCAGAGACTAGCTATCTATGTTGTAGCTCTTTTCCGGTAGAGAATTCCAGTTATCGGTAATTTCCCTCTTGTGATATATCTTAAAATTTAAGAGGGATAGGGCATTAGAATTGCATCAAAGGGTGGGATATAACTCTAAAACAGTAGAAATATCAATAATAAATCATGATGCAAAATGAGCGTATTAGTATGCGACGCGCCTCTGATTCGGTCATCCGCGTCCATGGCACCGGTAGCCTGGACACGAGCACCCACCTGTTGGGAAATGTAGTAGAAAACAAAAAAAGACGCGCCTATGATCACCCTAGATGAATAAGAAGATGCATAACAGGTTGGGATCACGATCGTTACCGTCACTGAGTTGTAGCGGAATTGTAGATCCTACTTGGAGTCCCTCAAACTATCGATGAATGATCCTTTGTACTGCCCATCAACATTACCTCGAGCCAAAGACCGAAATCATGACCTCTCTACTTGATTACAAGCGTGCATCCTTCACGATCCGGTAGGGCTTCATCGTCCAGAGCGAATTGTCGCTGGAGAATTAGAGGGAGGAGATTAGAACCACATGGGGCTTCTAATTACGAGGACAAGAGGATTTTCCAAGCTCTAATTAGTCAACTAGGACCAACTAGAACAAGAACTAGAAGCACTAGAGGAGGGACCAACTAGAACAAGAACTAGAAGCACTAGAGGAGGCTCGTAAACTTGTATGAACAAAAGATCACAAATCCTCATGTATATATAGGATAGAGGGGAGAGGGAGGGCTGACACCATGGGGGGGGGGTTCCCCCTTGGTGTGTCGGCCAGGAGGAGGAGTCTAACTCTTCCCCCTCTCCCAATTCTAAGGAAGGATGCACTTTCCCACTTGGGCCTTTTTGGCCCAAGTTGCCTTCCACCTCTTGGCCTTTTCTGGCACATTGATATTTAAATTAAATATAAAATGTTATAAATACTTATAGATCTTGGTTCCTTTGCTTGATCAACGGCACCACTATTGTCACAATAGAGAGCCATTGGATTCATGACACTTGGGACAACACAAATTTCTTCAAGAAACTTATTGATACAGAATGCCTCCTTTGAAGCTTCCGAAGCTGCAATATACTCTGCTTCTGTCGTAGAATCCGCAATAGTGTTTCGTTTGAAACTCTTCCAAACAACCGCCCCACCATTAAGTGTAAAAACATAATCTAATTGAAATTTTATTCATCTATATCAATCATGAAGCTAGCATTCGTGTAGCCATTTACAACAAGTTCTTCAACCCCTCCATAAACAAGGATCATATCCTTTGTTCTTTTGAGGTACTTAAGAATATTCTTAATTGTTGTCCAGTGAGCTAATCCTCGATCACTCTGGTATCTGCTACTAACACTTAGCGCATAATAAACATCTGTTCTTGTACATATCATAGCATACATGATGGAGCCAATAGCAGAGGCATATGGTACTCTAATGACCCACAAGTATAGGGGATCAATCATAGTCCTTTTGATAAGTAAGAATGTCAAACCCAACAGGGAGCAGAAGGAAATGACAAGCGGTTTCCAGCAAGGTAATTTCTATAGGCACTGAAATTGTGGTAGCAAGTTGTTTGATAGCAAGATAATTTGTAACAAGTGACAAGTAGAAATAGTAACAATAGGGGCAGGAAGATAGCCCAATCCTTTTGTGGCAAAGGACAAGCTGGAACAGTTTGTTGTAATAGGCAAAGTGTTCTTGAGAAGACACGGGAATTTCGTCTAGTCACTTTCATCATGTTGTATTGATTCGTGTTCGCTACTTTGCTAATATGTGGGTGGACCGGTGCTTGGGTGTTGTTCTTACTTGAACTAGCCTCCCACTTATGATTACCCCCCTTCGCAAGCAGCCACAACTATGAAAGATGAATTAAGATAATATCTAACCATAGCATTAAACATATGGATCCAAATCAGCCCCTTACAAAATAACGCATAAACTATGGTTTAAGTTTCTGTCACTCTAGCAACCCATCATCTAATAACTGCTCCATAATGCATTCCCTTGGGCCCAAAGATGGTGAATGTCATGTAGTCGACGTTCACATAACACCACTGGGAATCACAACATACACATCATCAAAATATCAAACGAATATCAAATTCACATGATTAATTGCAACATGACTTCTCCCGTGGCCTCAAGAACAAAAGTAACTACTCACAAAGCATATGCATGTTCAAGATCATAGGGGTAATAAATATCATAATGGATCCGAACATATTATCTTCCACCGAATAAACCAACTAGCATCAACTACAAGATGTAACCAACACTAGTAGCAACCCACAAGTACCAATTTGAGGTTTTTATACAAAGATTAAATACAAGAGATGAACTAGGGTTTGAGATGAGATAGTGCTGGTGAAGATGTTGATGGAGATTAATCCTCCCACAATGAGAGGGATGTTGGTGATGACGATGGCTTCGACTTCCTCCTCCCGGAGGGAATTATCTCCGACGGAATCTCTCCACGGGAGAGCAAAAGTGCTCCTGCCCAACTTCCGTCTTGAGACGGCGGTGCTCCAACCCGTAAGTCCTCCTCTTATTTATTTTTCTAGGGCAAATGTGATTATATACCAGAAGATGGTCGCCGAAAGTGGGCCTGCCCCCCCCCCCCACTACACCAGGGCGCACCTGGAGGGGGTGGCGCACCCTGGTGCCTCGTGGGCTCCTAGGTGCCCCCTCCGGTTTCTTCTCTCCAATATTCATTATATATTCCAAAATAATTATCCGTAAATTTTCAGCCCATTTGGAGATGTGCAGAATAGGTATCTCTGATGTAGCTTTTCCAGGTCCAGAATTCCAGTTGCTGGTATTCCCCCTCTTTGTGTAAACCTTGCAATTATGAGAGAATATGCATTAGAATTACTCCCCAAAGTGTTATACTGCATTAAAACACTAAAAACAACAGTAAGAAAACATGATGCAAAATGGATGTATCAACTCCCCCAAGCTTAGACTTCGCTTGTCCTCAAGCGAAAACTGACATCGAGAATCATGTCCACATGTTTGGAGAGAGAGGAGTCAATAAAAACAAAATACGGACATAGAAGCATCATGATCATTATTATAACCGCAATAAATAATATCATAGGACTTCTCATGAACAAGTAACAATTCATTACAATAGCAAAGTATGAAGCATAAACTTTCTTGAGAACTAACAAACTATGTTCTTAGTCAACAATGCAATTGCAATTCATCATATTTTCGAGAAGAGTCATGTGCCGGAGCCTTTTAGCAAGTCCACATACTCAACTATCATTTAGTCTTCTATGATTGCTAACACTCACAACATATATATATGGAGCAAAAAGTTTCAGCCAGACACATAGAAAGATAGGGGCTTGTAGTTTCACCTCCCAACTTATTGACCTCAAGGGTGATATCAACAATAATAACTCATGCTCACTCACATTCAACTGGGTATATGTGTGTAGATCTTTCCCCGCGACATGATGCTTGCAAAAGAGAAAAATAAAAAGGAATAGAGTAGAACACTATTGACTCAAACATAAAAAATAAAAAATAAAAGTAAAAGATAGGCCCTTCGCAGAGGGAAGCAGAGGAATTCATGCACTTTTATTTTTGGATGCACAATCCCTTAATGCAAAAGAACGTCACGTTATATTGCCCCCTATGATATCAACCTTTAATATGTAGTCCGCCGCTTTTTATAACTTTGTCATCATAGGTTTGTGTAACCCTTATTTTCCCTTACAATAAAAGATCAAACATATTTATAAGCAATTTTTATTGCCTTATGCACCGATGGCAACTTACTTGAAGGATCTTATTCAATCCATAGGTAGGTATGGTGGACTCTCATGACATGAAATTGGTTTAAGGGTTTTGGATGCACAAGTAGTATCTCTACTTAGTGGGGATTTTTGGCTAGCAATGATATTTGAGCAAGCACCAATTGTTAGAGGATCTATTACAATATAACTTCTGTGTGAATATGAACAAACATAAATCATTACGTTGTCTTACTTATCCAACGTCAACAATTTGGCATAAAATATTTAATGGGGGCTCACAATCATACAAGATGTCCAAGATAGTATATCTGCATGTGAATCTTCTCTTACTTAATGTTATGTTTGTCAATCTTCAATAAATTTTACCACTTATACTCTTTCTTATGTAATGTCATTACTTTCCATAAGATTAGTATATGATATTTTTCATTATTTCCTTTATTTGATTGAGACAAAGAAAGTAAAGAAGCAAGAACTCAGACTAAACTTTATTGTATAACTATCAACTCGATTACATAGATAGATAGATCACGAACTAACACACGGAAAATAGATCACACTAAACTTTTATTTAACTAGATCACGGAAACACTAAGGATCGAAATAAAACTTGTGAAGGGAATAAAAGTGATGGTGATACGTCTCAAACGTATCTACTTTTCCAAACACTTTTGCTATTGTTTTGCCCTCATTCTTGCATGATTTGAACTAAACTAACCCGGATAGACGCTGTTTTCAGCAGAGCTGCCTGTATGGTTTTATTGTGTGCAGGAAAATGGATTTTTAGGTGTCTCAGAAAATTCCAAGAAAAATCACAGAAAATCCACGCACCCGAAGGGCCATTGTGCCAGAAGTGGGGCCAGATGGCAGCCAGGGGGCCTAGGCGCCCTGCTGGCACGGCCCCACCCCTGGCCGCGCCAGGAGGCCGCCTGGGAGGGTCCTCCCCCCTCTGGTGCCCTACCTTGGCTCCTATTTATTCCCGTGGCGAGGAAACCCCAGAACAGAAGTCGTTTTTCCAGTTTCCGTCGCGGAGCCGCCGCCACCCTCTGTTCTTCTTCGGGAGGGCTAATCTGGAGGCTGATTTGGCCTCCGGAGAGGGGAGATCATCGCCATCGTCATCATCATCACCACTCCATCCTCCCTCCATGACTTCTCCTTCCATGTGTGAGTAATTCCCTGCTGTAGGCAAAGGGGATGGTAGGGATTGGATGAGTTAGATCATGTAATAGTTTATCAGATTGTTGGGGGCATGTTGCCTATCATCTACTTTGGTGTTTATCATCTTTGCTTCAACTTGTTGCTCTTAATGCTTGTCACTTTGGGCCCGAGTGCCATATTTTCAGATCTGAACCCTATGTGTTTGCATGAATATATTTGTGTTCTTGATCCTATCTATGAGTTGTTTGCACCTATTATGGTCCGGAACCGGCGATCCCAAAGGTGACAGCTTGGGACACCAAAGGGGATGGTCCATAATTTGAGGATTCCATGTATCCATTGAGTTTATTGCTTTGTTCCAGTGCTCTTTGATAGGAGCACCTTAATCTCCATAAGTTGCTTTTGGCCCCGTTCGTAGCGGGATGGTAGGACAAAAGATGTTGTGCAAGTTCTTATTGCAAGCACGTACAACTACCTGTGGGATACATGCCTAATGTTTGATATTTGCCTAGATGATCATTACTTTTCTGTGTGCCTTGCCCCAAGTTAGATTCATGATGTATCTCATCCATGCAGCGCCCAACCATCCATCTCCCTAGCCTACAGTGTTTCAATCCTGCTGGTTATTAGTTGTTACTTTTGCTGTTCACTTTTGCTGTCACCTCCATCACTATCATATCATCGTTACCACTTATCTTTTGTTGCAAGTAAGTATATTTCAGGTGCGGTTGAATTCACAACTCAACTGTCAAAGCTTATAAATACTCTTTGGCTCCCCGTGTGTCGAATCTATAAATTGGGTTATTCTTACCCGCGAAGACTATCTCGATCCCTTACGGTTGAGGGTTATCAAGTACCATTTTCTGGCGCCGTTGCCAGGGAGCATAGCAATATTTACAAGTCTACTTAAAGTATCCTACCTGCTGCACTTCATCCGCTATGGGTAAGAAAGGAGACCCCAAGGTTCCGATCTTACTATCCACTACAAGAAGAGGTATTGTTCTGAACACTAGTGCTACACTTGATTCACCTTCTGTTATGAGTAAGTTTGCCTCACCACCACCACATGATGCTTCTACTGAATCTGTTACTATGTCTTATACTTTTGATGATGCTTCTACTACTCTTGATGATATTGGTTCACTTGGTTATGCTCTTGAGAAACAGATCGCTGCTGCTGCAAAAAAATCTGGAATTGAAATTCCTGTTACTCGCTACCCTATTGGTGGAACTTATGATTATCCTGATTTGAGTAAACTCAAGGAGAGACTCCTTGATGATGATTACATTATGCTTGATGATGATTTATGCAGGGAACTGACAGAGTTGGCCGACTCTGACCCTGAAGCTATTAAGAAGCTGCTTGAAAAACACTCCTTGAAGAACAAGACTGTTCCTGATCCTGAATTTGCTACATCTCCTATATGCATCAATGATCCTGATTATGATTTCTCTGTTGATCTTTCACTTATATCTATGGTTGAAGCTGACCCCTTTTATGGCAGAGAAAATGATGATGCTATTGCACACCTGACCAAACTCACTGAGTTGGGTGGCTTGTTTACCACGAATGAAAAGATACGAAACTTTTATGTGACTAAGCTTCTTCCTTTCTCTTTGAAGGAAGGTGCTAAAACATGGTATGATGCACTACCATGTGGTTCCATTAAGAGTCCTCAAGACTTAGCTCACTCTTTTGTTGATAAGTACTTTCCTGCTCATATGCAACATGCTGCTTTACAAAGAATTTATAACTTTAAACAGTTGCAGGATGAGCACCTCCCTAAAGCTTGGGGGAGGTACTGTAGTCTGATCCAGGCTAGACTAGGACATGGAGTCCCTAAGAATGAATTAATCGATATATTTTATGCTGGTCTAACTGATGAATCCAGGTCCTATTTGGATAGTTGTGCTGGTTGTGTTTTCAGGAAAAGAACACCGGACGATGCAGAAGAATTGATGGGCAGGATTGCCAAAAACCATGAAGATTGGTCCGTCCCTGAACCACCTCCACCACCAAAGAAGAGGGGCATGCTTGTTCTAAGCCCCGAAGATATGCAAGAAGCAAAGAAGTCTATTAAAGAGAAGGGTATTAAAACTGAAGACGTGAAGAATCTACCCCCTATTGAGAAGTTGTGTGAGCCTACCACTCACCCTCCTATGGTAGAGGTACACTCTCTTTTAGATTTCAACGCAAGTGACATCCCTCATGGTAAGCCTCCTGATCAATGTTTAGATGAGCTTGATAATTTTATTATGAAGCAAAGTCATTTTAATGAGAGGATACAAAGTCAATTGCATGATAATTCCCTTGCTATCAAAAGTTTACTTGATGTTCTAGGTAGAATAGTTAATGATGTTAAATGTCTTGTGAAGCATTTTCATATGGTTCAAACTCAGCTTGAACAAATTTCTAATGTGCAAAAAGATTTGCTTGCTAACAATACCAAACAAGATGATTTACAGGCCTTCGGGATTAAGACCCGAGGAGGAACTAGCACTCAAGATCCTCTCTATCCAGAGGGGCATCCGAGGAGAATCGAGCAAGATTCTCAAATGCAGGAAGAAGAAATTGTTGGCTCTCCAAAGAAGAAGAAGAAGAAACACAAGGAGGCTGACAATTCCAATGATCCTATTACAAGTGAAGAGCCAGCTGTCGATCCCAACAGTATATCTACCTCCGATGCTGAGACTGAAGACGGTGCCGAACCTGAAGATATGGATAAGGAGAAGAATGATCCGCCTGAAGTTCGAGAAGAAGAAGCACCTGACAAACGCAAGAAGTATACTAGAGAAGACTTCGTCGCAAGAAGACATGGGAAGGAAAGAGAACCATCGATACAGAAACCCATGCCCTTTCCAGGTAAGTCTCTCAAATCTAAAGAAGAAGAGCATTACAATAAGTTTTGTGAGTGGATGAAACCTCTTTTTCTTCAAATCCCTTTGACTGATGCTATTAAGTTACCTCCCTATTCAAAATATATGAAAGATATTGTTACTAATAAAAGAAAAGTTCCTAATGAAGCAATATCTACTATGCTTGCTAACTACTCTTTCAGTGGCAAGATTCCTGAGAAGCTTGGTGATCCAGGTATACCCACCATTCCTTGCTCCATAAAGAATAATTATGTCAAAACTGCTTTATGTGATCTTGGAGCAGGAGTGAGTGTTATGCGTTTCTCTCTTTACAAGAGGCTTTGTTTAGAGAAACTAATTCCTACAGATATCTCTCTTCAGATGGCTGACAAGTCAACAACCGTCCTGATAGGTATTTGTGAGGATGTTCCCGTAGAAGTTGCGAATTGTTTGATCCTTACTGATTTTGTCGTGCTTGACATGCCCGAGGATGGGAGCATGTCCATTATTCTTGGTAGACCTTTTCTTAACACCGCAGGTGCTATTATTGATTGCAATAAAGGAAAGGTTACCTTCAATGTGAATGATAAAGAACACACGGTGTATTTTCCAAAGAAGACCGACAAGAGGCATGGCCTCAACTCTATAGAAAATATCGAGACCGTGAAGATTGGAGAATGGGACTGTCCACTACATGTGCACCACAAATACAAAACTATTATGGTGGGGACAATGTCCATTAAAGTAAAGGTGCAATGATCACTTCGTAAGAGGTGGGACTTTTTGCTCTATATATCGCCGGTTTGTTGGTAAGACTTGATCAACCTTACTAGTGAGCATGTTTTATATAGGTAAAAAGTTGAGCTTGTTATGTTTTCATTTGTTTTAGCTTTTGTTCTCCTTGCTGTACCAAGTGTTTGTGTTTTTGAAGCTTCACAATACTAATCACTGCTTTAAGTTTTCAGAAAGTTTTGCAGCTTTTTGAACTTCGAAAAAAATTCAACAGTGAAGTTTTCAGAAAAATTCCAGAAAAATAAAAATAAAAATTTCCATGCCGGGAGTGACCCAGAGGCACCTGGGGCTGACCAGGGGGGGCCACCAGTGGCCCAGGCGGCCAGCTGGCGCGGCCTGCCCCCTGGCCGCGCCCATAGGGCGCCTGGGGCCCACAGGTCCCGCCTCCAGGTGAGTCTTCTTCCTCTCTCTCTCTTTCTCTCCGAAAACACGAGTTCTGCACCTGTTCTTGCGTTCTTGCTGTTCTTGGAGGCAATTTTCGATCTCTCTCTACAGCCTATCATTCGAGTTGAGATTTTGAACAAATACTCCCTGGTATGTAACTCCTCCACCCCTCCAATTAGATTTTTGGTTGGTGGCTTCATTTGTGAGTATTTAGTAGTTCTTGGTGCTGTGTAGATGAGCTTGCATGCATGTGTAGAAATTTATTTTCCAAGTTTTGATGCAAGTTTATGCCTTAGGTAAGTGAGTTTAGTAGTTTGCCTTAACCCACTTTGTTTAAATCCTTGTTTTTGTAATTTGCCAAAAATTTCAGAAATGAGTTTGTTAGGAAGGGCAAAGGGGTGGCTTGAGAAGAAGAAGCCCGCGCGCTTCGATCGAGTTACTAGAGCCGCAGCTTTACCCTCGACTGCTAGGGTGAGCTACAATGAAGATCATGTGCCCCTAGAGTTGTTGGAAGACACAAATCCAGCACGTGCGATGATGTTCCCATGTGATGAATTCCTTGAAGCTGCAGGAATTAAGGATGAGTTTTATAATCTTTGTGCTAATGCAGGCCTGACACGGCTCGTCACGTGCCGTGTTGCTCAGTATCAAAAACTCACCTCCGGTTTCATTAACAGTTTTAGATATAACCTTGATACTGGTTCCATTGAGTTTAAAATTTACAATAATCTTTTGACCATGCCCTTGGAAAAGTTTTGTGAAATAATAGGTGTGCCAAACGTTGGGCGGACGGCGAAGATGACCTCTCAGCCCTCCGAGCTGAGAACCGTCTTCAACTCTCTCTGCAGCATGGATACGAGGGATATTCATCGGTCAAAAATCTCCAGCATCTTATTCCCTCACCTCAGGTATTTTGCGTATTATGTTGCTAGAGGGGTGTTAGCTCGTGACAACACGAGCAGCATTTCTGCGCCGGACATTGCTATCCTGGCAACCGCCCTCTCAGGGAGGTTTGATTATAATGTGGGTGCCTTAATTGCTCGACGCCTTGCTATGAATGGTAACAAGGGAAATTTATTTGGTGGCGTTTATGCCACACTTATCTTAGAGTATCTTAAAGGCACCCCACACCCTGATGATAAGCCTTTTACTTATTTAAGTTTTGATCTTGCTGCTATGAAAAGGCATAAGTTAGTTACCATGACTTCTGAGTTTGGTAACCTTGTTTATATCTTGCGTTTCGGAACTACCGCGGAACGCAAGATCCGTCTACCTGCACCTCTTTTGTTTGATTTTTCTCGCAGGAACGGATGGTCCTTTGATGTTATCCAGTTTGATGAGTTCATGGTCCAGCATCAGTTTCATAACCCCATGGAGGGGGTTGTGCCCGACGAGGAGGAGCACGGTGAGTTACCACCTTTTCAGGGGGAGACCGTCACCCAGATTGGTGATGGGTCTTCCTCTGCTTGGAGTGCGGACCCTTCTTCGTGGGAGGATCCGAGGACTTCGGTGTACGCGCCGGAATCCTTATACGACCCTTGGACTCACCAGTACCACCCCGGAGCAGGAGGCTCCTGGGGGCAATAGCTACTACCAACTTAGGCCAAAAGCCTAAGCTTGGGTGAGTACGTGCCCTTCTCACTTTTCCATTGTATTATCCGTTTTATTTTTGTTCGCTTTGATCTTTTCGAAGTTTTTGCCTGTTCTTCTTTGTTCTTTCTTTGCAAAAACAACAAAAAGATTTTCTCTTTCTTTTGCTTTCGTTCAACCTTTGAAAAAAACCCAAAAAGATTTCCTTTCTCTCTTTAGTTTGCTTTGTTTTCAGAGTTCAGCTCGAGTCCATGATGGCATTTAATTATATTTCCTACGTTCGATCGTGCAAGTGACAAGGCAGTAATGACGAAGATCGACGGAAGGGAAGCGACAAGGAAAACCGGTATGAACTCTTCTTGTTTCTACTTTTGTACATATGCATGTACTTATGATCTAGAGACCAGCTTGTAGCGACATAGTGCTATGTTTACAATGCTTTCCCAGTGGTTCATGCTTTCCTTGTGGCTAATCTCAAATAGCTAGAGTATATAATGTGTAATTGAAATGATTTACATGCATTGCATTGTTCATAGTTTGGTATACTAAGGTGGTATTTCCCTTTGGAGAATTCTTGGATTGACTTGGCACATGTTTACACATGTTTAAGACTAAAAAGTCTGCTTTTCCTTGATGATCTTTGAGTTTCAGAATAGTTATATCACTTTCATGCCCAATTCAATGTTGCTTTGTCGCTCTGCATGATTATGACCGTTATTGCTCTCTAGTTGGTCGCTTCCCAGTCTCTTGCTGGCCTTCGCTCGCACTAAGCGGAATTCGGCTTGTGCATCCAAATCCTTTCAAACCAGTTATTCCATATGAGTCCACCATACCTTCCTATGTGGTATTTACCGGCCATCCTAATGAAGACTTTCTTGTACCATCTCGAAATTATTCAAATTTACTCCTGTTTTGTGCCTCTGTTTTAGCTCATGAGGAAGTAGTAGGTAATTCATGATCTTCTTATGTTGGACATGTTTTATCCCGGGATTGCATGTCTAATCTGCAAACCCCTAATACGAGGAGGGACTGGCATGAGTGCGCCCAGCTCACAAAAGATAATCACAATCAACAAACCCTCCTTCACGCTTTGTTTATGAGAAATCAGAAAACTTTGGTAGTGATAAACAAAGGAGATTAAGGGGATGTGATCGTCCCCATCTTGGGAGCCGTTCCTTGAAACATGTCTAGCATAAGAAGTGATTGGGTTGTCTACTAGCATTCGTTGACGAAATATGCACCTCCCAAAATCATTTTTACCTCTGTTTTCAAAACCAAGAGCTCTGGTACATGTTTAGTCTTTGCTTCCAACCACGGGTTTTCAACCTCGCCATCAAATTCCACGGTTCGAGAGTCTCCACCTTCTTTCTTCAAAGCACCAACTAGGAGAGCATAATTGTCATTCTGAGTGTAATGTGCATTGTCCCAAAGTATTACATTGTCTTCTGCATGCTTGTGGTATTATTTATTCTGAAATTCTTAGTTCTAGTCTCCTTTAAAACTCTGGAGGAGTTTCTGCATTTATGTTTTGCTTCACTCATAGAGGCTAGCGAGATACCACTCTAGTATGTTCAAGCTATGTGCAATGTAATCTTGTCTTGATTTTCAGTAGCATATTATTTACTTTTAGTTATTTGTGATTGGTCACTTGAAAGAAGGATTGCTTCGTGCATTGTCCTCATAGCATTGTTTCAATACTTGCTAGACTCTTTTCGTAGTACATGCTTATATACATCTAATGAAGCAAAAGAGTTTTTCAAAGTTTTCTTTGTCGTGTCCAGTTCGTTGAACTGAATTGCTTGAGGACAAGCAATATGCTAAGCTTGGGGGAGTTGATACGTCTCAAACGTATCTACTTTTCCAAACACTTTTGCTATTGTTTTGCCCTCATTCTTGCATGATTTGAACTAAACTAACCCGGACTGACGCTGTTTTCAGCAGAGCTGCCTGTATGGTTTTATTGTGTGCAGGAAAATGGATTTTTAGGTGTCTCAGAAAATTCCAAGAAAAATCACAGAAAATCCACGCACCCGAAGGGCCATTGTGCCAGAAGTGGGGCCAGAGGGCAGCCAGGGGGGGCCCAGGCGCCCTGCTGGCGCGGCCCCACCCCTGGCCGCGCCAGGAGGCCGACTGGGAGGGTCCTCCCCCTCTGGTGCCCTACCTTGGCTCCTATTTATTCCCGTGGCGAGGAAACCCCAGAACAGAAGTCGTTTTTCCAGTTTCCGTCGCGGAGCCGCCGCCACCCTCTGTTCTTCTTCGGGAGGGCTAATCTGGAGGCTGATTTGGCCTCCGGAGAGGGGATATCATCGCCATCGTCATCATCATCACCACTCCATCCTCCCTCCATGACTTCTCCTTCCATGTGTGAGTAATTCCCTGCTGTAGGCAAAGGGGATGGTAGGGATTCGATGAGTTAGATCATGTAATAGTTTATCAGATTGTTGGGGGCATGTTGCCTATCATCTACTTTGGTGTTTATCTTCTTTGCTTCAACTTGTTGCTCTTAATGCTTGTCACTTTGGGCCCGAGCGCCATGTTTCCAGATCTGAACCCTATGTGTTTGCATGAATATATTTGTGTTCTTGATCCTATCTATGAGTTGTTTGCACCTATTATGGTCCGGAACCGGCGATCCCAAAGGTGACAGCTTGGGACACCAAAGGGGATGGTCCATAATTTGAGGATTCCATGTATCCATTGAGTTTATTGCTTTGTTCCAGTGCTCTTTGACAGGAGCACCTTAATCTCCATAAGTTCCTTTTGGCCCCGTTCGTAGTGGGATGGTAGGACAAAAGATGTTGTGCAAGTTCTTATTGCAAGCACGTACAACTACCTGTGGGATACATGCCTAATGTTTCATATTTGCCTAGATGATCATTACTTTTCTGTGTGCCCTGCCCCAAGTTAGATTCATGATGTATCTCATCCATGCAGCGCCCAACCATCCATCTCCCTAGCCTACAGTGTTTCAATCCTGCTGGTTATTAGTTGTTACTTTTGCTGTTCACTTTTGCTGTCACCTCCATCACTATCATATCACCGTTACCACTTATCTTTTGTTGCAAGTAAGTATATTTCAGGTGCGGTTGAATTGACAACTCAACTGTCAAAGCTTATAAATACTCTTTGGCTCCCCGTGTGTCGAATCTATAAATTGGGTTATTCTTACCCGCGAAGACTATCTCGATCCCTTACGGTTGAGGGTTATCAGATGGTGATACAATACTGGAGAACCTCCCCAAGCTTGGCAAAAGCCAAGGGGAGTGCCCATACCCATGCACTCAAGTCTCCTTCTTTGATGATGAAACATTGCTCAATTCGTCCTTTAGCTTGAGTAGATGCATCAATTTGTGATTAATACTCCAAAGTATGGCGTTTTGCTCCTCCAAAGAATAACTTCACGAGTGAGGTAAGTATTCCGAATACATACTGTTTCAAAGGTTTGTAAAGCTTCAATTTCATAGGGGGGGAGATGATCAAGGTAGGGTTTCAGGATATCTCCCTCAGTTGCAGCCTTCTCCGGTGGGATGGTTTATCCTCCTACTGTCTCGTCTACCTTCTTGTCCTTGGCATCATCCTTCTTGATTCCCTCTCTCTGGAGTTCTATTTTCATCAACCAAGCATCCTCTCCCGCGTTGTTGGAAGAAGAAGAAGACATGATGTTTGGCTTGGTAGATCTGACCAGAAAACAACACGAAACAAGAACATATGATATTTCTGCGACGCGATGGTCAAATCAGCCAGGAGTATATATAGAGAATTTTTTATAAGGAAATATGTGCACCATAAGAAAACAGAGTTGGGAAGGTGCCCATGGGGCCCACTACCCACCAGAGCGCGCCCTGGTGCCTCGTGGGCACCCGGGTTGCCTTCCCGTGTGTTTCTTGTTTTTGTATTTTCCTAAATATTCCAAAACTGACAGAAAATATTTTTGCCTATTTCTCTGAGTTGGTTTACTTACAGTATCATGTTCCTCTTCCCTTTCAGGGTTCTGGAGTGTTCTGGAAGGTCTCTTTTATGTATTCCTCCAGTGTCATGGTTTGAATAGTATTAGTTTCACATTAATAGGTGTACCTGAAATATAGTGCTTAATTCTTTGTCCATTGACCACCTTCGGATTAACGCCTTCCGGATTATTGATCTTCATAGCTCCAGACTGATAAACTTCTTTGATAATATATGATCCTTCCCATTCGGAGAGAAGTTTTCCTGTAAAAAACTAAAACGAGAATTGTACAATAGAACATACTCACCCACTTTGAATTCCCGCTTTTGAATTCTTTTGTCATGCCATCTCTTACCTTTTTATTTAAATAACTAGCAAATATGCCCATGCGTTGCAACAGGAAAACAAATTCACGCCTCATACACACACTTAACGACATCAGCAAATCCCTTGAAATCTTTCATGATGCCACACAACAAGCAACATGATAAGTGGTGTTGTGCAAACACAAAAAAGTGTGATGATTTTTGAAGTGCACTCAAGGTGTTTAGAATTCATTATACAACACAAATATCTACCTAGTTGCCAGTGTATGTTTACGCATTTGCTGTTGTTTCTCGGTGATGCCCAATTTTTTGCATTAGATTGAAAATAGCAAAATACATTTTAGTATTTAATGATGGTATGTGCATAAGAGCATTATTTAATCTCGGTGATGCCCAACACCTGATGTTACATCCATTTGAGGGACAAGTTTTTGCGCACGGAGGGAGTATGTGTTTGCACATATATATATATATATATATATATATATATATATATATATATATATATATATATATATATATATATATATATATATATATATATATATGTGTGTGTGTGTGTGTGTGTGTGTGTGTGTGTGTGTGTATGTGTGTGTGTGTGTGTGTGTGTGTGTTTGCAATCATAATTTAGTTCAAGACTTAATTTGGTTGCAAACATATTGGATAGCTCCATAAAAAACAACCAATCTACAAGGACATGTGTAATAGGCATTTCTAAAGTATCTCATCATATAAAGAAGGTATTATTTAAGTTTGCACCCAGAACATAATTTCAAAAGTTAATGATAATAGCATATTTTGAATCTACACATTTTTATGATGAATATTCATATATCACATGTCAGATTTGGAGTTAGGGTTTCAAAGATACGAAAATTTCAAAAAGTATTTGATCTTTTAAAGAAAAAGGGAGGGTGGGGGAATCAAACCCACGACCTCCAGCATGGTAGGTCAAGGAACCAACCAGTGTGCTGCCCGTATGTTTATTGTACATAGGGGATCTCCTCTTATTGAGCTATGGCAAGCGCGGACAAAAAAAAGAAACCAAACATTTTTCTCACTTACCGGTGGCATTGGTGGGTAATTTTTTGCAACTTTAGGGGAAGTTTTAATGACGGACGGCAGAAGTGATAGCCGCTTTATTAGTAGGTAAAGATTTGGCATTTTCATAAGCTTGGGTTCTCCATTCATCAAGCGAGCTATTATCAAATAACCTCTTTTCACCAGCAAGTTTGAAATCATAATTGAGTTCTTTAATTGCCCAATATGCTTTATGTTCTAAGTCAAGTGATAAATGACATGCTTTTCCATAAACCATTTTATACGAAGACATACCCATAGGATTTTTATAAGCTATTCGGTAGGCCCAAAGTGCATCATCTAATTTCTTAGACCAATTCTTTCGGGACATTTTAACAGTCTTTTGCAAAATTGATTTTATTTCCTTGTTGCTTAATTCAACTTGACCACTAGACTGGGGGTGATAAGGAGATGCAATTCTATGGTTAACATCATACTTAGCAAGCAATTTACGGAAAGCACCATGAATAAAATATGAACCACCATCAGTATTTAAATATATAGGGACTCCAAACCTCGGGAAGATAACTTCTTTAAGCATTTTAATGGAGGTGTTATGGTCATCACTACTGGTTGGAATAACTTCTACCCACTTAGTGACATAATTGACATCAACCAAAATATGTGTGAATCCATTAGAGGAAGGAAAAGGTCCCATATAATCAAAGCCCCAAACATAAAATGGTTCAATAACAAGTGAATAATTCATAGGCATTTCCTGACATCTACCAATATTACCAATTCTTGGACATTCATCACAAGAAATGACAAACTTATAAGCATCTTCGAAAATAGTAGACCAATAAAAACAAGCCTGTAGTACCTTGTGTGCAGTTCTATCTCCCGCATGGTGTCCTCCGTATGCCTCGGAGTGGCACTTTAGTAGGTTTTGTTCCTGTTTTTCATGCTCAGGTATAAAACATCTAATAATACCATCTACTCCTTCTTTTTAAAGATGTGAGTCATCCCAAAAGTAATGTCTTAAATCAAAGAAGATTTTTTTTCTCTTGTTGGTACGTAAAACTAGGTGGTATATATTTAGCCACAATGTAATTAGCATAGTTAGCAAACCAAGGAGTGTTATAAGAAGCATTGATGACAACAAGTTGTTCACCAGGGAAACTATCATCAATAGGTAGTGGGTCATCAGGAATATTTTTCTAACCTAGACAAGTTATTAGCTATGGGGTTCTCAGCTCCTTTTCTATCGGTGATATGCAAGTCAAATTCTTGCACCAAAAGAACCCACCTAATGAGTCTAGGTTTAGCATCTTTCTTATCGATAAGATATTTAATAGCATCATGCTCGATGTGAACAATTACTTTGGAATCAACAATGTAAGATATGAATTTATGACAAGCAAAACACAACTGCTAAAAATTCTTTCTCAATAGTAGCATAATTTCCTTGAGCACTTCCTAGATTTTTACTAGCATAATGGATAACGTTTAATTTATTATCAACTCTTTGTCCTAGAACAACCCAAATAGCATAGTCACTAGCATCACACATAATTTCAAAAGGCAAGTTCCAATCAGGTGGTTGAACAATAGGTGTGGTGGTTAAGGCTTTCTTAATTGTTTCCTAGGCTTCTACACAATCATCATCAAAAACAAAATGAACATCCTTCTGTAATAAATTGGTAATAGGCCTAGAAATTTTAGAGAAGTCTTTAATAATTGTCCTATAGAAACCAACATGGCCAAGGAAACTACGAATACCAGACATGGCATTTTATCAATTGCATCAACTTTAGCTTTATCCACCTCAATACCTCATTCAGAAATTCTATGACCCAAGACAATACCTTCATTCACCATAAAGTGGCACCTCTCCCAATTCAAGACAAGATTAGTTTGCTCACATCTCTGCAAAACTCTATCAAGGTTGCTTAAGCAATCATCAAAAGAAGTTCCGTAAACAGAAAAATCATCCATGAAAACCTCAGCAACTTTTCACAAATGTCAGAGAATATAGTAGTCATACATCTTTGAAAGATAGCAGGTGCATTGCATAAACCAAAAGGCATAAGTCTATAAGCATCAGTTCCAAAAACACCAGTAAAGGTGGTTTTCTCTTGATTAGGTTGTGAAACAGGTATTTGAGAGAAATCAGAATATCCATCGAGAAAACAAAAGTGTGTGTGCTTTAACAATCTTTCTAGCATTTGATCAATGAAAGGCAAGGGATAATGATCTTTCCTAGTTGCTTTATTTAATTTTCTAAAATCAATTACCAACCTATAGCTAGTACAATTCTTTGTGGAATAAGTTCATTTTTATCATTAGGAACGACACTGATACCTCCTTTCTTAGGAACACAATGAACGTGACTTACCCATCTACTATCAGCTATAGGATAAATTATACCTGCTTCGAGAAGCTTTAATATTTCATTTCTTACCACTTCTTTAATTTTGGGATTTAATTGTCGCTCATGATCAACAACAGGTTTAACATATGGTTCCATATTAATCTTGTGCTGACAAACTGTAGGACTAATGCCCTTAAGGTCATCAAGAGTATATCCAATAGCAGCAAGGTGCTTCCTTGGAGTTTTCAAAAATGTCTTTTCTTCATGCTCTATATGGTTAGCACTGATAATAACAGGATATATCTTCTTATCATCAAGTAAGCATATTTCAAAGTGTCAGGTAATTGCTTTAATTCAAACACAGGATCACCTTTAGGTGGAGGAGGACCTCCTAAGGTTTCAACAAGAAAGTTGTGCTTGGGAATAGGTTGTTGTTCAAAGAACAACTTATCTATTTTATTTGTTTCATGCATATGCATAACATTTTCATGGTCTAGCAAGTATTGTTCTAATGGGTCAGTAGGTGGAATAGCAATAGAAGCAAGACCAATTATTTCATCCTTGCTAGGGCCGTCGGGAACCATGTCCTTTCAGCCCCCAGTTCGTGAAACACTCGCGGGTACTCTACGAGCTGACCCGACTTTAGTCACAACATGTATCATGTATAGTATGTATGTATATATACACATGATCACCTAACGAAGTGATCACGACCCGATAGTATAGCATATCAGACGGACAAGAGTGTAAGGACAATAATGGAATACTAGCATCCAAGGTTGTCAGAATCGTGATTCTGAATCGGATCGAAGCTTCAATGGTAGGATCACAAATCATAGAATCTTCACTATCAAAATCATAAAAAGTAGATTCCGCTAACCAAAATCGTAGAATCAGAGTGCTTAGTTTGGATCGTAAAGTCGTAAAATCGCACAATAGAATCGCGATTCTGACAACCTTGCTAGCATCCTATACTAAGCATTTAGGATAGTAGGTAAAGTATCAACAACAGTAGCAACAATGATAAGCTATGCAACAGAATATGAGCTATCAGAACAACAACAATAGCAAAACCCAATGCAAGAATGAGAGAGAAGGAATGGGTGGCATCTGGATGATCAAAGGGGTTTTGCTTGCCTGGAAGCTCTACGGAGAAGGATGGGTCACTGACACCGTAGTCGAACGGGGCAACAGCGGCGTCAGTCTCAAAGTCTATCTGAGAGAAGGGGGAAAACAATAAATACAATGCAAACAGATGCATGACGATGCATGACATGGCAATAAGCGGTGCTAGGTGTGACCTAATGCGGTACTAGGTGATACTAGCGAAGGGGGGAAACATCCGGGAAAGTATTCCCGGTGTTAGGTATTATCAGATATATGAAACGGAGGAGACGGTTCCATGCTCGCTATGCTAGGGGCACTTGACACATGAACAGAGTGCGTATTGGGAATCGTCACATTTTTTAGAGCAACTTTCATGTATAAAGTATTTTCATTCCAGTTACGGTTAATTTTATATTAATTTTCAAAGTTTTAATCAATTATTGAAATTTAACAAATTTAAATTAATTCAAAAACAGGCTTACTGCATCAGCATGATGTCACCAGTCAACACAGTCTTTAACTGGTCATATCTACATGTGGGACCCCACTATCATTCACACATCAGATAATTAACATTTTAAATAGACTAATTACGTGATTAGGGCAATTAAGTTTAATCAAACCAAATTAAGTAAGTTAATTAATTCACTAATCAATTGATTTTGTATTTCTTTTATTTCTTCCTTTTAAATTTCATGTTTACAGGGGCGTGGGCCCTGATCATCATAGGTACGAGGCCAAACAAGGGCGGGCTGACGGGCGTCCAGATTAACGAGCGCGGGGTGGAGTGAACCCAGGCGGGCGCACGGGCGCCGGGCAGGAGCTACGGTAGGGCGCCAGGTAGGAGCTACAGCAGGACGCCGACGAGGCTTGGCCGGGCGAGCACATCTGGGTGGAGCGGCGCGGCAGACGCAAAGGGGGGAGGCCCGGCGTGGCGAGCAAGCCAGCGCAGAGGTGCGACGCGGTGACGACACAAATGCGGTGAGGGGAGGCGACGACACGTGGTGCGGGAGAGCGGACGGCGGCGAAGGCAGAGGAGCGGGGCAAGGCAAGGCCAAGGGGTGGAGCGGCTGCTGCGAGCGCAAGAGGGCGGGGAAGGCGACAGGCTCAGACGGCGGTGATGGCAAGCAGCAGCAGCTGCAGCAGGCGGGGAGGAGGAGGCCGGGGCGAGCACGAGGGGCGGCTGCGGTCGATAGCGAGCGTTGCGAGGAGAGGTAGAGTAGGGCGAGGCCAGGAGCGGGGGCTCGCGACGGCCAGCAGCCAGAGGGGTAGTGGCAGAGCAGGGGAGGGCACAGGTCGCGGGCAGGTGCATGGAGGCATGGCCGTGGGCGCTTAGGAGCGTGGTGATACGGCCAGGCAGGCGACTCGTCACGGGAGCATGCGGGGCGCAGGTGCGTGAAGTGGTCGCGATGGGCGCAGGGCCGGAGCACGTCGGGACAGTGAGAGGGGGCACAGGGAGACAAGGGGTTAGCTCACCCTCCGGTGCAGGTGTACAGGCGGCAAGGGTCGATGGCACCGGCGGGGAAGAGACGAGGAGGCGGTGGTCGGCAACAGCGGGGTGACGGGGACAACGACACGGCATCGGCGTCAGGTGATAACCCACAAGTACAGGGGACCGCAACATTTTTTGAGGATAGAGTATTCAACCCAAATTTATTGATTCAACACAAGGGAGCCAAAAAACTATTCACGAGTATTAGTAGTTGAGTTGTCAATTCAACCACACCTGAAAGACGTAATATCTACAGTAAAGTAATATGGAAGCAACGGTAACGGTGGCAAAAGTAACAGTAGTAGTTTTGTCGCAATTTTAACAGCAGCAGTAACGAAAGTAACGAAGCAAGGATAAATATGAACCAAACTCGTAGGCAATGGATTGGTAATGATAGGTGTCGGATGATATTCATCATACAACAGTTAAAACCTAGGGTGACACAGAACTAGCTCCAATTCATCGATATAATGTAGAAATGTATTCTGTATATAGTCATAGATGCTTATGGAAAAGAATTTGTATGACATCTTTTGTCCTACCCTCCCGTGGCAGCGGGGTCCTAATGGAAAATAAGGGATATTAAGGCCTCCTTTTAATAGAGAACCGAAACAAAGCATTGCCACTTAGTGAATACATGAACTCCTCAAACTATGGCAATCACCGGAAAGAATCCCAATTATTGTCACCTTGGGGTATGTGGATCATAACTCGTAATAGGTGTCTACAACTTGCAAGATCAGATCAAGAACACATGTATATTCATGAAAACATAATAGGTTCAGATCTGAAATCATGGCACTCAGGCCCTAGTGAAAAGCATTAAGCATGGCAAAGTCATAGCAACATCAATCTTAGAACATAGAGGATTCTAGGGACCAAACCCTAACAAAACTAACTCGATTACATGATAAATCTCATCCAACCCATCACCGTCGAGCAAGCCTATGATGGAATTACTCACACACGGCGGTGAGCACCATGAAATTGGTGATGGAGGAAGGTTGATGATGACGACGGCGACAATTTCCACTCTCTGGAACCCCGAACGGACTCCAGATATGTCCTCCAGATGAAGAACAGGGGGTGACAGCGGCTCCGTATCGTAAAACGCGATGAATCCTTCTCTTTGATTTTTTTTTCTCACCAAAATTGAATATATGGAGTTGGAGTTGAGGTCGGTTGAGCCTCATGGGACCCACAAGGCAGGGGCGCGCCCTAGGGGGGACGCCCCCACCCTTGTGGATAGCTGGTGGGTCCCCTCTAGTTGATTCTTTAGCCAATATATTTTATATTTTGCAGAAATATTCTCCGTATATTTTCAGGTCAATCCGAGAACTTTTATTTCTGCACAAAAATAACGCCAAGGCTCCACAAAAATAACACCAAGGCAATTATGCTGAAAACAGTGTCAGTCCGGGTTAGTTCCACTCTAATCATGCAAATTAGAGTCCAAAACAAGGGCAAAAGAGTTTGGAAAAGTAGAGAAGATGGAGACGTATCAACTCCCCCAAGCTTAACCCATTGCTTGTCCTAATTCAGTTGACAAACTGAAAGGGATAAAGAAAAACTTCTACAAACTCTGTTTGATCTTGTTGTTGCAAATATGTCTAGCCAATATTTAGGTTTTCAGCAAAGATTATGGACTAACCACATTCGCAATAACATTTAGGTCTCACATTTACTCATATCAGTGACACAATCAACTAGCGATAAATAATAATAAATCTCGGATGCCAACACTTTTTCAAAACAATCATAATTTCATATGACAAGGTGGTATCTCGCTAGCCCTTCCCGAGACTGCAAAACATAAATGCAGAGCACCCCTGAAGATCAAGGACTGGCTAGACATTGTAATTCATGATAAAAGAGATCCAGTCACACTCATACTCAACATCAATTAAAAACAAAGCATATAAATGACTACGGTGCTATCCAGCTGGTGCTTTTTATAAGAGGATGATGACCCAACAGTAAAAGTAAATAGATAGGCCCTTCGCAGAGGGAAGCATGGATTTGCAGAGGTGCTAGAGCTCGAGCTTTTTAAAACAGAGATGAATATAATTTTGAGCGGTATGCTTTCATTGTCAATGCAACGACCAAGAGTTCACAATATCTTCCATGCTACACACATTATAGGTGGTTATCAAACAAACTGGTAAAGTTTTCACCCCCCCCCCCCCCCACC
>LR738711.1:702482843-702523328 GCA_902687465.1 Secale cereale | reverse complement strand
TTTCACCCCCCCCCCCCTCCACCATCAAACACACTCCATGGCTTATCCGAAATAACGAGTGCCGTCCATACCAACAACAGTCCAGGGGGAGCTTTGTTTATTTATATTTTGGTTTGATTTCGAGTATGGGACTGGCCATCCCGGTTACCGGCCATTTTCTCGTGAATGACAAGCGGAGTCCACTTATCGTGAGAATAACCCACCTAGCATGGAAGATACTGACAGCCCCCAGTCGCTACATGAGCGATTCGAGCATACAAAACAGATTATTATTTGAAGGTTTAGAGTTTGGCACATGCAAATTTACTTAAAACGGCAGGTAAATACTGCATATAGGTAGGTATGGTGGACTCATATGGAACAACTTTGGGTTTATGGAAGTGGATGCACATGCAGTATTCGCGCTTAGTACAATGTGAAGGCTAGCAAAAGATTGAGCGACCAACTAGAGAGCGACACGGTCATGAACATGCCTTGAGGTTAATTAATATTGAATGCAAGCATGAGTAGGATATAAATCATCATGAACATAAATATTGTGGAGGCTATGTTGATTTTGTTTCAACTACATGCGTGAACATGTGCCAAGTCAAGTCACTTGAATCATACAAAGGAGGATACCATCCTATCATACCACATCACAACTGTTTTAAAAGCATGTTGGCACGCAAGGTAAACTATTATAAACTCCTAACTAATTAAGCATGGCATGAGTAACTATAATCTCTAATTGACATTGCAAACATGTTTCATTCATAATAGGCTGTTTTAAAAGCATGTTTTAAACCATTATACCATCCTATCATACCACATCACAACTGTTTTAAAAGCATGTTGGCATGCAAGGTAAACCATTATAAACTCCTAACTAATTAAGCATGGCATGAGTAATTTTAACCTCTAATTGACATTGCAAACATGTTCCATTCATAATAGGCTGAATCAAGAACGATGAACCAATCATATTTACAAAAACGAAATAAGTCGAGTTCATACCAGCTTTTCCTCATCTCAATCATTTCATCATATATCATCATTATTGCCTTTCACTTGCATGTCCGAACGGTGTGAATAATAATAATAGTGCACGTGCATTGGACTAAGTTGGAATCTGCAGACATTTATTCAAAGGAGAAGACAAGGTAATATGGTCTCTTTGTTAGATTAACAATAATGCATATGAGAGCCACTCATCATTTTCATCGTGGTCTTCTCCTCTCGTCCCCCAAAGAAAAGAAAGAGAATTTCAAAGAAACACACAGAAACGTTTTTGGATTTTTTTTCCGAAAGTAAAACAAGAACGAGAAAAACTATTTACACGGGAAAGCTCCCAACAAAAAAAAACAAAAAAACGAGAAATGTTTTTGGATTTTCTTTTTCCTACTACAGACTACTAGCATAACAAACAGGAAAGAAAAGACAAAAAGGAAACGAGAGATATTTTTGGGTTTTCTAAAGTTTTTCAAACACGGAAGAGGAAAGCGAGAAAATAAACTGACATGGATGATACAATAAAAAAATAAGAACACCGACAACTGGAATAAGTGTGTGAACATGAATGTAATGTCGGTGAGAAATACGTACTCGCCCAAGCTTAGGATTTTGCCTAAGTTGATCTACGCCCATGGATCAAAGTAGCCCTCTCCGGTGTACTGAGGAGGATCCTGGGGGTTCCACTGGTTAGCGACCTCCTGCGGCTCCCACTGATAAATAGGCTCCTAATATGGATCAAGGACTGGTGCTGGCTTAGGAACTGGGGATCGCATCCGCTTCGAGTATGCATAAATGTCCGCAGGCATGATGGTGTACCTGTCTGAATGAATGTCAAACAAAGAAAGTGCAGGCAAGGTAATAATCTCACAAGTATCCTGGCTAAATACTACGTTGTAGAGGAGTCTATTATCCATATATTTCTTAATAAAATCATGTGCTACCATACTACTATAATCTAAGTATATGGTGGGTAGCAGCTTCTCCTCTCTCTCGTCATGCCTAATGGGTATCTCGAAGCGCCTAGCAAGCCGGGAAGCATAGATACCTCCAAAAATAGTGCCCTTCGAATGGTTTAACCACAACCGTCGGGCAACCATAGCACCCAAACTAAAAGTTATATCACGAAGTAAAGCATGGCGCAAAATAGTGAGGTCACGGGTACTAAGGCCTCCACTCTCTCCACGACCAATTAAACATCTCCCATCAAATAATGAGTAATATCCTAAAACAGGAAAAATCTAAACTAGCCACTCTCGCCTTCGACACATCTCTCCCTTCCCCTACGGTAGCTTCATCAATAAAATCATCCACATCTCTAGGACATGGTCCATCGATGCTGCCCTCATAAGGTAATTTGCAAACCTCACAAAAGTCATAAAGCGTCATCTCCTTATGCTCATCATATAAACAAAGTTCTACCGTGGGTGGTGATTTCTTAGCATGAAAGTGAAAATTCTGCACAAAGGTATTAGTGAGTAAGAGGTATTGTTCACACTTATCGTGAAGGAAGTCGATGATGCCTGCATTCTCAGCCAAATAATAGAAATCCTCATAAATTTCGGCCTCCTTCAAGAATGTATCACTTGGCAATTCACACGACCGAATATCCGCGGTGCAAGGAAGATTGTACTTGGGCTTCTTTTTCTCCTCATTTTCATTTTCCTTGGAACCCCGGATCGAAGAGCCTCTCAACAATATCCTCATCAATCTCTCCCTCTGAAAAATTCTGAAATTTGAGTGACTCAAAATAAAAATGAACCAAACCCAACAAATTTGATAGCAACTACTCCTGCAAGTGTCTAGAGGTTGTATCATGCATCAAGACTACTTTGGACCATATAAATTTGACATGCAAGCTCAAGAACAAGGTCACCACAGCAGCAAAAATTTGCAATATATAAAGCAGTAGAACAAAAACTAATTGACTATTGGAGGAGTCACATACCGAAGAACAATCCCCCAAAACAGTTTCGCAAATGGAGATTTGAGCAAGGAGATCGAAAATGGCAGCAAAATGAGCTAGAACACGGGTTTGAGCAATGGTGCGATTTTTTCTAGAGGAAGATGAAGTGGATGGGTGCTGGAATAAGTGAGGTGGACCCACGTGGGACCCACAAGGCAGGGGGCGCGCCCAGGCGGTAGGGCGCGCCCTCCGCCCTTGTGGCCCATTGGTGTATCCCCTTGGTGCATTCTCGGTGTCAGGAATTCTAAAATATTCTACAAAATATCATACTAAATTTTCAAGGCATTTGGAGAACTTTATTTTCAGGACACTTTTTATTGCACAGATAATTAAAAAACAGACGGATAATACTATTTTTTCTTTATTTAATCTAAATAACAGAAACTAAAAGGTGTGTGCAGAGAGTTGTGCCTTCTAAATTCATCCATCTCATGCCTATCAAAAGGAACCCATTAATATGGTTGATCAAGTCTTATTAACAAACTTCTTCCGAGTGACATGAAACCGAAGAATCTTCGAACAACACTAGGTTACCTCGATGGGGATATGCATGTCCCTAACAATAGAATGTCATATTTATTTTTAACAGTAGGAATGGGGAATTCAAAACCTCCAATAGCAATAGTTGAAAATTTTCCAATAGAATTGATGCTATTAACTTGAGGTTGTTTCTTCAGAAAGTGTACCGTATGTTCATTATCATTAACATGAAAAGTGACATTGCCCTTGTTGCAATCAATAACAGCCCCTGCAGTATTCAAAAAGGGTCTACCAAGGATAATTGATATACTATCGTCCTCGGGAATATCAAGAATAACAAAGTCCGTTAAGATAGTAACGTTTGCAACCACAACATGCACATCCTCACAAATACCGATGGGTATAGCAGTTTATTTATCGGCCATTTGCAAAGAGACTTCAGTAGGTGTCAACTTATTCAAATCAAGTCTACGATATAAAGAGAAAGGCATAACACTAACACCGGCTCCAAGATCACATAAAGCAGTTTTAACATAGTTTCTTTTAATAGAGCATGGTATAGTTGGTATTCCTGGATCTCCTAGTTTCTTTGGTATTCCACCCTTAAATGTATAATTAGCAAGCATGGTGGAAATTCAGCTTCCGGTATCTTTCTTTTAGTAATAACAATTTCTTTCATATACTTAGCATAAGGAGACATTTTCATAATATCAGTCAAGCGCAAGCGTAAAAAGATAGGTCAAATCATCTCACAAAAGCGTTCAAATTCCTCATCATCATTTTTCTTGGATGGTTTAGGAGGAAAGAGGGTTTCTGAGCCCATGGTTCTCTTTCTTTACCATGTTTCCTAGCAATATGTCTCTCTTATCATAACGTTGATTCTTTGAATGTGGGTTATCAAGATCAACAGTAGGTTCTATCTCCACATAATTATCATTACTAGGTTGAGCATCAGCATGAACATCATCATTAACATTATCGTTAGGTTCATGCTCGTCACCAGATTGTGTCTCGGCATCAGAAATAGAAATATCATCGGGATTCCCAGGTGTGTCCATAATAGGTTCACCAGAAGCATGCAAGGTCCTATCAGTTTTATTTTTCTTTTTATTAGAGGGACTAGGTGCATAAACATTAATTCTCTGAGAGTCTTGTTCTACTCTCTTAGGATGACCTTCATGATACAAAGGTTCCTGAGTCATTTTACCACATCTAGTCATTACTCTAACATCATTATATTTATTCTTACTATTCATCTCATTGAGCAAATCACCTTGTGCCTTAAGTACTTGTTCTACTTGAGTTTTTACCATATAAGCATGTTTACTAATAAGTTTAAGATCATTAATAGTTCTACACAAATAATCACCCAAGCGTTGAAGCATATAAGCATTACGTTTCAATTGTCTGCTAACATAAGCATTGAATTTTTCTTGTTTAACAATAAAATTATCAAACTCATCCAAGCATTGACTAGCAGACCAATTATGAGGAATATCCCCTTCATCAAATCTATAGAGATAATTTACCTCTACTACCTGTGTCGGGTTATCAAGACCATGTATTTCTTCAATAGGCGGTAAATTCTTAACATCTTCAGCTTTAATACCTTTTTCTTTCATAGATTTCTGTGCCTCTTGTATATCTTCGGGACTTAGAAATATAATACCTCTTTTCTTTGGAGTTGGCTTCGGAGGTGGTTCGGGAAGAGTTCAATCATTATCATTACTCAATATATTATTCAATAGTTTTTCAGCTTGCTTAACAGTTCGTTATCTGAAAACACAACCATCACAACTATCTAGGTGGTCCCTAGAAGCATCTATTAATCCATTATAAAAGATATCAAGTATTTCATTTTTCTTGAGAGGGTGATCAGACAAAGCATTAAGTAATTGGAGAAGCCTCTCACAAGCTTGTGGGAGACTCTCTTCTTCAAATTGAACAAAGTTAAATATTTCCTGTAAGGCAGCTTGTTTCTTATGAGCAGGAAAATATTTTTCAGAGAAGTAATAAATCATATCCTGGGAACTACACACACAACCAGGAGCAATAAAATTAAACCATATCTTAGCATCACCCTTTAATGAGAGCGGAAACAACTTAAGAATATACTAGTAGCAAATTTTTTCCTCATGAGCAAATAGGGTGGCTATATCATTAAATTTAGTAAGATGTGCGACAACAGTTTCAGATTCATAACCATGGAAAGGATCGGATTCAACCAAAGTAATTAACTCAGGATCAACAGAGAATTCATAATCCTTATGAGTAACACGGATAGGTGAAGTTGCAAACTCAGTGTTAGGGCATGTCTCTCTCTAAGTGGTTTTGGTGATTGATGACAATGCTTTTACGGACTAATCATGTGCATTGAGCATTTCAGATATTCATCTATATGGCACGAGACAATTTTTACCCCTCAGTGTTTAAAGTGAAGACGGTGGTGTTTCCTTTGTTTCTATTTTGGTGGACCTGAGTCATAGGGAACACCGTACTATCAAGAGGGGTCCATATCGGAGAGGTTAGGGTGGAATCAACACGTACACATCTTTTCTCACCCCAGCTCCTTCCCGCCTCTTTGGAGTTTTCCGGTTTCGCGGATGTGGCATAAGGAAGGCACCAGCGGTAGTACCGTTGGTCCAGAGCGGCAGTACCGCCTATCACAACAAGTGGTAGTACCGCTGTCCCACAGCGGTAGTCTGCCCATGGCCATGAGCGGTAGTGCAGCTCTGGTTCAGCGTTGAAACCGCCTTGACTCGAGACGGTGTTTCTTGTGTCGGGTTCTGTGGCAGTAGAAGCGATAGTACCGCCTGTGAGCGGTAGTACCGCAGCTACCACCGCTGCTAGTGCCTCCTGGGCCCTATCTCCCACGTCTGCCCTCTCTCTCTTGGCCCCTGCGCTGTATCTCTGCGGTAGTACCGCTGGGGCTCGCGGTAGTACCGTTGGGGCTCGCAGTAGTACCGCTGCTGCCAGCGGTAGTACCGCTCCCCTGAGCGGTAGTACCGCCCTCTGCCGGCAGAGATGTGGGATAACGATTGGAATTATTCCCCCACTATAAAAGGAGGTTTTCTTCCTCAAGAAGACTTACCTCTTTTCCCCCAAGCTCCATTGTTGCTCCAAAGCTCATTTTTGCCCAATCTCTCTCCCGGCCAATCAAACTCGTTGATTTTCTAGGGATTGGTTGAGAAGGCCCGAATCTACACTTCCACCAAGAGAAATTTGATTCCCCCCGCTAATCCCTTGCGGATCTTGTTACTCTTGGGTGTTTGAGCATCCTAGACGGTTGAGGTCACCTCGGAGCCACATTCCATTATGGTGAAGCTTTGTGGTTTTGTTGGGATCCTCTGATACGTCCAAAACGTATCTATAATTTCTGCTTGCTCCATGCCTTTTTTGTGTGATATTGATATGATATTTATGCACTTTCATACACTTTTGATCATATTTGGACTAACCTACTAATGGTTGCAAAAGTGCACAATGTTCTTGTTTTACACTTTATTGTGTAGGAATTACTTGGAAATTGACAAAAACGCAAAAGGAGTCGTATTGGAGTAGGACTCTGACTTTCCCGAAATCTGTCTGAGAACGTTTTTTAAAGATGGTCACGTTCCGGCACGAAGACGACTTCAAACGGAAAAAGTCTAGTTGCGAAAGTTCTGGGGAATTTCGAGGCGATGCTTCTGGATATAAATTTCGTCCAAATCGAAGTCCGGATGGCCGAGTAAAGCCCGTTTTACTGAGGCCCAAAATCTGATGACGGGAATCCGAGAGTCTATATAAAGAGAGGAAACCTAGGTCATCAAGGGCCACGAATTTTCCTCCTCCCGAGCCGCCGTCTTGGAGGGGAGGACCAGCACCATTGCAGCACCATCTACAAGGAAGAAGGGGGGCCAAGGAGCCGCTGCCCCCTAGGGCCGCCGCCGCCCCGAGGGCCGCCGCCGCCGCCTCCGTGGCTGCCGCCGGCCGTCTCCTCCTCGCGGGGCTGCACCTCTCCATCAACACCATCATCAACCTCCTCCTCACCATGACCATGCGTGAGTAGTTTCCTCCGGGGCCGAGGGCTCGTACGTGTAGCTATGTGGTTATCTCTCTCTCCCATGATGTGATCTTCGTTGTGATCATAGGCTATGTTAATCTAGGGTGATCCCATGATATTTCCCCTTCCTCTATGTATTGGATTGATGTACTCACTTGTCTTTATCTAGTATAATCCCCGAGACCAAGGTGACAGCGGTCTATTGGACATGGATTAGAAAAATATTTTCATGAGTGATTTCCTCTCTTGTGTGTTGATTGAAGATTGAGAGTCTCTTGGTGCTTGTCTTTGACTATCCTTTCGATATGTTGTGGTGATTGTGGGACTCTCTTTGGATGGCCGCGGTGACATTGGGAAATCCTTAGATTGAGAACTACGAACTTTGAGGTGTGCTTTTGTAGCCCTACATAATTCTCGTCCTCTCTTGACCACGAAGGAATGACCTCCGAGTGCGTCCCCTTTGCATGTTTTATGGGAAATATCATGTGATTCGATTATGTTAATGTTGTTGGGAGTTGCCACTAGTGAAAGTATGAAGCCTAGGCCTTGTTTCCACCATTGCAATACCATTTGTGCTCACGTTTACCACTTGTTTGCTTGCTGCACTTTTTATTACAGATTTATATTACTTTGTTTTGTCATCCATATCACTTGCCATTTAACATCTCTTCGCCGAACTAGTGCACCTATACATCTAACAAGTGTATTAGGTGTGTTGGGGACACAAGAGACTTCTTGTATCTTAGTTGCAGGGTTGCTTGAGAGAGACCATCTTCAACCTCTACTTCCCTGAGTTCGATAAACCTTAGGTCATCCACTTGAGGGAAATTGCTGCTGTCCTACAAACCTCTGCGCTTGGAGGCCCAACATAGTCTACAAGTGTAGAAGCGTGTGTAGACATCAGCCGGCACCCTGCCGGGACGGGGAAGTGCCCCCGGATTCATCTCCATCGACGTTGCTTCCTCCCTCCATGATGCGGGAGTAGTTCCTCCTCGGGGCTAAGGTTTCTACCAGTAGCTATGTGGTTATCTCTCTCTCCCATGATGTGATCTTCGTTGTGATCATAGGCTATGTTAATCTAGGGTGATCCCATGATGTTTCCCCTTCCTCTATGTATTGGATTGATGTACTCACTTGTCTTTATCTAGTATAATCCCCGAGACCAAGGTGACAGCGGTCTATTGGACATGGATTAGAAAAATATTTTCATGAGTGATTTCCTCTCTTGTGTGTTGATTGAAGATTGAGAGTCTCTTGGTGCTTGTCTTTGACTATCCTTTAGATATGTTGTGGTGATTGTGGGACTCTCTTTGGATGGCCGCGGTGACATTGGGAAATCCTTCGATTGAGAACTACGAACTTTGAGGTGTGCTTTTGTAGCCCTACATAATTCTCGTCCTCTCTTGACCACGAAGGAATGACCTCCGGGTGCGTCTCCATTGCATGTTTTATGGGAAATATCATGTGATTCGATTATGTTAATGTTGTTGGGAGTTGCCTCTAGTGAAAGTATGATCCCTAGGCCTTGTTTCCACCATTGCAATACCATTTGTGCTCACGTTTACCACTTGTTTGCTTGCTGCACTTTTTATTACAGATTTATATTACTTTGCTTTGCCACTCCTATCATCCATATTTTACCATCTCTTCGCCGAACTAGTGCACCTATACAACTCCTAGTTGTATTAGGTGTGTTGGGGACACAAGAGACTTCTTGTATCTTATTTGCAGGGTTGCTTGAGAGAGACCATCTTCAACCTCTACTTCCCTGAGTTCGATAAACCTTAGGTCATCCACTTGACGGAAATTGCTGCTGTCCTACAAACCTCTGCGCTTGGAGGCCCAACATAGTCTACAAGAGTAGAAGCGTGTGTAGACATCATCCTCCAAGCTTGTTGTGGAGATTGCCCCAACCTTGTTTGTAAAGGTCCTGTTGCCGCCTTCAAGGGCACCACTAGTGGAATCACGGCATCTCGCATTGTGTGAGGGCGTGAGGAGAATATGATGGCCCTAGTGGCTTCTTGGGGAGCATTGTGCCTCCACACCACTCTAACAGAGACGTACTTCCCCCAAAGGGAATGAACTTTGGTAACACATCCTCGTCTCCACCGGCTCCACTTGTGGTTATCTCTCCCCTTTACTTTATGCGAGCTTTTGTAGTGTTTGTATCCTTTGCTTGCGATTGTTGTTTGCATCATATAGGCTGCTCACCTAGTTGCACATCTAGACAACCTATTTGTTGCTAAACCTAACGTGTTAAGAAAAGCAAAAAATTGGTAGTTGCCTATTCACCCCCCCTCTAGTCAACCATATCGATCATTTCAATTGGTATCATAGCCTCGTCTCTTTATTAAGGGTTTCACCACCCGACGACTATGGTTGATGACAGGGGAAATGTGGATGAAGTGCCGGAGGGCATGGAGTTTACCTCGATCACTCGAGATGACTTAAATGAAGCTATGGCTTCACTTAAGACATCTATGACGCCGAGGTCAAGTCCATGCTTAAAGAATTATTTGAGGGGATAAAACCCACTCCCGATCCCGTGCTTGTGGTTAAATCCACGGCATCGGAGTCGGAGGCCAATTCCGCCAAGGAGGCGGCTAAATGTACTCATGTTTCCTCCCCTCTTGACAAGAATGGGATGGGAACCTTTGCCTTGGTTCCTCTTCCCCTGGTGTATGGAGGACCGGTCCCCACGCCTCGCATTAATAATCTTGGTCCTCCTCCTAAGCTTGTTAAGGGTGATTTTGCCGGCTGGTTCTTTCGCATTAAGTGTCATTTGAATCATTCCTCTACTAATCTTTGGAGAATCATTGAGCAAGGCTTCTACCCGCATGATTCAAACAACTTCACCCCAAGAGAAGAAGTGGACAACCAATACAATCACTTCGCTTTGTTCATCCTTCAAGAAGCAGTTCCACACGAAGATCTATCTCACCTTCGACCGTTCACTCGTGCAAAGGATTGTTGGGAGCATATTGTTTCCATGTACAAGGGCAGCTCAAGCATCCAACGATCAAACTTTGAAGTGGTCCTTGATGAGTCCGATGAATTTGTGATGTTTGAAGATGATGATCCACGTGATCTCTATCGGAGAGTGACAACTCTTGCGGTGGCGCTTCAAGATCATGGGAGAAAGGATGTGGATGATATTTGGATCAAGCACAAGTTTCTCAAGGCCATCAAGCCTTTAAACAAGACCATGTCCTAGGTGATTCATCAAAAACCGAATTTCCACACTCTCTCCTCAAGTGAAGTGTTGGATGAGTTTATTGCCATGAACATCATGAACAAGACCGCTGACAATGCTCTAGCCCGTGTGCGGTCCAAGAAAAGCTCACCCACTCTTGCTTTGAAGGCCAAGGCTTGTTCGGAGGAAGTGGAGATTGAAGAAGAAGAGTGTTGCCCCGAAGACACAAAATATGATTACCATGAGCACATGGCTCTTGCTTCAAGGAAATTTTGGGGCAAGAGGAACTCAAGACTCAACTTCTCCAAGAACAACTCAAGTGTCTCTAAGGGCAAGCAACGGATGATAACTTGTTTCAATTGTGGAAACATGAGCCACTTTGTTGCGGATTGCCCGTATGAAAATCGAGAAGAAAATGGTGGCAAGCTCATTCGCAAGGACAAGGCCAAGCCTCTTACCAACAAGAATAACTTCATCAAGATGGTGCCTCAAAAGGCGTTGGCAGTTCATGAAGAGTATCCCTCAGATGATGATGACGATGATGACACAAGTGGAGAAGGAATGGCAACGGCAACCATTGCTATTTCCACATCTTCTCCCTCAAAGGTCTCTCTCTTCAGTGCCCCCAATGAGAACACCTTTGCCAAGTGCCTCATGGCTAAATATATCAATAAGGTAATGATACGTCTCCAGCGTATCTATAATTTTTTATCGTTCCATGCTATTATTTATGAACTCTTGGATGTTTAATGGGCTTTATCATTTACTTTTATATCATTTTTGGGACTAACCTACTAACCCAAAGGCCCAGTCCAGATTGCTGTTTTTTGCCTATTTCACGGTTTTGCAGAAAAGGAATATCAAAAGGAGTCCAAATGGAATGAAACCTTCGCGAGAGATATTTTTGGAGAAACTCATGCACGGAAAGCGTCAGGACCAAGTCAGGGGACAGCTGGGCTGCCCTCGAGGGTGGGGTGCGCGCCCCCCTTCCCAGGGCGCGCCACCTGCCTCGAGGCTGGCCCACATGGCCCCCGGTGCCCTCCTTCCTCGTATATATACCTACGTACCCCAGAAACTCCATACGCGGAGAGAAAACCCTAATTCCACCACCGTAGCTTCTCTTCCCGTGGAGATCCCATCTTGGAGCCTGTTCCGGGAGGGGGATCCATCATGGAGGCCTTTATCATCATCATCATCGCCCTCACCATGAGTTGTGAGTAGTTTACCACAGACCTTCGGGTCCATAGCTAGTATCTAGATGGCTTCTTCTCTCTCTCTCTGGATCTCAATACAAAGTTCTCCTCGGTCTTCGAGGAGATCTATTCGATGTAATCTCTTTTTGCGGTGTGTTTGTGGAGATCCGATGAATTGTGAGTTTATGATCAAGGTTATCTATGAAAGATATTTGGTTCTTCCCTGAACTTTTTATGTGTGCTCATAATATCCTTGCAAGTCTCTTCGAATTATTGGTTTGGTTTGGCCTACTAGATCTATAGTTCTTGCAATGGGAGAAGTGCTTGGCTTTGGGTTCAATCTTGCGTTGTCCTTTCCCAGTGATAGTAGGGGCAGCAAGGCACGTATTTTATTGTTGCCATCGAGGATAAAAAGATGGGGTTTTCATCATAGTGCTTGAGTTTATCCCTCTACATCATGTCATCTTGCTTAAGGCGTTACTCTATTTGTATGAACTCAATACACTAGATGCATGTTGGATAGTGGTCGATGTGTGGAGTAATAGTAGTTGATGCAGGTAGGAGCCGGTCTACTTGTCTCGGACGTGATGCCTATATAGAATGATCATGCCTAGATAGTCTCATAATTATTCGCTTTTCTATCAATTGCTCGATAGTAATTTGTTTACCCGCCGTAGAATATCGCTATCATGAGAGAAGCCACTAGAGAAAACTATGGCCCCCGGGTCTATTCTCAACATATCAATCTACATCTACTTTACTTTTCTTGCTTTTATTTGCTGTTTTATTAAACCAAAAATACCAAAAATATAACTATCATCTCTATCAGATCTCACTCTCGTAAGTGACCGTAAAGGGATTGACAACCCCTTATCGCGTTGGTTGCGAAGTTCTTATTTGTTTGTGCAGGTGCGAGGGACTCGCGCGTGGTCTCCTACTAGATTGATACCTTGGTTCTCAAAAACTGAGGGAAATACTTACGCTACTGTGCTGCATCCCCCTTTCCTCTTCGAGGGAATACAACGCAAGCTCAAGAGGTAGCAGGTAACACCCGTCACCAAAACCACCATCACTACTGCTCCGTCCTTGTTAAATTGTGTAGTTGATAGTGATGTGGTGAATGGTGAAAAGAATGAGTTTAACTTGTTCTTGAGTAAGCTTAAGGGATAATCCAAGAAGCACTTTGTTTATCTCTTGGAACAACTTGGTGATGCCAATGATATCATTGAATCGCGCGAGGATACTATGTCAAAGATGGAGGGGCATAATCGTGACTATGCCGATGAGATTGCAGATATTTCCATTGCTCTTGAGAAAGAGCAAGGTCTTCATTTAGCTCTTGAGTAATCACATAATGTTGATCTTTCTAAACTTCAAAAAGATCTTGTTCATGCTATTGTTCTTACTCGTGTTCTTAACTCTGAGAAGCTTGCACATGGGGTTGGCCATGAGACTCAAGGAAGAGTTTGACATTCTTGACAAGGCCCACAAAGTCTTGAAGGATGATCATGCCTCCCTCAAGGAGTCTCATGATCAACTCCAAGTAAAGCTAACTAAGGAAATTGCTACTTGTCCTCCATTTTTTCTTATTGATAATGCACATGCTACTAACCCGTGTTGTGAGCATGCTCATCTCGTGGAGGAGAATGTCAAGCAAAAAGAGCAACTTGAAAAGGGCCTTGTGACTTGTATACAAGGTGAAAAGAACCTCAATGACCTCAGGAGTAATCAAAACGAGGTTGTTGCAAAGGAGGGAATTGGGTTTGCACCCAAGTCCAAGAAGAAGAAGAAGAGAAAGGCCAAGTAACCTATCCCTCTCAAGGAGGTCTTTATCAAAGAAGGAGAGGGTGCTCATGTGAAGAAGAAGAACAAAGTGGAGGGTGCCAATGGCAAGAGGGGAAAGGCCATTCCTCCCAAGAACTCCGGCGACTTTAACCCATCTTATGTCTTATGTCGTGCTAGTGATGGGCATGCTTATGCCAAATTTGTTAGTTTTCCATATGAGTACCTTGAATGGTCTATTTGGGTTCCTAAGACCCTTGTTGCTAACATCAAAGGACCCATTACACAATGGGTACCTAAAACCAAGCATTAATCTCATGTAGGTGTTTGCTTCCGATGGAGTGTCATGGTTGCTTGATAGTGGAGCAACAAATCATATGAACGGAAGCAAGGACTTGGTGGTGAACGTGCATGCGATTCCATCAATTCCCACCCATGTCCAATTTGATGATGCTTCAACATCTAAGGTATTGGGAGTAAGGTGGTCATCTCACAAGATCTATCTATTGAGAAAGTCATGCTTGTTGAGTCCCTTGCATACAATTTGCTTTTTGTTTGTCAACTTGCACTTATGGGCTTTTCAACTTTCATTGATCTTGATATTGTGGCCCTTTTGTGGACCAAGACTCTTAAACTAGCCTTTGTTGGGCATGTCGAGAATGGTCTCTATGTGGTGAAGTGACCCACTAAGACCGCTACTTTCCTAATGGCTAAGGTTGATGTGGGTTGGTTTTGGCATTGCCGGATTGCCCATGTCAATATGAGATCTTTGCAAAGTATCCCAAAAGGGCACCATGTTCGTGGACTAACAAATGTGAGTTTTGCCAAAGATCGTGCTTGCAGTGCTTGTATCGAAGGAAAGCTTCATGAAACAGCTCACTGTCCCACGACGGTGATTTACTCAAAGAGGACCTTGGAGCTCCTTCACATGGATCTCTTTGGTCCTCCATCCTTTGATAGTCTTGGGGGAAGAAAGTATTGCTTGGTGATTGTGGATGACTATTCAGGATACACTTGGGTATATTTCTTCAAGAAGAAGAGTGAGACCCAACAAACTGTCATCAACTTTGTTAATGAAGCTCAACGTCAACATGAAGCAAAGATTTTGATGATTAGAAGTGACAACGGCACCGAGTTCAAGAACTACACCTTGGATGACTCTCTTAGTGATGAGGGGAAGCGTCAATATGCCGCACCCTATACCCCTCAACAAAATGGTGTGGCGGAGAGGAAGAACCGGACATTGATGGATGCAGCAAAAACCATGATGGCAGAATTCAAGTCTCCATACAACTTTTGGGCCGAAGCTATCAACACCGCATGTCATGCATCAATAGGCTCTCTCTCCTAAAAGGCTTGAACAAGACTCCATTTGAGATACTCATCGTCAACATGCCCAACCTCAAGTACTTTCGGGTGTTCGGTTGAAGTGTTTCATTCTCAAGAAAGGTGTTCGTTTGTCTAAATTCAAACCTAGAGCTCAAGAGGGCATATATGTTGGTTATGCAACAAACTCTCATGCTTGTCGTGTCCTCAACAAGTCCACCGAACTCATTGAGGAGACGTGTAACGTGGAGTTTGATGAAAATAACGGCTCCCAAGTGGAGCAAAGTGGTCTTTGTGATGTAGGTGATGAAATTCCTCCCCAAGCCATAAGAAGAATGGGGATTGGTCAAATACTCCCCATTGAGGAACCCCTTGTGGCCGAAGGAGAAGGACAATGCTCTACTCATGTGGAGCCATCACCTACGCTAGACCCACACACTTCCAAAGAATAAAGTGAAGGCCCTCAATCCAATGAGCAATATTAAGGGCAAGATCAACCTCATGAAGATGGGGATGCACCAAATGATGCCCAAGATCAAGTTCATACCTCCGAGCTCGCTCAAGATCAAGAGCTAGCTCAAGATAAAGAGCAAGCTCAAGACTGTGCTCAACATCAAGATCTAACTCAAGATGGCGCTCAAGATGTGCAAGACGATACTCAAATGTTCATTGAGGAACTTTTGGAGCATCGTGCCACCAAGGTGGCTTGCAAGATCGAGCGTCAACAACATGACTTGGAGAATGTGATTGGAAGCTTGAGAAAAGGGGTAACTACTCGTAAACAATTATCAAACTTTTTTGAGCATCACGCGTTTGTTTCGTGTGTTGAACCCCAAAAGGTACATGAGGCGCTCGATGATGAGGATTGGCTTAAAGTGATGCACGATGAACTCAACAACTTCGAGCGCAATAAAGTGTGGGAATTAGTGTCAAGGCCAACGGAGAAACATAATGTCATCGGGACCAAATGGATCTTCAAGAACAAGCAAGATGCGAACGGTGTGGTCGTTCGAAACAAGGCAAGATTGGTGGCACAAGGCTACTCCTAAGTTGAGGGTATCGACTACGGCGAAACCTTTGCCCCCGTTGCTCGTATTGAATCTATTCGCATGTTGCTTGCATATGCTTCTCATCATGATTTTAAATTGCAACAAATGGGTGTGAAAAGTGTTTTTCTAAATGGTCCTTTGAATGAGTTGGTATATGTCAAACAACCTCCGGGATTCGAGGATCCCAAGTTCCCCACTCATGTATACGAACTCAAAAAGGCGCTATATGGCCTTAAACAAGCCCCACATGCGTTGTATGAGCACCTTACCGAGTTTTTGCAAGATCGTGGGTTTGAAATTGGGAATATCGATCCCACTCTTTTTAGTAAGAGGGTCAAAGTGGATTTGCCAACTATATGTTGATGATATAATTTCTTGTTTTCCTAACAAATCCTCGAATGATGAGTTTCCCACACTAATGAACGAGAAGTTTGAGATGTCTATGATGAGAGATTTGAAGTTCTACCTGGGGTTCGAAGTCAAGCAAAGAAGAGAAGGAACGTTCATCAACCAAGCCAAGTATACCCAAGACTTGCTCAAGAGATTCAAGCTAGATGATGTCAAGCCGGTCAAGTTTCCAATGCCCACAAAATGCAAGCTTGACACTGATCCCAATGGTAAAGCGGTGGATCAAAAGGTATATCGCTCCATGATTGGATCCTTGCTTTACCTTTGTGCATCTAGACCGGATATCATGTTGAGTGTGGGAATTTGTGCATGGTTTCAAGCCGCACCTAAGGAAAGTCACTATGTGGCTGTCAAATGGATATTTCAATATTTGGCTCATACCCCAAACTTTGGCTTATGGTACCCCAAAGGAGCAAGCTTTGATCTCATGGGCTACTCACATTCGGATTGGGTGGGAGATTGTGTGGATAGGAAGTCAACTTCCAGAGGGTGCCAATTCATTGGTCGCTCTTTGGTGAGTTGGTCTTCAAAGAAGCAAAATTGTATATCTCTCTCGTCCATCGAGGCCGAGTATGTTGCCGCCACAAGTTGTTGTGCACAATTGCTATGGATGAGGCAAACAATAAATGATTACAGTGTCACTTGTGACAAAGTGCCTCTTCTATGTGACAATGAAAGTGCTATCAAGATTTCTCTCAATCTGGTGCAACATAGCAAGACGAAGCACATTGAAATTCGTCATCATTTCATTAGGGATCACATCAAGCGGGGAGATATTGATATCATCTACATCAACAATCAAGAGCAGCTAGCGGATATCTTCACCAAGCCTCTAGATGAAGTAAGATTTTATGTTAGGACCCCGATCCTAAGTCACACAGGTCTAGCCTGTAACACATCATATCACTTTGCGGCCTCACGCACGGTATCCCCACGGGTGCCACCTTACCTGGCCCGGGACCGTTTGCGCATTTTGGCACACGTATATGATAGTGTCGCTAGAATCCATATGACAGAGAACCCGGGCCGACATGACTAGTTATAAACCAAAAGTGGCACTAAATTACAGAGACATGCATACATGACCCAGCAACGAACGTGTCGGTCATCAACGTATGAACCCAAGTCGTAGCAAGCTACAAGGACTTAAAGGAACAACGCGTGACATTTCCCCTAAGGCACAGACACAGGAACGAAGAAGGACACATGCCGGCCAGCCTAAGTGTTCCGGAGCAGTAGCAAGCTACCAAGGCTCGGTGGAAGCACTAGGAGACATTTCCCTGTAAGATAGGCTACCAAAGGTAAACAACTAGGTGTCGGATCCCACACATAGCAATACACATTACACGTACGCATAACATGCAGGTATGTGCTATACAACATGGCGTCACAACATAACTCAACAACTCATATAGATAAAGGCCCAGAAGAGCCATCATAGCATTTATTACAAACAGAGGTCACATGACCCAACATACAGAGCATACAGGCAACGGAAGCATAACATGTCTGAGTACAGACAACTACAAATGGAAAAGGCTGAGAAGCCTGACTATCTACAAGACCCTCCCAAGGGTACAAGATCGTAGCTGAGGTAACAAGTTAAACGTCAAAGTCCACGTGGAACCAATAGTGAGACTGGAGTCTCTCTGCAAAAACATAAATTAAGCAAACGTGAGTACAAAGGTACTCAGCAAGACTTACATCAGAACTAGCTACATATGCATCAGTATCAACAAAGGGGTGGTGGAGTTTGACAGCAGCAAGCCAGCTTGACTCGGTGGCTATCCTAAACTACAACTTCAAGTAACTCTTTTGAGGTGGCGCACACGAGTCCACATATTCACCAACCAATACACCACTATGGATCCGCTCCCGTCTCCCTACGAGAAGGCCATCCATAGCACTCACACTTATCTTGCGTGTTTTAGAGTATCCACTTTCACTTGTCTATGAACTATAATAGGCAACCCAAAAGTCCATTACCGCGGACACGGCTATTCGAATAGATCATATATAACCCTGCAGGGGTGTACTTCTTCACACACGCTCTCGCCACTTACCGCCATGTACATGTCATGTATCTCGGCAACCTTCAAGCGGGAGCCTGGCGAGGGTGTCGGCCACGACCTGACTAACCACACAAGTCTCTCGTCCAGGTTTATCGCCTATTTGGGTTCCATCCGTGGGGTGATCCGGCCGGGGTGTCGCTCACGGCCCCAAACGATGTGTACATGGTTCCCGCATCACCAAACGGGCGACCGGTACACCGTGCCACGTACCTGCCGCGTCACAGCCCACCCCGAGGGTCAGCGCTGCGCACGACCTCCAGTAAACTACAAACACAGAGAAACTAGTTGCAACTTTTGGACAGAGGACAAGGGCAGTTAATAAGTCGAGAGGGTCCATTGGTTTCGGGCCCAATGCATGGTAGTAACTGGTCATGGATCAACCAACACAGAACTCAGTTCCTGAGGACGGCTGCAATGAGACAACCCACCATGTACTCCTACATGGCCTCTCATCGCTACCTTTACCAAATCGTGTTCACACACTTAGCTCACACACATTAGGACATGTTCATCACAATTCCAATTCATCCCCGATGAATCAGACCTCACACAACTCTAAGCAATAGCAGGCATAACCAGAAAGCATGAATGAGTAGGCACAACATGGCTCAAACAACTCCTACTCATACTAGTGGGTTTCAACTATATACTGTGGCAATGACAGGTCATGCAGTGGAAAGGGGTTCAACTACCGCAGCAGGTAACAGTTGAAGCGTTGTTGTCCTAATGCAGTAAAAGAGAGCAAGAGCGAGAGAGTGGGATTGTATCGGAATGCTCAATGGGGTTTTGCTTGCCTGGCACTTATGAAGATAACATTGGGTCTTCATCGGTGTCATCGATCACATCGTCAGAACACGTCTACTGAAAGGGGACAAACACCGGCAACAGAGAAAAAAAACAATCAATGCAATGCGACAATATGATGCATGATCATGACATGGCAATATGCTGTTGATTGAGCTAATGCAACTAGCAACCATATTAAATGAAGTTGGTTTGAACCAAAGATTCAAATTCAAACTCCATATGTGATTATTTAATTGTCATTTAATTGATTTGACCTGATCAACAGGTTTAACTTGCTCAAACATGCATGAAAATGCCATAAACAGATTCCTTGAATTTTTCTGATCATTTTTCATATATAAATTATTTTCATCTGAGTTATAGATTATTTTCTGTGATTTTTAGAAGTTTTGGCTATTTTATGAAATAAATAAATCATTTCTGATTTATTTAAAATCCCAGAAAATAGTTACTGCGTCAGCACTAGGTCATGCTGACATCAGCAAGTCAACAGGGGCTGGTCCAGTCAAACCTGACCTGTGGGTCCCACAGGTCAGTGGGACAGTGCTGCCTGAGTCACAGACGGGTGGGCCCAGTCAACAGCCACGTCAGCAAAGTCAATGCTGACGTGTGGGTCCCACTAGGTTAAGAATTAGACTAAAACGAAAATTAAACTAAACTAAACGGGCAAGGGACCCACATGGCAGTGTCACTAGGGGTTAACTAAATAGGTGATTAGCAATTAACCTAAAAGCTAAACTAATTAAACAGAGGCCGGCCCCACGGGTCAGCGACTCAGGGGGAGTCAAACCCCTGGTCAGCCAGGTCAAATTGGCCGGTGGCTCGCCGCCGGCGACAGCGAGCACGGCGGAGGGGCTCGGGAATTGCCTACGGTCGATCAAATCGATCGCCGTTTGGTCCTACGCGTAGCTGAGGCTCGCGCGCATCCGGTAGGGCAAGCGGGAGGAGCGGGGGTGGCCGGAGTTCGCCGGAAACAAGCTCGCGGCGGCGCCGGAGTTCGGGCGCCCACGGGAACGGCGCTCTAGCACTCGACAGGAGCAGCTGGTGGTTGTTTTAGGCTCCTGACGACGTGCTGAGTACGGTGACAAGCTCATAAACGAGCTGTCTTGTCTGCAACGATGACGGTGACATGGCCGGCGGTGGTGAGCTTACGGGTGCGGCGGCTACCGCGGCTAGAGGTGTAAACGAGCTCGAGGAGTAGGGGAAACGACGGCGGAGCTCACTGGGGGTCGATGAGCAGCTGAGTGGGCTCGGGGAGGCATCGAAGTCGGCGAATCGGCGGCGAGGATCACCGGCAGCTGATGAGGGGAACGGCGGTGCAGACGGCGTCCAGGGGCTTCCGGCGGCGGTTGGCTCGGCGAGGAGGAAGAGAGGGACGAGGCGGAGCCTCTGAGCGCATCGGCGAGGCAAGGGGTGGACGGTGGCCGCGGTTATGGCGAACGACGGCGACGGTGGCGTTCGGCCATGGCGAAGAACAGGCGAGGGAGAGAGCCAGGGGGGAAATTGAGGCGTCGGCCCGATCCAGACGGCAGCGGGGAAGGTCGAGGCGGTGTCGACGTGGTCTGGGGAGGCAGGCAGGCAGGTGGCGTGGAGGCACGGCCGTGCGCGCGCGTCGGCCACACGCATGGACGACTGGTGCCAGGAGGACGACGGCGGTGGTGGCCTGGGCCTGGCAGGCCGGCTGTCTGCGGGCTTCTAGTGGGCTGCACAGTAGGTAGGTCCAGGTAACTTTCTCTCCCTTCTCTTTCTATTTAGTTTCTGTTTTTCTATTTTCTGCTTTTGTTTTGCTTTAATAAAAATGCCAGAACATTTTCAAAAATCATGGAACCAAGCATGGCTACTGTTTAGGATAAATCCAACAGTAAACATTTTAGTTTATGATTATTTGAGCATTTAAAATAATATATAAAATTTAAATGCCCAAATGCAAATAAGATATGATTTAATTCAGTGCCCAAAATATTCTACAAAAATGCTCACTATTTTTGGTTTGGTCTCAAAGCCTTGCCAAAATTATCAAACATTGATGAAGGAATTTTGGGTCATTGGAAATGATTTTATTCTTGACCCTAGTTGAATTCATTTGGTGCTAGGGTTTGAACATTCCCATTTTCCAGTTTCTGAGAAATTTAAACATGATGCACATGAAGACCAAGCAAGACAGGCAAGGGCTGGTCTACGGCTGTGACAACTCACCCCCACTAAACAAGAATCTCGTCCCGAGATTCAAGCGTAGGGTAAGAAATCAGAGGGGACACTAACTAACACAATCTTCATGATCCAAGTGCCCTTCATGTGAATTTTGATTGCTTGCATCATGTTGATATTGACATCCTTGCTTTTGAGATCTTTGTCCAAAACGGTGACGATGAGAGAAACTCTACAAAATTGATCTTCTGAAAGATCGAGCAACTCAAGATCAACTCATGGAGTGAGACGTTGAAACATCTCTTGAGCTGAGACACGGAGTACACCTCCAGAGGGATGGAGTGAAATAAATGATGAAGGTTCACTTGACAGGCAATAATTCCACACTTAATGAAGATGGTGATTGAGGTCACCAGACGGGGCACCTTAAAGAAGATGACTCCTAGAATTATTCCCTTAAGTGGCAAAAAGAATTACTTTTGACATAGCGATCATTGAAATTCTCTATACCAGCCTAAGGCAAGCACAACGATCGTTTGACGGGGTTCGAGGGAACGACATTCTCAGGCCAGAATGGATGATGTGACTACCTTGTTGAAGATAACACAAGGGATGATTTTGGTTATCACCGGAGATGGATGGGACCCATGGCAAGTCCACTTCTGAAAATAATCCTGAACATCAGTTACTGAGATGGGCAACCAATGGAAAGTTGGCACGATGGAGGTGCAAGCTGGGAACAAAATGCAAATGTTGGGAATGATTCTGGTAACTGGGAAGAAACCCAACAGTAGAGAGTGAAACTACTCTTTGAGAGGTTATAGCATAACCAAGAACACTGGGAGCAATCCCGGTTAGACCCAGAGATAACACCTAGCGCTTGTGCGTGCTCTCAAGAACTTGAGCATTCCCATATTCATCAAGGTTTTACCAATATCCGTGTCAAGGATCCTGGCGACACCACATACTACCATGATGAATAATGATGGACGATGCAGATGCAAAGGAAGATAACACTTTCTCAGATTTCACCTTAGCGGAGTCAAAGGGCAAAATCTGGATGATCGACCGAGAGACATTTAGCACTCCGCTTCTAATGTTCTCCTTGATATGCTAGCACAACCCATTTATTAAAAATGGTTTGGTACCTAGAACGTCAGGTAAAAGGTCGGACTTCAGGAGCACAAAAATCCATAAGGAACAACTGGGGAGTAAATCCTACGAAGTCCTTATGGGGAGGTGGCCAACTTCTTCAATCAAGATACTACAACAATAGGTCTTCCGGCTGGGTGTGGTGGCCACGACATCCACTTTACCGGTTATCAGGAGACCAATACTATAGTTCTTGGAAAATGCTCCAACCATCATCTCTGCCTGAGATTCAGTTCTGGTTGGTGTCAGGATATTCCAGACTCATCGAGTCTAGAAGGAAAAATGAAAGTTTGCAACAGAAATCGACGAGACGGCGTTGCGAGATTCTCGGGGAGTGAACTACGATAGCAGGCTCCAAAATATGAGCTAGTTCTGCTACGTACCTGTGAACACGTTGTCCCAGACAAGCATGACCACGTAGTAGTCTTATGATAAAACACTACCGAGTTCAGGTGGGAACCATCATCGAGGATATCGAAGTCCTTGCATAAGTCTAGCTCTTAAGAAGAAACTTCTTCTCCTTGAACAAATCAATCAGTGGCTTGGTGTGCTAGGGATACATATAGAGTGAAGGTTGCAAGTCTCCAAACCACAGAATACTTCGCACGTATGCATGACTGACTTGGAATGATTCCACACGAAGCAAAACAACTTTCTCGAACTCACGGTGGCAACTTACATCAATTACACCTGAATTAGGAAAAGTCTCTCCTCTCATCGAACATATACCTCATGAACGGGACACGAGGGCAATGCTTACCAAGTTTCCAACACTAATTTTAATGTTCAACATGAATCATGGAGGGGATAAACATGTTGCCGGTGGGCTCAACAACAATTCATCGAGGCTTCCATAAGCTGGAATTCCATAACTATGTGAACAAGGTGATAGCATTGGTCAGACCAATAGATGTAATGGTGTATGCTCGAGGGATCAACCACGAGTAAGACAACATTATGAATACCATTGGTTCTGATTTGACTTGACGATAGCCCACACTCAAATCAAAGTTTGGACAAGACAATAGATCCAACAATTGATCACGAGGATCAATCGATCAAGATATCATCTTTCTTCAACACACCCACAAAAGATATCCCTTGGAAGGAACTAAGTCAGGCAAGCTTTTATATTCCAACTCTCCAAGTTGTCGTTTAGCTTAACCGACTAGCTCAGGGTATCCAACACAGATTCTTGGAGAAAGGGTGGTTTAGAGAGAAACCAACTTGATCAAGAGCTCAACATAATGGTCAGGGATCAACCTGGTAATACTTCCGAGAAGATATTCGAAAAATCACGAACCACCGATATGTTAGGAAGCTCGAGATCAATCTTGCTTTTTAGGGCAAGACGATATGATCAAATGAGCGAGGACTTAACAAAATCCTAACTCATTGATCGAAGAGTGCACCAGAAATAAGGACTAGGTAGCACGATCAACCTTAGGGTGATGATTCAATAATCAACTCGCTAAGGATGAGGTTATTGTCCATTTAACTACCAAGCAACGGAGTTGCTAGGAGTATTGATTTCACACATCACAATTCACTTGTCAGTATTCCAGTTACAACAACACGGAGACCGAGGAATGAACGATGATGGTGAGAAGTATCACTGTATCAAGAGTTCATAAGAGATAGTGCAATTCTCATGACATTCTTAACATAAAGATGGTAATACTCCAGGATAGAACAGTTTAGAAGCTGGTTTGGCATTCTTCATCTGGGAAGTACAACTTCTTTGACCCAATCCTGGATATGGATAAAGTACTGGAGTTTGTTTCTCCTAGTCATTCCGGAATAGAATGGCTTGACGGACCACAAGAGTAAAAGGAATCGATGAACACGAGTGCACAACTACTCCTGACTATCAACTGATAGACGAGGGTCATAATACAACTAGAAAGGAACAACTCAAAGGAACATATAACTTTTTGAGTTGTGAATGCATAGATCATTATGTCGAACTAGTTCAGCATGTTTCTTCCGGATAACCCATGCAGAAAGGTAGGACTGGCAGAGTCACAATATGAATGGAGTACTACTCAGGAGCACTCTGGTTGTGATCTTTTGGTTCGGGAGAACTTCTGCCAAGGATGGTTCATGATATTTGGAAGAATGATATACCACGGACCTCGAGGACTATCACAAGGTTACTAATATCCTAAAGGAACGAGCAACACTATCAACATGAAGTAAGTAGAGTGAATCTCGGGTCCAAGAACCCAGGAGTAGAATGCCTACTAACTAAATGGCATCACGGGATGCTTTCGAGAACAATGGCCAGAATCATCACACTGGGAATACAGAGTATTGCTAGATTACTGGGTGATCTTCTAAGACACCTAGGGTCATAGTAATAACTCCAACATATGTGTCGAGGTAACAGAGTACCTCCACACACCGACTAGTGTGATTAATCTGGCCTAAAAGGACATTAAGAACAGGTAGGAATGATTTGCAAATGCATCAGATTGTTTAGAGACCTGGGATGACTCGGACAGCATAACGGCTGTAAATGCTCGAAAATACTTTTGAGACTCAAGCACAAAGATAGCATAACCACTCAACATCATAACGTCAAGGTTCTGAGATCAACAGTTGAGCAAACGGAAGTAGTAGAAACTGAACTGAGGGTTGAATCCACAATTAACGTGATCCTGATAAATAGAATGAGAATCCTAGTTTCTTAACCCCGTAGAAAAGAAGAGGGTGACTCAGATCAGAAGGTCATGGGGTAAAGGAGTAAAAGAGCCTTACATTCCCTTCCACAAACAATTCCCTTACATAACTAAAGAATTTCTAGACACGACTTCGACCAGTTTGGCTTACTAATCCTACAGGCAGTCAGGCTCTGATACCAAAGCTGTCAGGACCCCGATCCTAAGTCACACAGGTCTAGCCTGTAACACATCATATCACTTTGCGGCCTCACGCACGGTATCCCCACGGGTGCCACCTTACCTGGCCCGGGACCGTTTGCACATTTTGGCACACGTATATGATAGTGTCGCTAGCATCCATATGACAGAGAACCCGGGCAGACATGACTAGTTATAAACCAAAAGTGGCACTAAATTACAGAGACATGCATACATGACCCAGCAACGAACGTGTCGGTCATCAACGTATGAACCCAAGTCGTAGAAAGCTACAAGGACTTAAAGGAACAACGCGTGACATTTCCCCTAAGGTACAGACACAGGAACGAAGAAGGACACATGCCGGCCAGCCGAAGTGTTCCGGAGCAGTAGCAAGCTACCAAGGCTCGGTGGAAGCACTAGGAGACATTTCCCTGTAAGATAGGCTACCAAAGGTAAACAACTAGGTGTCGGATCCCACACATAGCGATACACATTACATGTACGCATAACATGCAGGTATGTGCTGTACAACATGGAATCACAACATAACTCAACAACTCATATAGATAAAGGCCCAGAAGAGCCATCATAGCATTTATTACAAACAGAGGTCACATGACCCAACATATAGAGCATACAGGCAACGGAAGCATAACATGTCTGAGTACAGACAACTACAAATGGAAAAGGCTGAGAAGCCTGACTATCTACAACACCCTCCCAAGGGTACAAGATCGTAGCTGAGGTAACAAGCTAAACGTCGAAGTCCACGCGGAACCACTAGTGAGACTGGAGTCTCTCTGCAAAAACATAAATTAAGCAAACGTGAGTACAAAGGTACTCAGCAAGACTTACATCAGAACTAGCTACATATGCATCAGTATCAACAAAGGGGTGGTGGCGTTTGACAGCAGCAAGCCAGCTTGACTCGGTGGCTATCCTAAACTACAACTGCAAGTAACTCTTTTGAGGTGACGCACACGAGTCCACATATTCACCAACCAATACACCACTATGGATCCGCTCCCGTCTCCCTACGAGAAGGCCATCCATAGCACTCACACTTATCTTGCGTGTTTTAGAGTATCCACTTTCACTTGTCTATGAACTGTAATAGCAACCCAGAAGTCCATTACCGCGGACACGGCTATTCGAATAGATCATATATAACCCTGCAGGGGTGTACTTCTTCACACACACTCTCGCCACTTACCGCCATGTACACGTCATGTATCTCGGCAACCTTCAAGTGGGAGCCTGGCGAGGGTGTCGGCCACGACCTGACTAAACACACAAGTCTCTCGTCCAGGTTTATCGCCTATTTGGGTTCCATCCGTGGGGAGATCCGGTCGGGGTGTCGCTCACGGCCCCAAACGATGTGTACAGGGTTCCCGCATCACCAAACGGGCGACCGGTACACCGTGCCACGTACCTGCCGCGTCACAGCCCACCCCGAGGGTCAGCGCTGCGCACGACCTCCAGTAAACTACAAACACCAGAAACTAGTTGCAACTCCTGGACAGAGGACAAGGGCAGTTAATAAGTCGAGAGGGTCCATTTGTTTCGGGCCCAATGCATGGTAGTAACTGGTCATGGATCAACCAACACAGAACTCAGTTCCTGAGGACGGCTGCAATGAGACAACCCACCATGTACTCCTACATGGCCTCTCATCGCTACCTTTACCAAATCGTGTTCACACACTTAGCTCACACACATTAGGACATGTTCATCACCATTCCAATTCATCCCCGATGAATCAGACCTGACACAACTCTAAGCAATAGCAGGCATAACCAGAAAGCATGAATGAGTAGGCACAACATGGCTCAAACATCTCCTACTCATACTAGTGGGTTTCAACTATTTACTGTGGCAATGACAGGTCATGCAGTGGAAAGGGGTTCAACTGCCGCAGCAGGTAACAGTTGAAGCGTTGTTGTCCTAATGCAGTAAAAGAGAGCAAGAGCGAGAGAGTGGGATTGTATCGGAATGCTCAATGGGGTTTTGCTTCCCTGGCACTTCTGAAGATAACATTGGGTCTACATTGGTGTCATCAATCACATCGTCGGAACACGTCTACTGAAAGGGGACAAACACCGGCAACAGAGAAAAAAAACAATCAATGCAATGCGACAATATGATGCATGATCATGACATGGCAATATGCTGTTGATTGAGCTAATGCAACTAGCAACCATATTAAATGAAGTTGGTTTGAACCAAAGATTCAAATTAAAACTCCATATGTGATTATTTAATTGTCATTTAATGGATTTGACCTGATCAGCAGGTTTAACTTGCTCAAACATGAATGAAAATGCCATAAACAGATTCCTTGAATTTTTCTGATCATTTTTCATATATAAATTATTTTCATCTGAGTTATAGATTATTTTCTGTGATTTTTAGAAGTTTTGGCTATTTTCTGAAATCAATAAATCATTTCTGATTTATTTAAAATCCCAGAAAATAGTTACTTCGTCAGCACTAGGTCATGCTGACATCAACAAGTCAACAGGGGCTGCTCCAGTCAAACCTGACCTGTGGGTCCCACAGGTCAGTGTGACAGTGCTGCCTGAGTCACAGACGGGTGGGCCCAGTCAACAGCCACGTCAGCAAAGTCAATGCTGACGTGTGGGTCCCACTGGGTTAAGAATTAGACTAAAACGAAAATTAAACTAAACTAAACGGGCAAGGGGCCCACATGGCAGTGTCACTAGGGGTTAACTAAATAGGTGATTAGCAATTAACCTAAAAGCTAAACTAATTAAACAGAGGCTGGCCCCACGGGTCAGCGACTCAGGGGGAGTCAAACCCCTGGTCAGCCAGGTCAAACTGACCGGTGGCTCGCCGCCGGCGACAGCGAGCACGGCGGAGGGGCTCGGGAATTGCCTACGGTCGATCAAATCGATCGCCGTTTGGTCCTACGCGTAGCTGAGGCTCGCGCGCATCTGGTAGGGCAAGCGGGAGGAGCGGGGGTGGCCAGAGTTCGCCGGAAACAAGCTCGCGGCGGCGCTGGAGTTCGGCCGCCCACGGGAACGGCGCTCTAGCACTCGACATGAGCAGCTGGTGGTTCTTTTAGGCTCCTGACGACGTGCTGAGTACGGTGACAAGCTCATAAACGAGCTGTCTTGTCTGCAACGATGACGGCGACATGGCCGGCGGCGGTGAGCTCACGGGTGCGGCGGCTACCGCGGCTAGAGGTGTAAACAAGCTCGGGGAGTAGGGGAAACGACGGCGGAGCTCACTGGGGGGTCGATGAGCAGCTGAGTGGGCTCGGGGAGGCATCGGAGTCGGCTAATCGACGGCGAGGATCACCGGCAGTCGACGAGGGGAACGGCGGTGCAGATGGCGTCCAGGGGCTTCCGGCGGCGGCTGGCTCGGCGAGGAGGAAGAGAGGGACGAGGCGGAGCCTCTGAGCGCGTCGGGGAGGCAAGGGGTGGACGGTGGCCGCGACTATGGCGAATGGCGGCGACGGTGGCATTCGGCCATGGCGAAGAACATGCGAGGGAGAGAGCCAGGGGGGAATTGAGGCGTCGGCCCGATCCAGACGGCAGCGGGGAAGGTCGAGGCGGTGTCGACGTGGTCTGGGGAGGCAGGCAGGCAGGTGGCGTGGAGGCACGGCCGTGCGCGCGCGCCGGCCACACGCCTGGCCGAGTGGCGCCAGGAGGACGACGGCGGTGGTGGGCTGGGCCTGGCAGGCCGGCTGTCTGCGGGCTTCTAGTGGGCTGCACAGTAGGTAGGTCCAGGTAACTTTCTCTCCCTTCTCTTTCTATTTAGTTTCTGTTTTTCTATTTTCTGCTTTTGTTTTGCTTTAATAAAAATGCCAGAACATTTTCAAAAATCATGGAACAAAGCATGGCTACTGTTTAGGATAAATCCAACAGTAAACATTTTAGTTTATGATTATTTGAGCATTTAAAATAATATATAAAATTTAAATGCCCAAATGCAAATAAGATATGATTTAATTCAGTGCCCAAAATATTCTACAAAAATGCTCACTATTTTTGGTTTGGTCTCAAAGCCTTGCCAAAATTATCAAACATTGATGAAGGAATTTTGGGTCATTGGAAATGATTTTATTCTTGACCCTAGTTGAATTCATTTGGTGCTAGGGTTTGAACATTCCCATTTCCAGTTTCTGAGAAATTTAAACATGATGCACATGAAGACCAAGCAAGACAGGCAAGGGCTGGTCTAGGGCTGTGACATTTTATGAGTTAAGGCATGAGCTAAATATCATTGATTTGAGCAATCTAGCTTGAATCTAGGCACACCCCACCACACTCATCATTTTATCTTGATCTAGATGTAGGCATGGCCATAGGGGAAGTGTTGTTCTCTCAATGAACTCTCCCTCCCCCCATTATGCATAAATTGATCAAGTCTTTCACATTAGCCATTTTTGATGGTGCTTGTGCTTCAAAGATGAGTTTTAGTCATGGGCCCAAGGTTAAAATCTTCGCGGTGCCATACCACTTGACTCAAAGATAGGTGGTCTCGGCCACCGCCCTTTCCTTGAGAGGTATGTGTTTGGTTTGGTTTGTGTTCTAGTTGGGTTTTGTCTCTTGTCTCTCCCTCAGTGTTTGTCTGGCTCAGTGTTGTGGTTTTGCTTTCATAATACACCCTCGTCTCGTCTCGGTATTTTATTTTTGCAAAGCCTCTTTTCTGCCTTGTCGAGCTCGTTCTGGGCGGTACTACCACTCGGGACGGGTGGTACTACCGCTTAGTGGCATCAAGCGGTACTACCACCCACCCAAGCGGCACTACCGCTGCGAGCCGGGACTGCGAGGGGTTATGTCGGGCAGGGGGAGTTTCTTTCTCCCCACACCCATCCTCCTCTCACCACCCGTTCCTCTCTTTCTTAGCGATAAAGTCGCCGCGGGAGGTTGCCGCCGGGCCGCCTTCTTCGTGCCGTCCCTTGCAACTCCGTCCGGTGGAATCGGTCCCCACCTCTCCCTCTTGCCATGTATATTGGTATTGCCCCCATTCTTCTCTTCTTTGCTTCTAAGTTTTCAGACCTAGGCTTTTGGGGCAATAGACTTAGCATTCATCGATTTTCTTGGCCAAATCGAGGCTTGAGTAGGATGTTGTAGGCGGCTAGACTGTTGAATTGGAGTTTGGTGGGAGTAGTTTTGAATGTGGGACCCCTGGTAGTACCGGATTTGGCCGTGGCAGTAGTCATACATGCGTCCTCCGCCTCGGGCGGTACAACCGCTCTCCTGGAGCGGTACTACCGCTGCCTTGTCACGGTACTACCACTGGGATGCTAGTCTCCATATTCCTCCTACAAAACTTTGATCTTTGTTGCTTTTTCCGCGGGCTTATGCTTGTATTTATGTTGCTTTCTTTTCAGTATGTGTGGTTCCAGGTGATGGCACTTCTGAGCCCCCATTCATCATGTCAACCCCGGGCATATCGGGTCTAAGCGCCATCGCACTTCTGAGGCAGCAAGTGCATCTTCAAGTGTTCCTTCATCTCAACCACCGCCGTCGTCCAAGCAAGTTTCCAGAAAGCCCAAGCAGAAGATCAAGTCCGTGATAGAGATGTCCTCCAAAGAGTATTATGTGGCTCGTCACTTCAAGCCATATGCTCAAGATCAAGATCCAACTCTTGTCAACCGCCCCTTCTGGAACAGGTTTCAGTGGTATGTGTACTTCGATGTGCTCAAAGCTAGGAAGAATCTCTATGTTGATGTTCGTTCCATCGACATTGAATACTTGAAGAAGGATATGGCCTATTTTGGAGAGGCTCTTGACATGTGTAGTCAGTTAAACATCCTTGAGCTCATGTCTTTCAACAAGGATTTTGATGTGTACTTGGTGGCTCAATTTTATGCCACGGTCCATCTCGGCGCTGATGAAGAAAGGTCTCTTACTTGGATGACAAATGGCAAACTTCTCTCAGTCAAGTGGAAGGCGTTCATGGAACTTTTGGGTGTTGAAGATCAGGGGCTTGAAAACCCAGTTGGCTTTCGTCCTCATCAAAAAACTACTTCCACTCACAAGCAAGCTCTTTGGGAGTACAGTACTGTGAAGGTAAACCTCGAGACACAGAAGAAGTCTTATGAGTTGTTTCCCTTTCTGGATATCCTTCATTGCATCTTCGGGAACACCCTTTTTCCTCGCATTGGGAACTTGGATATGGTTCATTCCTACTTAGTGGACATGTTGCTCTTCTACCAGCATGAGAAGGAGGCAACCACAGGAGAGTCATTGGATATATCTCATGTCATGTGGTATGAACTACTCTCTACCATTACTGAGCGTAAGTGCCCCATCTATGGCCCCTACCCAATGTTGCTTATTGAAACGTCATGGGAACACACATATTCGACTGTCAGGCTGGAGACCGGTAACTTGGTCTCTCATGAGGTCAAGAGTTTGAGGCAGAAGGAGCACTGGAACACTCTCGTTCCTGAGTCTATGGTTCCTTCTGGAGCTGATGCGGCTGAGGCCGAAGATGATGATGATGATTATGTGCCTCCTAGTACCAAGCCCTCTTGGGCTAAGAAGCTCAAGCTCAAGATGAAGAAGCTATTCTGCATGGAGTCGCATGGGCAGTATATTTCTCATGTGTATGAGAAGAAGTCTCGCAATCGTCAGAGGAAGCTTATGCATCAACTTTGTGTTGAGGTTACCAATGGATCTGAGGATAGAGTCACTGATGAGGAGGCGTGGATCGCTCAGCACTTCCCGTGGACCGATTCAGAGACTGGCCAGCCTGCCTATGCTGATGACGGAGCTGCAGATGACCACGCGGAGCTGTGAGGAGGGTGCCCTCTGGAGTTGCTATCACCTTTTACCGTTGGTGTTTTCTCTCACTTTTTGGCGTCTTGGTGCCAAAGGGGGAGAGCGTTTTGGGATTTATTGTGTCTTATTTGTCGTGTCTTTGCTTTTCTCTCGTGAACTCTTTTATCAGTTGTTTGTGTGTGCTTGCGAGACCTGACTATCCTATCATATGGTGTAAGACATGTGCTATGCTATCTTATTATATCTTATGCATGTATAGTACCTTGATAGTATGTGAGTTGCATGCTCATCTTATGATTCTATTTTACTCACTTACTACCTCCTTGCATCCTAGCTTATATGTTTTTTCTAGATGCAAGTGTTGTGAGGCTATAAAACATAGGGTGAGTGTTGATCCTAATGTGTGCACTTTGCATTCCAAAGGCACTTCTAATTAAGTGCACACATCTAGCGGGCCGTCTATATTTTGTAGTCTTTGGGGTTTGCTTATTCTCTTGTCTTATCTCTATGCAAATCTCATGTTGTCATCAATCCACCAAAAGGGGGAGATTGTTAGGGCATGTCTCTCTCTAAGTGGTTTTGGTGATTGATGATAATGCTTTTACGGACTAATCATGTGCATTGAGTGTTCCAGATATTCATCTATATGGAACGAGACTATTCCTACCCCTCGGTGTTTAAAGTGAAGACGGTGTTGTTTCATTCATTTATGTTTTAGTGGACTTGAGTCGTAGGGAATGCCGTACTATCAAGAGGGGGTCTATATCGGAGAGGTTAGGGTGGAATCAACAAGTACACATCTTTTCTCACCCCCAGCTCCTTCCCGCCTCTTTGGAATTTTTCGGTTTTGCGGATGTGGCATAAGGAAGGCGCCAGCGGTAGTACCGCTGGTCTAGAGCGGCACTACCACCTATCACCACAAGCGGTAGTACCATTGTCCCACAATGGTAGTACCGCCCATGGACATGAGCGGCAGTGCGGCTCTGGTTCAGCGTTGATACCGCCTCGACTCGAGATGGGGTTTCTCATGTCGGGTTCTGCGGTAGTTGTAGCGGCAGTAGAAGCGGTAGTACCGCTCATGAGCGGTAGTACCGTGGCTACCACCGCTACTAGTGCCGCCCGGGCCCTATTTCCCACGTCCAATCTCTCTCTCTCTCTCTCTCTCTCTCTCTCTTGGCCCTTGTGTTGTATCTCTACGGTAGTACCACTCCTGCCATCGGTAGTATCGCTCCCCTAAGCGGTAGTACCACCCTCCGCGTGCTAAGATGTGGGATAATGGTTGGAATTGTTCCCCCACTATAAAAGGAGGTCTTCTTCCCCAAGAAGACTTACCTCTTTTCCCCCAAGCTCTATTGTTGCTCCAAAGCTCATTTTCACCCAATTGCTCTCCTTAGCCAATCAAACTCGTTAGTTTTCTAGGGATTGGTTGAGAAGGCCCGGATCTACACTTCCACAAAGAGAAATTTGATTCCCCTCACTAATCCCTTGAGGCTCTTGTTACTCTTGGGTGTTTGAGCACCCTAGATAGTTGAGATCAAATCGGAGACACATTCCATTGTGGTGAAGCTCCGTGGTTTTGTTGGGAGGCTTCCAGCTTGTTGTGGAGATTGCCCCAACCTTGTTTGTAAAGGTCTGGTTGCCGCCTTCAAGGGCACCACTAGTGGAATCACGGCATCTCGCATTGTGTGAGAGCATGAGGAGAATACGGTGGACCTAATGGCTTCTTGGGGATCATTGTGTCTCCACACTGCTCTAACGGAGACGTACTTCCCCCAAAGGGAAGGAATTTCAGTAACACATCCTCGTCTCCACCGGCTCCACTTGTGGTTATCTCTCCCCTTTACTTTGTGCAAGCTTTTGTAGTGTTTGTATCCTTTGCTTGCGGTTGTTATTTGCATCATATAGGCTGCTCACCTAGTTGCACATCTAGATAACCTATTTGTTGTTAAACCTAACTTGTTAAGAAAAGCAAAAAATGGTAGTTACCTATTCACCCCCCTCTAGTCAACCATATCGATCCTTTCACCCAGGATCATATTGCATTCTAGCATTCAAAGATTTGTCTTTCCACTTGCATAATAATTTCTTAAGATCATGTCTATCCTTACAAGGAAGAAAGTCTCTAGCTACCTCTCCTTCCATAACATAACCTTCAGGTATATCAGGCAATTCATATCTAGGTGTGCTAGATCTAAAAGGAGTATCATAATTTTCAGTTTCAAAGATTTCATCAATTTCAGGATTCTCAATATCTCTAACTCTAGCAAGTTGTTCATCAAGAAATTCACCTAGTGGCACATCATCAAGCAAAGTACTAGCATCATAAGCATCATTCATAGCAGAAGTAGCATCATCAATTACTTGCGACATATCAGGATTAATAGTAGGTGGTGGTGTCGCAAGCTTACTCAAAACAGAAGGCAAATCAAGTGCAGAGCTAGATGGCAGTTCCTTACCTCCCCTCGTCTTAGAGGCAACGATCTTGGTTCTATCATTATTTAGATTCCTCATAGTGATCAACAGATATAAATCCCAAGTGACTCATCAAATATAGCTATGCTCCCGGGCAACGGCGCGAGAAAAAGGTCTTGATAACCCACAAGTATAGGGGATCGCAACAGTTTTCGAGGGTAGACTATTCAACCCAAATTTATTGATTCGACACAAGGGGAGCCAAAGAATATTCAAGAGTATTAGTAGTTGAGTTGTTAATTCAACCACACCTGAAAGACTTAATATCTGCAGCAAAGTATTTAGTAGCAAAGTAATATGGAAGTAACGGTAACGGTGGCAAAAGTAACAATAGTAGTTTTGTAGCAATTGTAACAACAGCGGCAACGAAAGTAACGAAGCAAGGATCAATATGAAACGAACTCGTAGGCAATGGATTGCTAATGATAGGTGTAGGATGATATTCATCATATAGCAGTTATAACCTAGGGTGACACAGAACGAGCTCCAATTCATCAATATAATGTAAGCATGCATTTTGTATATAGTCATACGTGCTTATGGAAAAGAACTTGCATGACATCTTTTGTCCTACCCTCCCGTGGCAGCGGGGTCCTAATGGAAACTAAGGGATATTAAGGCCTCCTTCAACATGAACTCCACAAACTACGACAATCATTGGAAAGAATCCCAATTATTGTCACCTTGGGGTATGCGGATCATAACTCGTAATTGGTGTCTACAGATTGCAAGATCGGATCAAGAACACATGCATATTCATGAAAACATAATAGGTTCAGATCTGAAATCATGGCACTCGGGCCCTAGTGACAAACATTAAGCATGGCAAAGTCATAGCAACATCAATCTCAGAACATAGTGGATACTAGGGATCAAACCCTAACAAAACTAACTCGATTACATGATAAATATCATCCAACCCATCACCGTCCAGCAAGCCTACGATGGAATTACTCACATAAGGCGGTGAGCATCATGAAATTGGTGATGGAGGAAGGTCGATGATGATGACTGCGACAATTTCCACTCTCCGGAGCCCCGAACGGACTCGAGATCTGTCCTCCCGATGAACAGGGGGTGACGGCGGCTCCGTATCATAAAATGCGATGAATCCTTCCCTCTAATTTTTTTCTCACCGAACTTGAATATATGGAGTTGGAGTTGAGGTCGGCGGAGCCTCATGGGACCCACAAGGTAGGGGCGCGCCCTAGGGGGGACACCCCCACCCTTGTGGACAGCTGGTGGGCCCCCTCTAGTTGATTCTTTCGCCAATATTTTTTATATTTTCCAGAAATATTCTCCGTAAATTTTCAGGTCCATCCGAATTTTTTTATTTCTGCACAAAAATAACACCAAGGCAATTCTGCTGAAAACAACGTCAGCCCGGGTTAGTTCCATTCAAATCATGCAAATGAGGGTCCAAAACAAGGGCAAAAGAGTTCGGAAAAGTAGATACGATGGAGACGTATCATCAGGGAGCGGCAACCTCGGGCGTTCCTGATCTAGATCGGGACAGAGGGAGGGGCAGTGAGGGGATCAGGCTAGGATAGTGTTTAGCTAGGGGGTTATAGGCCAGGGAGTGGCGTGGCCTGGTGGGCGACCAGCTGGGTCATGGCCTAGTTGGGCCAAGGGGCGTTCTTTTGATTTCTTTTTTTTCTTTTTTCATGTTTTATTTTATTTTCCAAATAGTTTTAGCTTCATAAAATATATACATCGTTCCTAAATTTGTAATATTAATTTGCCCACAGCCATAAAAAGTTTGACTCCCAAATAAAATAGTTTAATATTTTATAAATTATAAAAGGCATTTAATTAATTGTTTTAGCTATTCATTATTTATTTATTTATTTATTCTAGAGCATTTAAATGTCTTCTAAAAATGTGGTTTCTCCATCAATATTACAAATAGGTTATTTGTCACATTTATAACATTTTAGTTTCGACATTAGGAAACTTTTATTATTTGACTTTACTTTAAATTTGAAATTTGAATTTATTTGAATCAACGAGGGAATTGGTGCTACTTCTCGAGCATGCGTTGTATTCCCTCGAAGAGGAAAGGGTGATGCAGCACAGTAAGTATTTCCCTCAGTTTTTGAGAACCAAGGTGTCAATCTAGTAGGAAACCACGCGTGAGTCCCTCGCACCTGGACAAACAAATAAGAACTTCGTAGCCAACGCGATAAGGGGTTGTCAATCCCTTTACAGTCACTTACAAAAGTGAGATCTGATAGATGGGATAGTATAATATTTTTGGTATTTTTGGTATAAGAACAGAAAGTAAATAAAGCAAATAAGCAACGGCAGCAGAAATTGAAGTAAAAGTAATATGATAAAGATAGACCCGGGGGCGATAGGTTTCACTAGTGGCTTCTCTCATGAAAGCAGAATTCTAGGGTGGGTGAACAAATTACTGTCGAGCAATTGATAGAAAAGCGCATAGTTATGAGAATATCTAGGCATGATCATTATATATAGGCATCACGTCCGTGACAAGTAGACCAAAACAATTCTGCATCTACTACTATTACTCCACACATCGACCGCTATCCAGCATGCATCTAGAGTATTAAGTTCATAAGAACAGTGTAATGCTTTAAGCAAGATCACATGATGTAGAGGGATAAACTCAAGCAATATGATATAAACCCCATCTTTTTGTCCTCGATGGCAACAATACAATACGTGCCTTGCTTCCCCTGCTGTCACTGGGAAAGGACACCGCAAGATTGAACCCAAAGCCAAGCACTTCTCCCATTGCAAGAACTATAGATCTAGTAGGCCAAACCAAACCAATAATTCAAAGAGACTTGCAAGGATATTATAATAATACATAAAAGATTTCAGAAAAGAATCAAATGTGTTCATAGATAATCTTGATCATAAACCCACAATTCATCGGATCTCGACAAACACACTGCAATAAGATTACATCGAAAAGATCTCCTCAAAGACCAAGGAGAACTTTGTATTGAGATCCAAAAAGAGAGAAGAAGCCATCTAGCTAATAATTATGGACCCGAAGGTCTGTGGTAAACTACTCACAACTCATTGGTGAGGCTATGGTGTTGATGTAGAAGCACTCAGTGGTAGATCCCCCCTCCGGCGGAGCTCAGGAACAGGCCCCAAGATGGGATCTCACGGGAACAGAAGGTTGCGGCAGTGGAATTAGGGTTTTTCTCTGTTGCCTCGATGTTTGCATGGTACATGGACATATATAGGAGGAAGAAGTACGTCGGTGGAGCAACGTGGGGCCCACGAGGGTGGGGGCGTGCCCTGCCCCCTCATGGGCACCACGTTTCTTCTCTGGCTTGTACTCCAAGTCTCCTGTGAAGATATTGTTCGAAAAATAACTCTCCCGAAGGTTTCATTCTGTTTATACTCCGTTTGATATCCCTTTTATGTGAAACACTAAATAGGCAAAAAACAGCAATTTGTGCTGGGCCTTGGGTTAGTAGGTTAGTCCCAAAAATAATATAAAAGTGTATAATAAAGCCCATTAAACATCTAAAACAGAATATATAATAGCATGGAACAATCAAAAATTATAGATACATTGGGGACGTATCAAGCATCCCCAAGCTTAATTCCTGCTCATCCTCAAGTAGGTAAATGATAAAAACATTTTTTTATGTGGAATGCTAACCGACATAATTCTCAATGTAATTTCTTTATTGTGGCATGAATGTTCAGATCAAGACAAAAGTCTATATTGACATAAGAATTATAATACTTCAAGCATACTAACAAAGCAATCATGTCTTCTCAAAATAACATGGCCAAAGAAAGTTATCCCTACAAAATCATATAGTCTGGCTATGCTCCCTCTTCATCACACAAAATATTCATATCATGCACAACCCCGGTTTTAGCCAAGCAATTGTTTTCATACTCAAATTTTTTCAAACCTTTCAACTTTCACGCAATACATGAGCATGAGCCATGGATATAGCACTATAGGTGGAATAGAGTGGTGGTTGTGGAGAAGACAAAAAGGAGGAAGATAGTATCACATCAACTAGGCATATCAATGGGCTATGGAGATGCCCATCAATAGACATCAATGCGAGTGAGTAGGGATTGCCATGCAACGGATGCACTAGAGCTATAAGTGTATGAAAGCTCATCAAAAGAAACTAAGTGGGTGTGCATCCAACTTGCTTGCTCATGAAGACCTAGGGCATTTAAGGAAGCCCGTCGTTGGAATATACAAGCCAAGTTCTATAATGAAAATTCCCACTAGTATATGAAAGTGACAAAACAAGAGACTCTATATCATGAAGATCATGGTGCTACTTTGAAGCACAAGTGTGGAAAAGGATAGTAGCATTGTCCCTTCTATCTTTTCTCTCATTTTTTTGGAGGGGCTTTCTCCTCTTCTTCTTTTATTTAGCCCCTCTCTATATTTTTTTGGGCCATATTTTTTTATTTGGACTTTCCTCACATGGGACAATGCTCTAATAATGAAGATCATCACACTTTTATTGACTCACAACTCAAAGATTACAACTCGAAGCTAGAACAAAATATGACTCTATGTGGATGATGATGAAGCATGTCATATGAACGGAACGGTGGAAAGTTGCATGGAAATATATCTCGGAATGGCTATGGAAATGCCATGATAAGTAGGTATGGTGGCTGTTTTTGAGGAAGGTATATGGTGGGTGTATGGTACCGGCGAAAGTTGCGCGGTACAAGAGAGGCTAGTAATGGTGGAAGGGTGAGAGTGCGTATAATCCATGGACTCAATATTAGTCATAAAGAACTCATATACTTATTGCAAAAATCTATGAGTCATCAAAACAAAGTATTCAACGCATCTCCTAGGGGAAGAGTTGGTAGGAGTTAACCATTGCGCGATCCGGACCTCCACACAAAGGATGACACTCAATAAATACCTCATGCTCTAACTTCGCCACATAGCGGTTCACCATACGTGCATGCTACGGGAATCACAAACTTTAACACAAGTATTTCTCAAATTCAAAACTACTCCACTAGCATGAATCTAATATCACCATCCTCATATCTCAAAACAATCATCAAGTATCAAACTTCTCAACATATTCAATGCACTTTATATGAAAGTTTTTACTGTACTCATCTTGGATGCCTATCATATTAGGACTAGTTTTATAACCAAAACACATTACCATGCTGTTCTAAGAGACTCTCAAATAGATATAAGTGAAGCATGAGAGATCAACAATTTCTACAAAATATAACCACCACCGTGCTCTAAAAGATATAAGTGAAGCACTAGAGCAAAACTATCTAGCTCAAAAGATATAAGTGAAGCACATAGAGTATTCTAATAAATTCTAAACCATATTTATCTCTCTCAAAAGGTGTGTCCAGCAAGGATGATTTTGGCAAACTAAAAAGCAAAGACTCAAATCATACATGATGCTCCAAGCAAAACACATATCATGTGGTGAATAAAAATATAGTCCTGAGTATAGTTACCAATAGATGAAGACGAAAGAGGGGATGCCCTTCCCGGGGCATCCCGAAGCTTAGGATTTTGGTTGTCCTTGAATTTTACCTTGGGGTGCCTTGGGAATCCCCAAGATTAGGCTCTTGCCACTCTTTGTTCCATAGTCCATCAAATCCATACTCAAAACTTGAAAACTTCACAACACAAAACTCACCCAAAAATCTCATGAGCTCCGTTAGTATAAGAAAACAAACCACCACTCAAAGGTACTGTAATGAACTCATTCTTTGTTTATATTGGTGTTAAACCTAATGTATTCCAACTTCTCCATGATTCATACCCC
>LR738711.1:702463575-702482821 GCA_902687465.1 Secale cereale | reverse complement strand
CCCCCCCCCGATACTACTCATAGATTCATCAAAATAAGCAAACAACACACGAAAAACAGAATCTGTCAAAAACAGAACAGTCTCTAGTAATCTGTAACTTTCGACTACTTCTGTAACTCCAAAATTGGTAAAGGTGAGGAATTTGTATATTAATCATCTTCAAAAAGAATCAACTAAATAGCGCTCTCCAGTAAAAAATTACAGCCAATCTCGTGAGCGCTAAAGTTTCTGTTTTTTACAGCATGATCATATAAACTTCACACAAGTCTTCCCAAAGGTTCTACTTGGCACAAACACTAAATTAAACACAAAACCACATCTAAACAGAAGCTATATGCAATATTTATTCCTAAACAGAAGCAAAAATAAAGAAAATAAAATTGGGTTGCCTCCCAACAAGCGCTATTGTTTAACGCCCCTAGCTAGGCACGATACAAGAATAGATCTAGGTATTGCCATCTTTGGTAGGCAATCCATAAGTGGATCTCATAATAGATTCATAAGGTAATTTGATTTGTTTCTAGGAAAGTGTTCCATGCCTTTCCTTAACGGAAATTGGAATATAATATTTCCTTCCTTCATATCAGTAATTGCACCAATCGTTCTAAGGGAAGGTCTACCAAGAATAATAGGACATGAAGGATTGCAATCTATATCAAGAACAATGAAATCTACTGGCACATAATTCCTATTGGCAACAATAAGAACATCATTAATCCTTCCCATAGGTTTTTTAATGGTAGAATCCGCAAGATGCAAATTTAAAGAACAATCATCATGCTCATGGAAACCTAACGAATCACACAAAGTTTTTGGGATTGTAGAAACACTTGCACGCAAATCACACAAAGCAAAGCATTCATGATTTGTAATTTTAATTTTAATAGTAGGTTCCCACTCATCATAAAGCTTTCTGGGGATAGAAACTTCTAATTCAAGTTTTTCTTCATAAGATTGCATCAAAGCATCAACTATGTGATTGGTAAAAGCCTTATTTTGACTATAAGCATGCGGAGAATTTAGTACAGATTGCAACAAGGAAATACAATATATTAAAGAGAAATTATCATAATTGAATTCCTTGAAATCCAAAATAGTGGGTTCATCACTATGCAAAGTTTTAATCTCTTCAATCCCACTTTTAACAATTTTAGCATCAAGATCTAAAAACTCTGAATCATTGGGACGCCTTTTAACTAAAGTGGACTCATCTCCAATCCCATCTTTATCAAGACTCATACTAGAAAACAAGGATCTAATAGGAGACACATCAATAACTTTCAGATCTTCATCCTTATTTTCATGATAATTAGAAGAACACGCTTTCATAAAGCAATCCTTTTTAGCACGCATCCTAGCGGTTCTTTCTTTGCATTCATCAATGGAAATTCTCATGGTTTTGAGAGACTCATTGATATCATGCTTAGGTGGAATAGATCTAAGTTTCAAAGAATCAACATCAAGAGTAATTCTATCCATGTTTCTAGCCAACTCATCAATCTTAAGCAATTTTTCTTCAAGCAAAGCATTGAAATTCTTTTGCGAATTCATAAATTCTTTAACACTAGTCTCAAATTCAGAGGGAATCTTACCAAAATTTCCATAAGAATTATTGTAGGAATTACCATAATTATTAGAGGAATTACTAGGAAAAGTCCTAGGATTAAAGTTTCCTCTATAAGCATTGTTACCAAAATTATTCCTACCAACAAAATTCACATCCAAGGATTCATTATTATTTTCAATCAACATGGATAAAGGCATATCATTAGGATCAGAAGAAGCACTCTTAGTAGCAAATAATTTCATAAGTTCATCCATCTTTCCGCTCAAAACACTAATCTCTTCAATAGCATGCACTTTTTTACTAGTAGATCTTTCGGTGTGCCATTAAGAGTAGTTAACCATAATATTATCTAGGAGTTTGGTAGCTTCTCCTAAGGTGGTTTCCATGAAAGTGCCCCCGCGACCGAATCTAAAAGATTTCTAGAAGCAAAATTCAAGCCAGTGTAAAAGTTTTGTATAATCATCCATAAGTTCAACCATGTGTAGGGCAATTATGTATCATTAATTTCATTCTCTCCCAAGCTTGTGCAACATGCTCATGATCTAGTTGCTTAAAAGTCATAATATCGTTTCTAAGAGAGATAATCTTAGCGGGGAAAAAATACTTAGAGATAAAGGCATCTTTGCACTTATTCCATGAATCAATACTATTTCTAGGCAAAGAGGAAAACCAAGTTTTAGCACGATCTCTAAGTGAAAATGGAAATAGCTTCAATTTAACAATAGCATTATCTTTATCCCTCTTCTTTTGCATATCACACAAATCAACAAAGTTGTTTAGATGGGTAGCGGCATCTTCACTAGGAAGGCCAGAAAATTGATCTTTCATGACAAGATTCAACAGAGCAGCATTGATCTCACAAGATTCAGCATCGGTAATAGGAGCAATCGGAGTGCTAATAAAATCATTATTGTTGGTATTGGAAAAGTCACACAATTTGGTATTGTTTTGAGCCATAGTGACAAGCAACCAATCCAACACACAAGCAAACAAGAGGCAAGCGAACGGTAAACACAAGGAAAAAGAAGGGGGAATAAAAAGGCAAGGGTGAAGTGGGAGAGAGGAAAACAAGAGGCAAATAATGTAATGTGAAGGATAAGGGTTTGTGATAGGTACTTGGTATATGACTTTTGCGTAAGCCTCCCCGGGAACGGCGCCACAAATTCTTCTTGCTACTTCTCGAGCTTGCGTTGTATTCCCTCGAAGAGGAAAGGGTGATGCAGCACAGTAGCGTAAGTATTTCCCTCAGTTTTTGAGAACCAAGGTATCAATCCAGTAGGAGACCACGCGCGAGTCCCTCGCACCTACACAAACAAATAAGAACTTCGCAGCCAACGCGATAAGGGGTTGTCAATCCCTTTACGGTCACTTACGAAAGTGAGATCCGATAGATAGGATAGTATAATATTTTTGGTATTTTTGGTATAAGAACAGAAAGTAAATAAAGAAAATAAGCAAAGGCTGGAGAAATTGAAGGAAAACTAATATAATAAAGATAGACCCGGGGGCCATAGGTTTCACTAGTGGCTTCTCTCATGAAAGCGGGATTCTACGGTGGGTGAACAAATTACTGTCGAGCAATTGATAGAAAAGCGCATAGTTATGAGAATATCTAGGCATGATCATTATATATAGGCATCACGTCCGTGACAAGTAGACCAAAATGATTTTGCATCTACTACTATTACTCCACACATCGACCGCTATCCAGCATGCATCTAGAGTATTAAGTTCATAAGAACAAAATAATGCTTTAAGCAAGATGACATGATGTAGAGGGATAAACTCAAGCAATATGATATAACCCCCATCTTTTTATCCTCGATGGCAACAATACAATGCGTGCCTTGCTGCCCCTGTTGTCACTGGGAAAGGACACCGCAAGATTGAACCCAAAGCCAAGCACTTCTCCCTTTGCAATAACTATAGATCTAGTAGGCCAAACCAAACCAATAATTCAAAGAAACTTGCAAGGATAGTATAATCATACATGAAAGATTTCAGAAAAGAATCAAATATTGCTCATAGATAATCTTGATCATAAACCCACAATTCATTGGATCTCGACAAACACACCACAAAAAGAATACATTGAATAGATTTCCTCGAAGATTGAGGAGAACTTTGTATTGAGATCCAAAAAGAGAGAAGAATCCATCTAGCTAATAACTATGGACCCGAAGGTTTGTGGTAAACTACTCACAACTCATTGGTGAGGCTATGGTGTTGATGTAGAAGAATTCCGTGATAGATCCCCCGTCCGGCGGAGCTTCGGAATAGGCCCCAAGATGGGATCTCACGGGAACAGAAGGTTGCGGCAGTGGAATTAGGGTTTTTCTCTGTTGCCTCGATGTTTTCAAGGTACGTGGACATATATAGGAGGAAGGAGTACGTCGATGGGGCAACGTGGGGCCCACGAGGGTGGGGGTGCGCCTTCGCCCCCTGGGCGCGCCTTGCCCCCTCGTGGGCACCACGTTTCTTCTCTGGCTTGTACTCCAAGTCTCCCGTAAAGATGTCGTTCCAAAAATAACTCTCCCGAAGGTTTCATTCCGTTTGGACTCCGTTTGATATCCTTTTTCTGCGAAACTCTGAAATAGGCAAAAACAACAATTTGCACTAGGCCTTGGGTTAGTAGGTTAGTCCCAAAAATAATATAAAAGTGTATAATAAAGCCCATTAAACATCCAAAACAGAATATATAATAGCATGGAACAATAAAAAATTATAGATATGTTGGAGACGTATCAATTGGCAAAAGTGAAAGTGATGACATGGCATCATTAGCAGGGGATTACTGCAGCTTGAGTATACGGGCATTACAGTCAGTCCCGTCAATTCGGCAAACCTCGGCTACACTCACTTCGTGTAGCTTCTCGGTTGAGGAGCAGGGCATTACGCAGAAGTACCTCCGCTACAGCCCGAAGTGTGCCTCGCATCTGAGATGCATTTTGCAAAGGGCCACAAACCCAGTGATATGTAAGATTGAGTTGGGGGTGAGGTGGTGGAGTTATAGCCCATAGAATTCAAGCAAGACTCGAAGAAAGGGATGAATGGGGAATCCCAGGCCATGGAGGAGGAAAGGAACGAAGCATACCCGTTCATCCCCGTGTGGGGTAGGGTCAATCTCGGCACGCGCTTGCCCATCCGTGGATGTTAATCCTGGTCGAGTGGAAGCCAGATCTGAATCTGGCTAATATATAGACCTAGGTGGCTAGGCGCTCTAGTTGGAGACGTGTGATGAAGCAGCTCCCCCGGTCTCCCTTGAGGGGGCCATGGGGTCACATAGAGGAACTCGGGATGCTTGCCATTGTCTAGAGCTCTCGGGGTTGGACCTGGGGAGATAATGGAAGGCTTGGGAGGATTGTCAAAGGGGGGTCAATATGCGCTTTGTCGTAATCCTGGGATGTGTGCTTATAAATAAGGGAAAAGGGGGCCGACGCTTCGACGTCTCACCATAAAGCGACTCAATTCCCCAAAAGGTGTGATGATCAAGGTCAAGGACTAGAAGCAACATGTAGTGGGACTGGACCCCGAGTAAACCCATCGCTCAAACCGAGGACTCCGAAGGCAAGCTAAAAAATAACAAGCGGGAACTTGCCTGTCGGGCCAAAGACTATGGTGCCGAAGTCCAAAAAAGTCATCCTCGACATTGAAGATCACTTCGGGGGCTACTGACGGTGTCCTAGACTAGGGGGTACCAACCTAGTTGGCCTACAGTTCTCGGGTCGGGCCTTCAGGCCCTGGCTTCCATATGGCAAGACTTCGGGAGCTATACGCCTAGACGCGATCAAGACCGCATCTACCGAAGACTTGGCGTATACTCCAAGACATCTCATGCCGCCTCCATGTGCTCCCCTTGATACCGACCATGTAACCCTAGATGCCCTACCTGGCGTGTATATAAGCCAGTGGGTTTAGCCTGTAGAGGGGATCAAATCACATTCACCTAGACCTAGGGTTAGATCTTTCCTTACGATCTCGAGGTAGATGAAGCTTGTACTCGATACATTATCATCAATACAATCAAAGCATAACATAGGGTATAACCTCTTCGAGAGGGCCCGAACCTGGGTAAAGACTCTCTCCTTTGTCCCTGTTATCGCCGATCCGAGATCCACAGCTCGGGACCCCCTACCCATGACGTCTGCTGGTTTTACCATCGACTGACGTCCTCTAATCAGTTTTAGAATTTTTATAGTTATGTGGTTAACCAGTTTTAACAAGTAATACTACCTACCTACGTCCACAATTTAGGCGATGATTCTTGATGCTAGATTAAGTTTCGGGATGTGTGAAACAAGAGACTCGGAAAATCTCTAGCCCCACGATAAACTTTGTCAAATAAGCGTGACCCCTAGAAGATCATCCATCTTCAGCACCCTCTTGTGTATGCGCTGGTTCGCTTTTCTCAACTATGGTGAAGCACAAGGAACTCTTAGTAGATTTTCGACAGCAAGAGCCGATCGATTGTCAGAACCTTGTAAAAGCGACACCATGTCGTCGATGAATTGAACCAAAGAAACACTCGAGGGAAGCATAGAAAGAACATAAACCCTCACAACCACATGTGATCTAGATCGCAACCTGCGCCTACTCATTTAACTTCTTATGATGACACTATTGGGAAATGTAGTAGAAAACAAAAACAAAATCGTGCCTACGGTCATCCAAGATCAATAAGAAGATGCATAACGGGTTGGGATCACGATTGTTACCGTCACTAAGTTGCAGCGAAAGAAGAACATGTCGGTGTAGATCGTACTTGTAGTCCCTCAAACCGTCGATGAATGATCCCTCATACCACCCACAAACAGTCCCTCGAACCAAAGACCGAAAGCATCTCCGATTTTTTTTCCACCAATATATAATTTATCGGTAATACCCGATATTACCTGATACTCAATGAAACCCTTCCGGTGACCCCAAAATGCTTTCGGATCCTCTATGAACTATTCTGAATATTCTTGAAGTAATTTCACAAATGTATTATCATGATTCTCGTCCTATTAACACTCAACAGATCGTGATTGCCTTAAGCTTGTGACCCCATAGGTTCGATAACTCACATACATGGACGAAACTGTTGGTTGATTGACCGACCACGGGACCATGGACGTCCATATCGATCCCTGTGAGTACACAAATGATATTAGAGTGAACCTTTGGTTATCATGTAATGTTTCATTTGCTTCGCGATATTTAAAAAATTCAGGATGCATTGGTATGCTCCTGAGTCATCACCATGCTCACTATACCGAAATCCTCGTGACCGGTTTTATTCTTCTTTCTCGTTATTGTCTTCCGGCATCCCCATGATGAATTCACATGTATCTAGCCAGACGATGATTGACGTAATCACACCCAGAGGCCCCTAAGAATATCTCCATCGTTGGAGGAGCAAATCCCACTCTCGAGCTATCTAGTCCCTTGTCAAACTTTTTGATGAACATGTAAGTTGTTGTTATGATCACCGTGTTACAGGTGATGTTTGAGTAGCCCCAAAGTCCATCGTACGGTGAGAAGTGACTACGATGCTCTAATGGTCTAAGGAGCAAATATACAAATTAATACTCTGAGTTATTACAATTAATTACATGCGATATTAACTCAATTCATAACAAACAAGATTGGGTATATTGAATATGATCGTTCACCTAACGTAATAATCTCAATGCTTTTTTAGGATCATCGTTACACTTAACGATATCCTAATATATGGAGAACATGATCACCAACAACATTTGAGCTAGTCTTAGAGGTGAGACTAGGAAACATTTATTTACCGTTTATCATCCTGATACGTCTCCAACGTATCAACAATTTATGAAGTATTCATGCCATGTTTACAACAATTTATATAATGATCTCCGGAAGTAAATTATATAACGGTCTATAATGCGATACATCTCCAGAAACTTTTTCCACCAGCATATAATTTATCGGTAATACCCGGTACTACCCGATACTCACCGAAACCCTTCCCGTGACCCCGAAATGCTTCTGGGTCCTCTATGAACTATTTTGAATATTCATGAAGTAATTTCCCAAATGTATTATCATGACTCCCGTCCTACTAACACTCAACAAATCATGATTGCCTTAAGCTTGTGACCCCATAGGTTCGGTAACTCACATACATGGACGAAAAACAGTTTGTTCATTGACCGACCACGGGACCGTGGACGTCCATATTGATCTCTATGAGTACACAAATTATATTAGAGTGAACCTTTGGTTATCATGTGAAGTTCCCTTTGCTTCGCGGTACTTCAAAAAATATGGGATGCATCGGTATGCTCCTAAGTCATCACCATACCGAAATCCACATTACCGGTTTTATTCTTCTTTCTCGTTATTGTCTTCCGGCATCCCCGTGATGAAGTCACATGTATCTGGCCAAATGATGATTGATGTCATCACACCGAGAGGGCCCTAAGAATATATCCATTATTGGAGGAGCAAATCCCACTCTCGAGCTATCTAGTCCCTTCTCAAACTTTTTGATGAACCTGTAAGTTGTCGTTGTGATCACCGTGTTACAGGTGACGTTTGAGCAACCCCAAAGTCCACCGTACGGTGAGAAGTGACTACGATGCTCTAATGGTCTAAGGAGAAAGTTTACATATCAACACTCTGTGTTATTACAATTAATTACATGTGATATTAACTCAATTCATAACAAACAAGATTGGGTCTATTCAATATGATTGTTCTCCTAACGTCATATCTCAATGTTGTTTTAGGATCATCGTTACACTTAACGATATCCTAAGATATGGAAAACCTGATTACCAACAACAGTTGAGCTAGTCTTCGAGGCGAGACTACACTACTGCAGGATGCTGCTAACGCGACACTACGATCAGAGACCCTTCGGCGAAACTGTGTGCGATGCACTAATCGTAAATGGTGATGTAAAATAATCGTCAAAAAGATGCAAAACATTTGCGATGAAGGATACATCAAACCCGGTTCAGATTTTAGTTGCATGTGCGATGCGGGGCATACGGTTCAGTTCAATAAACTGTTTGCAATGAGGCAGAACAAAAGAAACGGGCAGCTAGATGAAGACATGTGTGATATACGACATAAAGTTCACTCGGATAAATTGTTTGTGATGAGGCGGAACAACAGAAATGGACAGCCAGATGAAGATGTGTGTGATACACGGTATTCAGTTCACTCAGATGAACTATTTGTGATTAGGCAACACAAAAGTAACGGTCAGCCATATCAAGGTGTGTGCGATATACGGCATACGGTTCACTCGGATGAATTGTTTTCGATTAGGCAACGCAATAGAAACGTTTCAGCCAGATCAAGGTGTGTGCAATGGAGGGCATGCAGTTCATTCCCATAAACTATTTGTGTTGAGCCAAGAGAACATAAACGTTTCACATAAAAAAGATGTGTGTAATACGCGGCAAACATCTAATTACATAGGTGGCTAGTACACACATGACATTTCCACACACCAAAGTAAACTATTATATGCATAATTAACCAGGATAAACGATCATCTGATGATCATCTACTTCTTGTGCTAGCTCAATGTTCCTTACACTAGTACGCGTCGGTCCTTAACAAACGGTTTTTAACCCCTTTCCGCGACGGCATTTGGAACCGTCGCCAAGTGAGTGTGGGCAATTGGGGGGTCCTTCCCACACGACCGAGAAACCATCGGGGATATGCCCTCCTGGCACACACACTCGGCAAAATGAGGTCGCATGCGACTGGCGAGCGCTCAAATACGGAAATATGTACAGTAGAGCTACAAAATACAATTATACAGCGAAATTGTTTCCGGTCGCAAGTACATCCACACAGTCAGTCCCCGCTAAACATTACCGTTCATATGTACATCCCACACAGTCGCTCCAAGGAAAATGTTTCCGTTCACAGGAACATCACACACAATTTTTCCCGTTAAATCGTTTGTGATAGCGTTGCCATTGCACACGATATTAATAATTTTATCATTTGCGTTATTGAATGCATCACACACGGTGCATAGAAGAAACTGTGTGGCAAAAGATGTCCATCACACACACTTCTTATGTGGTATACGTTTGCGCAAGGTGGCGTAACGCAAAAAGTTTTCAAGAGAAAGCCATGCGTGATTGTTCATTGATCCAACAAGGTTTATTCCTAGAAACTGTGTGCGTTGCGTGAGGTCATCGCCCACGGTATTTTTTCAACAACCGTTTGCAATAGCAAAACCCAATTGGCAGGCTAAATCGCCATTAGCGGGCTAATTTCCCTATTATTAATAATCCATTTATTAATCTAATTGACATTCATATTAAGCACATAATATATTTCATTTCCATATTAAGGAAGCAGAATTTCATAATTGAAATACATCAGAGTACAACATGATATAGCTTCAGCACTGAGCTACTCCATTACACAACTGCACCAGCATCAACTTTCACATGCAACATGTAGAACCTTTCGAAATTAGCATGATAGACGGTATATAGACAGATGCATCTCATCTCGAAAACTGCCGAAGCGGAAGGCAAATATTGAGCTTTCATTCATGTTGAAGGTCTTTGCAACTTTAGGCCAGTGTCTGTGGATGATTGACCGTCCGCCCTTCGTCCTCTTCAGGAACACTTCAATATTGAACCGTGGGTGTTGTATGAAAACCTTCCTTGCCTTCTGACCATAGAGGTGGGTTGAGAGGTAAGCATCAGTGGTCTGCTTTGGAAAGGCCTGAAAACAAGGATGTGCATAAATATCTTCTCTGTATTGGAAATGGGGCAAAGGAATAAAAATGGCAAGGTATAATAGTTAGTACCATCCTGTAGTGAACTGATGTCTTCTTCATTGTGCAGAAAAAGAACGGACCATGCACGTGCTAACCTCGATTGTAAACCTCAGTGCTTCCCATTGTTTCCCTGCAACACATATAAGATAGTCAGTGATCAGGTTAAGTAAGGGTTCGCATGCTATCAGTAAAATATGTTTATGAAAAATAAGCACATTGTAGATTCATCAGATTAATTCAAGCCACATGGAAAACCCATTTATCCAAACCAAGCATGATTAAGAACTAGGAAATATAGCACTTGTATATGTTTCTCATGTATTAAGTGCAGCCAAATTCGATTTATTCCTCACATGCACAACAATACAAATTCTACCCACGACAATTGGACATCGCAGTGTAGAATTGAACCAAGCAGTTAGCTAAACACCACAACAAATGAACCAAACATTAACTGAGCACAAAATTGCACAATATAACATACTCCTAATAGAAGATCAGACAGTTAACCAAACCAAGCATGCTTAACAACTTGGAAATATAGCAATTGCATTTGTTTCTCATGTGTTTAGTACAGCCAAATTCGATTTATTTCTCACATGGTATACAATAACAGAATGCAGCCACGACAATTGAACATCGCATTGCAGAATTGAACCAAGTAGTTAAGTAAACACCACAACAAATGAACCAAACATTAACTGAGCACCACATTGCACAATATAACATACTCATAATAGAAGATCAGACAGTTAACCAAACAAAACATGCTTAACAACTTGGAAATATTGCACCCTGAAAAATTGAACATCACATTTGCAGAATTGAACCAAGCAGTTAACTTAACACCACATTGCACGACATATAGAACATATACACTATAGCAGAAGATTTCAGGGTAAAAGTAGATAGCGCAATTCACTAGAATTTGTTAAGGAAAGGTAGTAGCTAGCAAACGATGGCCTCGAGAAACGTCACGAACTGTCGTTTAAAGCAGCCAACCGCGTCGCAGCGTCGCCGCGCGAGGCGTCAATGGTGGCCTCGATGGCGAGGTGCTCCTCCAAGATCTGGGGGTCGGCACGAATGGCAGCCGTCACGACATCATCCACGCATGGGGTCGTGATTTTCTTCTCTGCTGCCATATGCTCCTTGAGATCTTGGCTATACTGCGTGCACCATGGCTTAGGGCGGCTTATTTGGTGGAGGGGTCAGTGCTACTTCTCGAGCTTGTGTTGTATTCCCTCGAAGAGGAAAGGGAGATGCAGCATAGTAACGTAAGTATTTCCCTCAGTTTTTGAGAACCAAGGTATCAATCCAGTAGGAGACCACGCGCGAGTCCCTCGCACCTGCACAAACAAATAAGAACTTCGCAGCCAACGCGATAAGGGGTTGTCAATCCCTTTATGGTCACTTACGAGAGTGAGATCTGATAGAGATGATAAGATAATATTTTTGGTATTTTTGGTTTAATAAAACAGCAAATAAAAGCGGTAAAAGTAAAGTAGATGTAGATTGATATGTTGAGAATAGACCCAGGGGCCATAGTGTTATCTAGTGGCTTCTCTCATGATAGCAATATTCTACGGTGGGTAAACAAATTACTGTCGAGCAATTGATAGAAAAGCGAATAATTATGAGACTATCTAGGATGATCATTGTATATAGGCATCACGTCCGAGACAAGTAGACCCAAACGATTCTGCATCTACTACTATTACTCCACACATCGACCGCTATCCAGCATGCATCTAGTGTATTGAGTTCATAAGAACAGAGTAACGCATTAAGCAAGATGACATGATGTAGAGGGATAAACTCAAGCAATATGATATAAACCCCATCTTTTTATCCTCGATGGCAACAATACAATACGTGCCTTGCTGCCCCTACTGTCACTGGGAAAGGACACCGCAAGATTGAACCCAAAGCCAAGCACTTCTCCCATTGCAAGAACTACAGATCTAGTAGGCCAAACCACACCAATAATTCGAAGAGACTTGCAAGGATATTATGAGCACACATAAAGAGTTCAGAGAAGAACCAAATATTTCTCATAGATAATCTTGATCATAAACTCACAATTGATCGGATCTTGACAAACACACCGCAAAAGGAGAATACATCGAATAGATCTCCTCGAAGACCGAGGAGAACTTTGTATTGAGATCCAGAGAGAGAGAAGAAGCCATCTAGATACTAGCTATGGACCCGAAGGTCTGTGGTAAACTACTCACAACTCATCGTGAGGGCGATGATGATGATGATGAAGCACTCTGTGATGGATCCCCCCTCCAGCGGAGCTCCGGAACAGGCTCCAAGATGGGATCTCACGGGAACAGAAGGTTGCAGCGGTGGAATTAGGGTTTTCTCTCTGTTGGTGATGGTTTCGGGGTACGTAGACTTATATAGCAGGAAGGAGGACACTGGGGGATGCTCGGGGCCCACGAGGCAGGGGGGCGCGCCCCCACCCTCGTGGGCGCCTTGATGCTCCCCTGACGTGGTTCTCAAGTTCCCTGTGCGTGATTTTCTCCAAAAATATCTCTCGCGAAGGTTTCATTCTGTTTGGACTCTGTTTGATATTCTTTTTCTGCAAACCCTGAAACAGTCAAAAAACAACAATCTGGACTGGGCCTTTGGGTTAGTATGTTAGTCCCAAAAATGATATAAAAGTGTATGATAGAGCCCAATAAACATCCAAGACATCATAAATAATAGCATGGAACAATAAAAAATTATAGATATGTTGGAGACGTATCAAGCATCCCCAAGCTTAATTCCTGCTCGTCCTCGAGTAGGTAAATGACAAAAACAGAATTTTTTTGATGTGGAATGCTAACCAACATTGTTTTTCAATGTAATTCTCTTAATTATGACATGAATGTTCAGATCCGAAAGATTCAAGATAAAAGTCTATATTGACATAAGAAATAATAATACTTCAAGCATACTAACAAAGCAATCATGTCTTCTCAAAATACTATGGCTAAAGAAAGTTATCCCTACAAAATCATATAGTCTGGCTATGCTCCCTCTTCATCACACAAAATATTCATATCATGCACAACCCCGATTTCAGCCAAGCACTTGTTTTCATACTCTATTCTTTCAAACCTTTCAACTTTCACGCAATACATGAGCGTGAGCCATGGACATAGCACTATGGGTGGAATAGATAGGTGGTTGTGGAGAAGACAAAAAGGAGGGAGATAGTCTCACATCGACTAGGCATATCAACGGGATATGGAGATGCCCATCAATAGATATCAATGTTAGTGAGTAGGGATTGCCATGCAACGGATGCACTAGAGCTAAATATGTATGAAAGCTCAACAAAAGAAACTAGTGGGTGTGCATCCAACTTGCTTGCTCACGAAGACCTAGGGCATTTGAGGAAGCCCATCGTTGGAATATACAAGCCAAGTTCTATAACGAAAATTCTCACTAGTATATAAAGTGACTAAGCATGAGACTCTCTACAATGAAGAACATGGTGCTACTTTCAAGCACAAGTGTTGAAAAAAGATAGTAGCAACTGTCCCTTTTTCTGTTCTTTTTTTTGGGCCTTTCTTTTTTTTCTTTGGCCTTTTTTTGCGGAGGGGCTTTATTGATTTAGCATTTCCTCCTTTGGGACAATGCTCTAATAATGATGATCATCACACTTTCATTACAACTCGATATTACAACTCGATACTATAACAAAGTATGACTCTACATGAATGCCTCCGGCGGTGTACCAGGATGTGCAATGAAACAAGAGTGACATGTACGAAAATTTATGCATGGTGGCCTTGCCACAAATACGATGTCAACTACATGATCATGCATGGCAATATGACAATATGATGCGTGTCATATGAACGGAGCGGTGAAAAGTTGCATGGCAATATATCTCGGAATGGCTATGGAAATGCCATGATAGGTAGGTATGGTGGCTGTTTTGAGGAATAATATGGTGGCTTTTTTGAGGAAGGATATATAGTGGGTTCATGGTACCGACGAAAGTTGCGCGGTACAAGAGAGGCTAGCAATGGTGGAAGGGTGAGAGTGCGTATAATCCATGGACTCAACATTAGTCATAAAGAACTCATATACTTATTGCAAAAATTTACGAGTCATCAAAACAAAGCAATCAATGCATGCTCCTAGGGGGGAGGTTGGTAGGAGTTAACCATCGCGGGCCCCCGACCTCCACACAAAGGTTGACACTTTACAAATACCTCATGCTCTAACTTCGCCACATAGCGGTTCACCATATGTGCATGCTACGGGAATCACTAACTTTAACACAAGTATTTCTCAGTTTCATAATAACTCCAGTAGCATGACTCTAATATCACTATTCTCATATCTCAAAACAATTATCAAGCATCCAACATCTCATCATATTCAATGCACTTGTGTGACAAATTTTTACTACATTGATATTGGATGTCTATCATGTGAAGACTAGTTTTATAGCCTAAACATATTACCATGCTGTTTTAATAGACTCTCAAAAGGATATAAGTGAAGCATGAGAGTTTAACAATTTCTTCAAAATATTATCACCACCGTGCTCTAAAAGATATAAGTGAAGCACTAGAGCAAAAACTATTCTACTCAAAAGATATAAGTGAAGCACATAGAGTGTTCTAGCAATTCCTAGTCCATATTTAACTCTCTCAAATAGGTGTTTCCAGCAAGGATGATTGTGGCAAACTAACAAGCAAAGACTCAAATTATACATGATGCTCCAAGCAAAACACATATCATGTGGTGAATAAAAATATAGCTCCAAGTATAGTTACCGATGGATGAAGACGAAAGAGGGGATGCCTTCCCGGGGCATCCCCAAGCTTAGGCTTTTGATTGTCCTTGAATTTTACTTGGGGTGCCATGGGAATCCCCAAGCTTAGGCCTTTGCTACTCTTTGTTCCATAGTCCATCAAAGCAATACTCAAAACTTGAAAACTTCACAACACAAAACTTAGACAAAAATTCTCGTGAGCTCCGTTAGTATAAGAAAGCAAACCACTACTCAAAGGTACTGCAATGAATTCATTCTTTGTTTATATTGGTGTTAAACCTAATGTATTCCAACTTCTCTATGGTTCATACTTGCCAATACTACTCATAGATGCATTGAAATAAGCAAACAACACACGAAAAACAGAATCTGTCAAAAACAGAACAGTCTGTAGTAATCTGCAGGTTTCGCATACTTCTATAACTCAAAAAAATCTAACTAAATTGGTAAACGTGAGGAATTTGTCTATTAATCATCTTCAAAAAGAATCAACTAGATAGCACGCTCAAGTAAAATCTGACGACCATTCTAGCGAGCGGTAACGATTCTGTTTTTCACAGCATGATCACATAAACTTCACACAAGTCTTCCCAAAGGTTCTGCTTGGCACAAACACTAAACAAAACATGAAAACACATCTAAACAGAAGCTAGATGCAATATTTATTCCCTAACAGCAACAAAAAAAAATATAAAATTGGGTTGCCTCCCAACAAGCGTTATCGTTTTACGCCCCTAGCTAGGCACGATACAAGATAGATCTAGGTATTGCCATCTTTGGAAGGCAATTCTTTGATTAAGCACTTATGATTATTAGGCACTTCTTTGTCCCTATTAATAATCAAACTCTGGGGCAAGAAATCAAGAAATTCTTAGGTGTCAAAAGGGTCTTTTGCAAAAGTAAGAAAATTAGGGTGAACACTTATGGATTTGAGATCCGCAATTCCTTTACTAGATGTTTCACCCTTGTCTTTAGGGACATACATGAACTTAGATAATTTAGTGGTAGAGGTATTTGGAGTAGTTTTTATAGCAGAAAGAGCAGAACCCACATTAGTGATAATATCCTCAAGCTTATTGATTCTAGTAGAATCCTGATCTGGCTTTTCTTTAACTATGGGCTCCTTTTCCTTAAGATTTTTCAGAACAACTCCTACCTTAGATCCATATTGGGTGATTTCATTATGGATTTTCTATCCAAGTTCTCTACCAGTTCTACCGTAGCAACTTTGTTTTCAATGATTTCTAACCTTTGCATAACATGCTCCAAAGTTAAAACGGCCCATTAACCATAAGAGGTGGTGAGCCAAATAATTCAGTCATAGCATTATAAGAATCAAAGGTATGGCTACCCAAGAAATTCCCTCCGGTAATGATGTCTAAGATAAATCTATTCTACGGGGTTATGCCAACATAAAAATTGCGAAGAAGCACGGAAGTGGAAAGCTTCCTATTGGATCTATTTTGAGCATTGCAAATTCTATACCAAGCATCTTTTAAGTTTTCTTCCTCCCTTTGTTTAAAGTTGAAGACTTCACTCTCGGGAGTGTTGATAATGATAGGTGTGCTAGACATTATGACAAGCAAGCAATCCAACACACACAAGCAAACAAGAACCAAGCGGGCGATAAACACACGGCAGAAGAAGGGCAAATAAAACGGCAAGGGTGAAGTGGGGGAGAGGAAAACGAGAGGTAAATAAATGTAATGCGAAGGATAAGGGTTTGTGATAGGTACTTGGTATATGACTTTTGCGTAAGCCTCCCGGGCAACGGTGCCAGAAATTCTTCTTGCTACTTCTCGAGCTTGCGTTGTATTCCCTCGAAGAGGAAAGGGAGATGCAGCACAGTAGCGTAAGTATTTCTCTCAGTTTTTGAGAACCAAGGTATCAATCCAGTAGGAGACCACGCGTGAGTCCCTCGCACCTGCACAAACAAATAAGAACTTCGCACCCAACGTGATAAGGGGTTGTCAATCCCTTTATGGTCACTTACGGAAGTGAGATCTGATAGAGATGATAGTTTATATTTTTGGTATTTTTGTTTATAAGAACAAAAAGTAAAAGCGGAAAAGTAAAGTAGATGTAGATTAATATGTTGAGAATAGACCCGGGGGCCATAGTGTTCTCTAGTGGCTTCTCTCATGATAGCGATATTCTACGGCGGGTAAACAAATTACTGTCGAGCAATTGATAGAAAAGCGAATAATTATGAGACTATCTAGGCATGATCATTGTATATAGGCATCACGTCCGAGACAAGTAGACCTAAACGATTCTGCATCTACTACTATTACTCCACACATCGACCGCTATCCAGCATGCATCTAGTGTATTGAGTTCATAACAACAGAGTAACGCCTTAAGCAACATGACATGATGTAGAGGGATAAACTCAAGCAATATGATATAAACCCCATCTTTTTATGCTCGATGGCAACAATACAATACGTGCCTTGCTGCCCCTACTGTCACTGGGAAAGGACACCGCAAGATTGAACCCAAAGCCAAGCACTTCTCCCATTGCAAGAACTATAGATCTAGTAGGTCAAACCAAACCAATAATTCGAAGAGACTTGCAAGGATATTATGAGCACACATAAAGTGTTCAGAGAAGAACCAAATATTTCTCATAGATAATCTTGATCATAAACTCACAATTCATCGGATCTCGACAAACACACCGCAAAAAGAGAATACATCGAATAGATCTCCTCGAAGACCGAGGAGAACTTTGCATTGAGATCCAGAGAGAGAGAAGAAGCTATCTAGATACTAGCTATGTACCCGAAGGTCTGTGGTAAACTACTCACAACTCATGGTGAGGGCGATGATGATGATTATGAAGCACTCCGTGATGGATCCCCCCACCAGCGGAGCTCCGGAACAGGCTCCAAGATGGGATCTCATGGGAACAGAAGGTTACGGCAGTGGAAATAGGGTTTTCTCTCTGTTGCTGATGGTTTCGGGGTACGTAGACTTATATAGGAGGAAGGAGGACACCGGGGTACGCTCGAGGGGCCCACGAGGCAGGGGGCGCGCCCCCCACCCTCGTGGGCGCCTCGATGCTCCCCTGACGTGGTTCTCAAGTTCCATGTGCGTGATTTTCTTCAAAAATATCTCTCGCGAAGGTTTCATTCCGTTTGGACTCCGTTTGATATTCTTTTTCTGCAAAACCCTGAAACAGGCAAAAACAGCAATCTGGATTGGGCCTTTGGGTTAGTAGGTTAGTCCCAAAAATGATATAAAAGTGTATGACAAAGCCCAATAAACATCCAAGACATCATAAATAATAGCATGGAACAATCAAAAAATATAGATACGTTGGAGACGTATCAATCAGTGATTTTGGTGGAAGGTGTCGCGCTCGCGCCGGCAGTCGAGGCATGTGGGGTGTGGAAGGAGGAGGGGGATGGGGGTCGGGTGTGGATTACCTGCCTAGATAGGCGAGGCCGAGCAACATGAACGAGGGTCGCTGGCGAGGAGGCGGCTGAGGGATCAAAGAAGGTGAGAGTGTCTAGAGGGGGGTGATTAGACTACTCGACAAGATAAAAATTCTGTCTTTTATCAAGGACAGATTTTGGCAGATTTTGCATAACACACAAGTCAAGTAGCACACTACACATGCAATTCTAGAGTATGGGCAGCGGAAAGTAAATTGCACAAGTAGTAAAGAGAGGTGGAGAAGATCAAACGCAATTTGGAGACGCAATGATTTTTCCCGTGGTTCTGATAGGTGGTGCTATCGTACATCCACGTTGATGGAGACTTCAACCCACGGAGGGTAACGGCTGCGCGAGTCCACGGAGGGCTCCACCCACGAAGGGTCCACGAAGAAGCAACCTTGTCTATTCCATCATGGCCTACGCCCACGGAGGGCTAGCCTTACTCGGGGTAGATCTTCACGAAGTAGGCGATCTCCTTGCCTTTACAAACTTCTTGGTTCAACTCCACATCTCGATGACGGAGGCTCCCAAGCGACACCTAACCAATCTAGGAGGCACCACCCTCCAAAAGGTAATAGATGTTGTAGATGATGATGAACTCCTTGCTCTTGTGCTTCAAATGATAATCTCCCCAACACTCAACTCTCCTCACTGATATGGCTGTGGTGGAAGAAAGG
>LR738711.1:702451880-702463565 GCA_902687465.1 Secale cereale | reverse complement strand
GTGGGACCGAAAATGCAATCTCGGTTAGACCGATTTGAGCCAAGACAGGAGCTTGCCAATTTCGGTGAGACCGAAAATGCAATCTCGGTTATTCCGATTTGAGGACAGAAGGTTACAGAAGCTTGGCAGTCCATGTTTCGGTGAGACCGATCTCAAACTCGGAATGACCGATTTTTCTAGGGTTTGGCTTATGGCTGAGGTGGTTCATCTCGGTGTGACTGAGTTTGGAAAATCGGTTGGTCCGAGATTACTTATGGGTGTGTTTGTAGTGAAAGTTGCTGATAGTTGAAGGAGATATATCACTAAGCACTTGAGCAACCAGATCATCAACACAACCTCATCCCCTTTTAATAGTATTGGCTTTTCCTATGGACTCAATGTGATCTTGGATCACTAAACCAAAAATGGAGTCTTGAGCTTTTGCCATTGCTTGCCTTAGCATTTTGAGGGGTCCACTTCTTCAGTCCTTTTGCCATAGCCAATGTGATTGAATTTCCTGAAACATACTTGATAAAAGCATTAGTCCAACCACAAAGTATGTTGTCATTAATTACCAAAACCACCCCGGGAGCAAATGTGCTTTCAATCTCCCCCTTTTTGGTAATTGATGGCAACACACTAAAATCACACTAAACAAGACATCAAAGCTTATTGAAAGAAAGACAGAATTATCACGAAAGCTTTGACAAGCATGTAGTACACAGGCTCCCCCTACAAGTGTGCAAGATTTTCATAGATTTTGGTTTTGGACTACCTCAAGCACACAGGAGAGATAGGCAAGATGTGCTACATGCAACTTGGCTATATGCATCAGAGCAGATGAAAAGAAGTGAGTGATAATACGTATGTGCATGGTGATTTCTTGCAAACAAGTATTTACAAGCAAGTCACCATCATGCACATTCTGCAAGATGTATATACTTACCTTGAGGTTCCTTGGCATTGTACCTGAAGGGATATACTTGGGAAAATAAGGTTAGATAACACAAGAGTATTCCTTCAACCAACTGCAAGAACATCAAGAGTACCAAGCCAGGGATGACATGTATAAAGAGTGTCTCATAATGAGCACAAGCTTGAATCAGCAAACATGTCTCCGAAACTAAAGATTTTCAATGAACTCTGAGAGATTTTGCTTTCCATAAGATATCAACTGTGAAGATTCTTCTCCCTTTGAGTCTTCTCAGATCAAGGGGTGTGATGGAAAAAGCAAAATCAAAAGAATGATGCCAAAAGAGAATGATGTCCAATGTAAGACACGGCAAAGCTTTGATGTGATTCTCTCCCCCTTAAGATAAGATTGCTTTTCTTCTCCCCCTAAGTCTTCTCTTCTCCCCCTACTCCCCCTAAGTCTTCTCCCCCTTTGACATCAAGTGCCGAAAAGGACAGCAAACTAGGAAGGCAGGAAAGATGGAAGGAAAGAAGTGGGATCCTTAAGAATCACAACAGGGCAATAAGGAACATGCATAGAGAAACATTGAGTGGAGCTGCAGAAGTTGAGATCCTGGAAGAGATAAATCGGTGACACCGAAGTAGATGGATCGGTGGGTCCGAAAGTCAGGGACTTAGGGCAGATCCTTTTCGGTTAGACCGAAAAATTTAAATCGGTGACGCCGAGTTTAATTCCAGGAAATACAGAAATAATTCAGCTCACTTTGCGAGGAATGTTCCAAAGGATTTGCAATGAATTTGTAAAATATTTTCAAGGAAATGATCAGAGCCAGAAGGATATTCACAAAGACAAAAGAAATAAAAAAGAAAAAGATTCCTAGATGAAGAAAACTCAATGAGAGAACATAAGAGAAAACAGAAAGACTCCAAAACATATGTACTTCATCTAGATAAAGGTCGGCGACAAGGTCACCTATGTTTGAGTATATTGACTTAGGAGTCAAATGAGGACATTTGATCATAGGTCATACTCATCATTTAAGCTTAAAATGGGGTTGCCATTTTTCGATTAGGCATTTGATGTGTCCACATCTTACGAAGCTGCTTGTACTCATGACTTTGAGCAAAGCTCCTTAAAGATGTGAAGAACATACCTTGGGCTTGTTGATGCTTTGCTCATGTAGGTAAACTTGATGTAGGTGCTCATTGAATGTGAAGTTGGAGCGCCATTTCTACTTGTGTAGTTCATCTTCCTACATGGGTTAGGCAAGCAAGGAAATACTCAAGGATATCCAAGATGACAAGAGTGAAATACTAGATGTATAAGATGTCAAAAAGGATATGTAGAATTTTGTTCCTTGAACTCAACATCCCAAAGGGCTAGATACTTGGTCAATGACAAGATTACTCATGATTTGAGTGTGTGGTAATCTTGTGGAATGTAGATCATCCAAGTACCTGCAAGGAGTTAGATGCAATACAAGGAGGCAAATGTGTCCAAGACATATGATCACCATCATAAGAGAAATATCAAGGATTAGTCAAGAGGGCTCATGCCTTGCATGCATCGATGGAGTTCTCACTCCAAGTTTGAAGCATCAATAATGTTCAACTCACTCCTTAAGCGACAAAACACCTTCTCATCAAGAGGTTTTGTAAAGATATCAGCAAGTTGTTTGTCAGTACGAACATGCTTAAGATTGATGTCACCCTTGGCAATATGATCACGAATAAAATGGTGACGAACTTCAATATGCTTTGTTCGAGAGTGTTGCACGGGATTATGTCCAATTTTAATTGCACTCTCATTGTCACAAAGCAAGAGAACATGTCTCACATGTATCCCATAATCTTTAAGCGTTTGCGTCATCCATAGTAATTGAGCACAACACGAACCAGCAGCAATATATTCCGCTTCAGCAGTGGATAATGATACCGAATTTTGTTTCTTGGAGGACCAAGATACAAGGGATCGACCAAGGAATTGACACGTACCCGAAGTTGACTTTCTATCAACCTTGTCACCGGCATAGTCCGAGTCGGAATAGCCAACAAGGTCGAAAGAGGCCCTCTTAGGATACCAAATGCCAAAGTTTGGTGTGTGTATCAAGTATCTCACTATCCTTTTAACAGCTTTAAGATGACATTCTTTAGGGGCTGCTTGATATCGTGCACACATGCATACACTCAACATTATGTCAGGACGAGAAGCACAAAGATATAGTAGAGAACCAATCATAGATCGGTAAATCCTTTGATCAACAGGTTCTCCATCTTTTGTCAAGTCATTATGTCCACTAGTAGGCATGGGGGTACTCATACCTTTGCTTTCTTGCATGTTGAACTTCTTGAAGAGATCCTTGGTGTACTTTGTTTGTGAGACAAAGGTACCCTCCTTAGATTGCTTGATTTGCAACCCAAGGAAGAATTTGAGTTCACTCATCATGGACATCTCATACTTCTCCGACATGAGCTGTCCAAACTTCTTGCTAAAATGGGGGTTAGTTGAACCAAAGATAACATCATCAACATATATTTGGCACACAAATAGTTCACCATTAACCCTTTTCGTGAACAGCGTTGAGTCTATCTTTCCAATCTCAAACCCTTTTTCAAGAAGAAAGCTAGTTAAGCATTTGTACCAAGCTCTAGGAGCTTGTTTAAGACCATAAAGAGCTTTGTGCAACTTGTAAACATGATTAGGCTTTTTGGGATTCACAAAACCGGGAGGTTGTTTTACAAATACTTCCTCCTCAATTTCACCATTTAGGAAAGCACTTTTGATATCCATTTGATAGAGAGTAATATCATGGTGATTGGCATAAGCAAGAAGAATGCGAATGGACTCAAGTCTAGCAACGGGGGCATAGGTCTCACCATAGTCCATACCTTCGACTTGTGTGTAACCTTGAGCTACGAGACGAGCCTTGTTGCGGATGACTTGTCCATCTTCATCTTGCTTGTTCCGAAACACCCATTTGGTTCCAATGATGTTTTGATCATCGTTGGGCTTCTCTATCAAAGTCCATACCTTGTTCCTCTCGAAGTTGTGTAGTTCTTCGTGCATAGCGTTCACCCAATCCGGGTCTTCAAGTGCTTCTTCTACCTTCATAGGTTCAATACTAGAGATAAATGAGTAATGCTCACAAAAGTTAGCTAAGCGAGTTTTAGAGCGAGTAATTCTCCCGGAGTTGATGTCGTTCATCATTTGTTCCACGGGATGATTTTTCTTGACTCTTGCTCGGACTCGAGATAGCTTTTGTTGAGGTTGTGGCTGAGCTTCCTCATCATCTTCATCTTCCTCTTCTTCTTCTTCATTGTTGTTGGTGTTGTCTTGAGGCGGTGGAGAAGGAGGTTGTGGTGGATCTTCTTGTTGCACTTCCTCATCTTGGTGAATTCCACTTGTGGAGGCCTCCATGTTGCTTTGAGGTTCATCTCGCCGTGAGGTAGGGGGCTCCACATATGTAGATGAGGTACTCTCCTTCACTTCCATGGGACGGATCTTTCCAATAGATAAATCTTGGATAGCTTCCGATGGGTCCTTGTCTCCTACATCAATAGGCATTTGCTCTACTTGCGAGCCGTTAGATTCATCAAACTTCACGTCTACCGTCTCTTCAACCTTTCGGGTGAAATTGTTGTAGACACGGTAGGTGTGGGAGTTTGATCCATAACCAAGGAGAAAGCCTTCATGAGATTTAGGAGCAAATTTAGACCGACGATGCTTATCAAGGATACAGCATTTTGAACCAAAGACACGAAAGTATCCCACTTGGGGTTTGTTACCGGTGAGGAGCTCGTATGATGTCTTGCCGAGGAGCTTATGAAGATAAAGCCTGTTGATAGCATAACAAGCTGTCTCGACCGCTTCTCCCCAAAAATGCTTCGGTGTCTTGTATTCATCAAGCATCGTTCTCGCCATCTCTATGAGCGTTCGGTTCTTCCTCTCAACAACTCCATTTTGTTGAGGAGTGTACGTAGCCGAGAACTCATGTAGAATCCCTTCCTCATCGAGAAAAGAGTCTACATTGGTGTTCTTGAACTCCGTTCCATTGTCACTCCGAACTTTCTTGATCTTCACCTCAAATTGATTTTGGGCCTTTTTGGCAAAGGTTTTGAAGATTCTCTGAACCTGCGATTTATCATCAAGGAAAAATACCCACGTAAATCTGGAATAATCATCAACTATAACTAGACCAAAGGAGTTACCACCAAGGCTTTTGTAAGCATTGGGACCGAAGAGATCCATATGAAGAAGCTCAAGCGGTCTCCTTGTGGTCATGATGTTTTTCACGGGATGACTTCCACCAACTTGTTTTCCTGCTTGACAGGCACTACAAAGTCTATCTTTGTCAAAGAAAACATCTTTAACACCAAGAATATGATCACCTTTGATCAGCTTGTCTAGATTACGCATACCAACATGTCCTAGCCTTCTATGCCACAACCAACCTTTAGAGGATTTAGCAATGAAACAAGCTCTAGGTTGGGCTTTCTTAGTGAAATCAACAATATATAGATCACCTCTACGGATACCGGTAAATGCCATGTTTTGATTGTCACGACAAAAGACTTGGCAATCTACTTTGGTGAATAGCACATTGAATCCAAAGTCAGCTAATCTAGACACGGAAAGTAAATTGTATCCAAGAGATTCTACAAGCATGACATTTTGAATAGAGCTATCATGAGATATGGCCACCTTACCAAGGCCAAGTACCTTACCCTTGGAGTTGTCTCCAAAAGTCACATACTTGCGTGGACCATCGTTCTTTGCAATCTCTCGAAACATGTCTTTGTCTCCGGTCATGTGGTCGGTGCATCCACTATCAAGAATCCACTCTTTTCCACCGGACATGTAGTCTCTCAGATTTGCCATAAGATTGAGACTCTTCATGATCTTGTCTAGCTCGGTGTCCGAGTCGGAGTAATCAACATCATGCTCATGCTCATCATCATATTGACCCATAGATTGTTCATCATCAACACCTAGGTCAATTTGATAACCACTTGCATTAGTTCTGTCAATGTGACAATAATCTTCGGAATGTAATGCAAGAGCATTTCTAATTATAACATTGATAAGACCGGGATCACCCTTCTTTTTCATAAGATCACGAAGCTCAAAGAAGCATTTATCAAAGTTGGGATCATTGGGGCGCATCTTATCAAATTCAATAGTCTTGTGTAGAATTTCATCAAGACTTCTCAAAGAGTAGTCCGGATAAAGTTCTTCCAAGAATTTCCACATAGCATAGGCGCACTCAAAGTTTGTAACAAGTTTAAGCAAGTCATCGGGTAACCCTCTAATGATAAGATTTACAGTCCTAAGGTTACGAAGCAAATCAAGCTCTTCATCCATGGTAGGGTGCAAGGGGTCAAAAGGAGGCACATAGGGGGTCTCAACATATTTGCACAAATTGTACATCTTAAAGATACTAAGCATTTCAACCCTCCACGAGTTATAGGACCCTCCATTAAGAATAGGCACTCTATGGCTAACACTCCCAAACGTAGACACGTCCATCTTCCTCCAATGGTGTGTAAACCAAAGCAATGGAGACCAAGGCTCTGATACCAATTGAGGGATCGAAGAAGGTGAGAGTGTCTAGAGGGGGGGTGATTAGACTACTCGACAAGATAAAAATTCTGTCTTTTATCAAGGACAGATTTTCGCAGATTTTGCATAACACACAAGTCAAGTAGCACACTACACATGCAATTCTAGAGTATGGGCAGCGGAAAGTAAATTGCACAAGTAGTAAAGAGAGGTGGAGAAGATCAAACGCAATTTGGAGACGCAATGATTTTTCCCGTGGTTCCGATAGGTGGTGCTATCGTACATCCACGTTGATGGAGACTTCAACCCACGGAGGGTAACGGCTGCGCGAGTCCACGGAGGGCTCCACCCACGAAGGGTCCACGAAGAAGCAACCTTGTCTATTCCATCATGGCCTACACCCACGGAGGGCTAGCCTTACTCGGGGTAGATCTTCACGAAGTAGGCGATCTCCTTGCCTTTACAAACTTCTTGGTTCAACTCCACATCTCGATGACGGAGGCTCCCAAGCGACACCTAACCAATCTAGGAGGCACCACCCTCCAAAAGGTAATAGATGTTGTAGATGATGATGAACTCCTTGCTCTTGTGCTTCAAATGATAATCTCCCCAACACTCAACTCTCCTCACTGATATGGCTGTGGTGGAAGAAAGGATTGAGTGGAAAGCAACTTGGGAAGGTTAGAAATCAAGTTTCATATGGTAGGAATGGAGCAACTTGATCTCAACACAAGGGTAGGTAGTTCTCTACTCAGAAAGTGTAAGGTAGGAGTGGTAGTTCTTTCTGATGGCTCTCTCCACGAATGAAGAGGGGGTGGAGGGGTATATATAGCCTCCACACAAAAATCCAACCGTTACACACATAATTGAGCAATCTCGGTGAGACCGAAGTGGACAACTCGGTCAGACCGAAAGTTCAAATATAGTGAACGTTGGGGTTTTCGGTGGGACCGAAAATACCATCTCGGTTAGTCCGATTTGATCAAAGATAGGAACTTGCCAGTTTCGGTGGGACCGAAAATGCAATCTCGGTTAGACCGATTTGAGCCAAGACAGGAGCTTGCCAATTTCGGTGAGACCGAAAATGCAATCTCGGTTATTCCGATTTGAGGACAGAAGGTTACAGAAGCTTGGCAGTCCATGTTTCGGTGAGACCGATCTCAAACTCGGAATGACCGATTTTTCTAGGGTTTGGCTTATGGCTGAGGTGGTTCATCTCGGTGTGACTGAGTTTGGAAAATCGGTTGGTCCGAGATTACTTATGGGTGTGTTTGTAGTGAAAGTTGCTGATAGTTGAAGGAGATATATCACTAAGCACTTGAGCAACCAGATCATCAACACAACCTCATCCCCTTTTAATAGTATTGGCTTTTCCTATGGACTCAATGTGATCTTGGATCACTAAACCAAAAATGGAGTCTTGAGCTTTTGCCATTGCTTGCCTTAGCATTTTGAGGGGTCCACTTCTTCAGTCCTTTTGCCATAGCCAATGTGATTGAATTTCCTGAAACATACTTGATAAAAGCATTAGTCCAACCACAAAGTATGTTGTCATTAATTACCAAAACCACCCCGGGAGCAAATGTGCTTTCAATCTCCCCCTTTTTGGTAATTGATGGCAACACACTAAAATCACACTAAACAAGACATCAAAGCTTATTGAAAGAAAGACAGAATTATCACGAAAGCTTTGACAAGCATGTAGTACACAGGCTCCCCCTACAAGTGTGCAAGATTTTCATAGATTTTGGTTTTGGACTACCTCAAGCACACAGGAGAGATAGGCAAGATGTGCTACATGCAACTTGGCTATATGCATCAGAGCAGATGAAAAGAAGTGAGTGATAATACGTATGTGCATGGTGATTTCTTGCAAACAAGTATTTACAAGCAAGTCACCATCATGCACATTCTGCAAGATGTATATACTTACCTTGAGGTTCCTTGGCATTGTACCTGAAGGGATATACTTGGGAAAATAGGGAAGGGGCTTTCACCTCCATGTACAGCTCGCGCCCGACGGTCTCCTAGGGAAGGGGCTCCATGGCATCAATTGCACCATACTCGGCAAGCATCTCGCCATCCATGTCCACCATATCTTTGGCATAGGCCGCCATGAGTTGGGCGTGGGCGGTCGCGATCTGGGCTCTGGCGGGCTCCGTCGTGGAAAGGTATGCCGCGCAGGGATGGACGGCTGCTCGAACTCTCTCGGCGATTGCCAGCTCTTCGGCCGTGGGTTGCCGACCGTTGTCCGACAAGCTTCATTTGATTTGTGCGGTGACCGCCATGAGCTGGGCTTTGACGGCCTCGACATGGTAGTGGGCGGCCTCCATCAGGGCTAAGGCCTCCACTGCAGAACGGACAGTTGTTGTGCCGCTCTCGCCAGTGGCTATCCCCGAGGCAGATGTTGCTGCCGCCGCTTGAGAAGCAATAGCGGCTATTTGGGCTGCCTTGGCCGCCCAGACACAGACTGTGGTCGCCCTCATGAAGCTTGTTAGCACACGCCTGGCGGCTGCGGTTGCGCTCTCGCTGGAGTGGGTCACCGAACTTGCCCTCACGACGTGGGTCCACGTACCCATCTTTCACCGGCGACGAATGAACAATGAAATTATATTTTTGGGAGTGAGCTAGTGTGCTTGACACGCCGGTTGTGTATTATAGCCGACACACCTTCTCGCATAAACCATAGGCGTACTATACACCGACGGTGCTCCAAGATATTTTGTGTTGCATCTCACACGGTTGGTGATAATAAATTGTGTGCGATCTACTTGATTTACCGTCTTGATTTGAATTACGTAATGTGGTCACATCTACAAAGGATGGTGTTTGAATTGTTGAACTTTTATCTGGAGTGAACATGCAACTGTAGGTGTGTCGTAAAAAAAATTGGAATTATTCAGGGTTCGTTTGGATGTTTTTATACATTAACTGGGTTTTCCAGGCATTTTATGCGCATAATTCAAATTTAAACTACATGCACATTCTCCCGTGCATATAAACTGGTTGAAAATCAAATATGTGTCCTTGGTTGCATGCTTAGGTCCCATGCAAGAAATGGGAATGAATTTAAAACACCGGGGCACCGTTGATTGCCGGCAAAACATTGAGATACATGGCTTTTAAATTCTAGTAAATACAAAACTCGTCTGAAATTCATGAAACTTGGCATGCTATCATGGAGCAGCATCAACTTGGTGTGGTAAAAAATTTGTCACATTTGGGGCAGGTTTGGTTCTATGCTTCTCACAAACTAGAGCTTCTCACAACAAGCATGATGGTTTTGGTAGGGAACGTGCTACCTCAGGGGAAGAAACAATATCCATTGCCTCTTATTGCTTCCAAAAAAATTCTCGTGTCAACATAGAATAACATGAGTGTTGTGTCAATTTTTGTGATTTTTCGGGGTTCGTTTGGACATTTTATGCATTAACTGAGTTTTCAATGCATTTATGTGCATAATTCAAATTTGAACTACATGCACATTCTCCAGTGCATATAAACTGGTTGAAAAATCAAATATGTGTCCTTGGTTGCATGCTTAGGTCCCATGCAAGAAATGGGAATGAATTTCAAACATCGGGGCACCGTTGATTGCCGGCAATACATTGAGATACATGGATTTAACTTATCGTAAATCCAAAACTCGTGTGAAATTCATGAAACTTGGATGCTATCATGGAGCGGCATCAACATGTCGTGGTATAATTTTTGTGCCATTTGGGGCAGGTTTGGGTATATGCTTCTCACAAACCAGAGCTTCTCGCAACAAGAATGATGGTTTCGGTAGAGAACGTCCCACCTTTGGGGACGAAACAATATCCATTGCCTCTTATTGCTTCCAAAAAATTTCTCGTGTCAACATAGAACAACAGGAGTGTTGTGTCAATTTTTTCGATTTTTTGGGGTTCGCTTGGACATTTTTATGCATTAACTGAGTTTTCAATGCATTTATGCGCATAATTCCAATTTGAACTACATGCACATTCTCCAGTGCATATAAACTGGTTGAAATGTCAAATATGTGTCCTTGGTTGCATGCTTAGGTCCGATGCAGGAAATGAGAATGAATTTCAAACACCGGGGCACCGTTGATTGTCGGCAAAACACTAAGATACATGGCTTTTAAATTCTAGTAAATACAAAACTCGTCTGAAATTCATGAAACTTGGCATGCTATCATGGAGCGGCATCAACATGCCGTGGTAATTTTTTTTGTCCCATTTGGGGCAAGTTAGGGTATATGCTTCTCACAACAAGCATGATGGTTTCGGTAGGGAACGTCCCACATTTGGGGACGAAACGATATCCATTGCCTCTTATTGCTTCCAAAAAAATTCTCGTGTCAACATAGAACAACAGGAGTGTTCTGTCAATTTTTGTGATTTTTCGGGGTTCGTTTGCACATTTTTATGCATTAACTGAGTTTTCAATGCATTTATATGCATAATTCAACTTTGAACTACATGCACATGCTCCAGTGCATATAAATACGTTGAAAAAATCAAATTTGTGTCCTTATGTGCATGCCTAGGTCCCATGCAAGAAATGGGAATGAATTTCAAACACCACGACACTGTTGATTGCCGGTAAAACATTGAGATGCCTGGTTTTTAAATTCTATGAATCCAAAACTCGTCCGGTGCGCAGGTTCACCGGGAAGCGTGCGAGATGTTCAACGCGGGATTTGTGCATCTCTTCAACACAAACGGCTCAGTGAAGCAGTAAAGAAAGTAGAAAATAAACCAAAAAATATACGTGCTTCCACACGCCCCGTGTGTCGTGCGAGCAGGCGTGAGTTGACGGGACGCATGCGAGAAGTCCGCCGCGCAGGCATACCGGGAGGCATGCGTGCAGGTGTGTGTATTGACGGGGAGGCTTACGAGTAGCTGTGTGAAATGATGGTAGGAATGGCAGACGTCCGCCGCGCAAGCTTACCGGGAGGCGAGACAACTTTTGACCGCAGCCTGCCTTGCTCCCACTGGTCCGTATTAATGCGCGCCTGAGCTGCCGGCCATAATAGGCGACCGCACCCCCGGTCCACAGTGGTCACCGACGTCTGGACTCCGGAGTGTATGACGATGCCGTCGAGGCGCACCATCGGAGGGAGTGGCGATGCTGGGGCTGGTGAAGCACCCGCACAACGCGTGAAGCTAGCCACAGAGGTTTCCGTCGCCGCTGACGAGGTCTCGCGTGGGCAGCAACACGACCTTGAATTCATTGGTGTCGTCGTG
>LR738711.1:702431991-702451813 GCA_902687465.1 Secale cereale | reverse complement strand
CCCCCAGCCGGAGTCGGAGGTCAACAGCTACTCCAGCAACAACTGTGACTCCGACGGAAAACCTGTTAGTCATCTATATACCCATTTGTGCGGTAAACATATCAAGTGATTTCTCTGGTTAATCCCCCCACCCCGCCCCTCTATATTTTTTCTGGAATACAAATCCTATGGTTATGTTCTCTCAGTCCATGAAATCACAGTAATTAAGATCCGTTATATGCACATAGTGTATTTATTGTTTGAATGTTATCCGTATAGAATTAGTGATTAATTGTTTATTCTGTACAAATGATTTTTGCTAATAATCCGACTAGGGTTAGCTTGCGTGCTGATAATTCATGGCCAGATCTTGAGAATTGATTTTGAATGTCGTACATATATGTTTGTGCCTTTTTTCTTCATGATCTTGAGAATTGATTTCGAATGTCCTACATGTTATGCCATTTTTTTCTTTCAAATTGGTATGTACACAGATGAGGCTCCCACCAGCACTGCCATCGGATGTAGACCTTGGACCCGACTGTGCGGCCAGAAGCGCCCCCTGGACCCGAGGAACTAGTAGAATCTCTGACGGACCGCATCAGCGATCTCCCGGACGGAATCCTTGGGGAGATCATCTCCCTTCTCCCCACCAAGGATGGTTTCCGCACACAAGTCCTCACATATCGGTGGTGCACTCTGTGGCGCACCGCGCCTCTTAATCTCGACTGTCATCGGCTATTTCTCGATGATGATTTTGAACTCCCCTGAGCCATCATCTCCTCCCATGAGGGCTCCGTTCAACGCATATGCATCCCAACATGCTACATGCTGGACATACCCTGCACGGTGGCCGCCTGGCTGACATCCCGTCAATTTGATAAACTCCAGCAGCTTGAGTTCTACCATGACTATGTATGTAACATACCACGAACCGATGTATTTGTGCCCTCACCACCGATGTCCATCACGTGGTTTTCCTCCTCTCTCCACACCGCCACCTTTTCCCGATGCCATCTAGCAGACAACCTGGTACAAATGCTTTGACTCCCACTGCTAAAAAACGTGCGCTTGTGGTGGTTGATCTGTCGGAGGCCGCACTGCACAGCATCATCCACTCCAGCTGCCCTGCCCTGGAGCGCTTGCTGCTTGTTTTTGCAATGGAAATTCGTATCCGTTGCCTCAAAATAAAGTCGCCCCACCTTGTAAGCATGGGAATTTGTTTTTTTGGACATGATCTCATCATCGAAGATGCCCCTTCACTTCAAAGGTTGCTCCTTGATTCTGGTATGGTACATTCGCAAATAACTATAGTCTATGCGCCTAAATTGGAGACCTTGGGTACAATTCGTGATCCTTTTAGATGGTTCAAGATGGTGTTTGGCTCCACACCTATTGAGGTACTGTATATTATTCATGTAAACTTTTGTAATCTGCCTTTTTCATTCGTGCACATAAGTTAAGTATCATCTTGGAGTACACTTTTGGTACTAATATTATGTTCTACGCTCAATGAAGAGCTTGTCCATCCTATCAGTGGTGGTGGATTCTGTCAAGACCTTACATATCAGTGTGTGGCGTTTTGATCTGAACACGAATATTGGCTTGATGCAATGCTTTCCATGTCTGGAGAATTTGTATATAAAGGTGATGATTTCACGCACATTGAAAGCCCATATATAATGTACTATAATTAATCATTGAGCTATCACTCTTTCAACATAATCTTTTTAGACATTAACTGTTTTCAATCTTCATCTCTGTTTAGGCACTAACACATGGAGAAAATGGTATAACCAACCGATGGTTCAAGAAGCACCGTGATTTTCTCAGATCTCATGACATTCGTTTGAAGACAGTAACACTGGAAGGATATGCATCCAGCAATGCAAACACTAGCTTTGTCACATTCTTCATGTTGAATGTGAGGGCACTATTGTCCGTGAGGATTAAGTTTTTCGACAAGAAATTTCTTACGGCTGCAAGTGTTGAACAACATAAAAAGAAGTTTCAGGTGGACCTAAGGGCTTCTGATCGTGCCCGGCTTCTATTTACAATAGCTTGTCATCATGTACAAGTAGGATTTCTAGCCGGGGATCTTGATTTTATGGATCAGACCGATCCATTTGATTGTGACTGCCGAAAACTTTGGTTGAGTTGGATGCCATTGTCCTGTTCAATCTGGATTTTGTCTAAACCTGATGAGCAATTAATCCTTGTGCTTTTGTACTATTTGTAAGCTGGAGTTAGATATTGTTTCCCTTTTCAACTCGGTTTTAACCCATATTTTCTTTCATACTGGGCCAATGGCTTGCAATTTCTTTCATTAAGACATAGACATTATAAGCATTCAAAACATAGGGAAAGAACATCACTCTCGCGGGATCCTCGAGATCTTTGTTCATTACAGAATCCGCAAGTTCTTAGCGCCCACCAGCACCCACAAACTTATTTTCATCTAGCACACCAAATGGGTTGTAATTCTTAATAAGAAAAGTAGCATGGTAGTGACAGATTTGGATTTGTCATTTGGGACCCACGAGGAAAAAGCCTATACAGGGCGGTGCCGACTCGACAACAAACATTGAGAAACCTGGTTGTAAAATTACTGTAAATCCAAAATTCGCCTCAAAATCATGAAACTTGGCATGGTGTTATGACATAGCACCAACATGTTGTGGTAAAAAATCAGTCCAATCTGGGACAAGTTTTGGTACAAACTTCTTACAAACCGAAGCTTCTCTCAAAAAGGCTCATGGTTCCTAGAGGGACCTTGTCACCTATGTGTGCAAAATGACATACGATGTCTCTTCCCGCCTTGATTTATTTTACAGAGGCAACATGCAACTATATATAGTAGTGTCGTCCTAAAAATATGAAATTATTCACGGTTCGTTTTGCCTTTTTATACATTATTTGAGTTTCCTAGGCATTTTGGAACGTACTTTCATATGTGCAAAGGTCATGTGTGTACTAGCCACATATGTAATTCGATGTTCAATTTGTTTATGGAATCAAGTCCTTATAAGTTATAAGTACATATGTTGTTGTTCTGTGTGCAATGACATCGCACACTGACCATATTGGGGAATCCGTCGGTGATGATTTCATCAATCGCTAACAATTGTATACCACCAAACGTTTGCCCACAACACACGGCTTATTAGCAGCAATCGTTTGTTTTATTATCGATCTTCGCACACATTTCTGATTACAGACCTGTTTGCCGCGTATCACACACATCTTGTTATGTTGAACGGTTTCTGTTCTCTTGGCTCAAAGCAAACAGTTCATCCGAGTGAACCGCATGCCGTATATCGCACACACCTTCATCTGGCTGACCGTCTTTGTGTTGCCTAATCACAAACAGTTCATACGAGTGAACCGTATGATGTATATCACACACACCTTCATCTGGCTGCCCGTTTCTTTTGTTCCTCATCATCACAAACAGTTCATTGAACTGAACCGTATGCCCTGCATCACACACGCAACTAAAATCTGAACCGTATTTGATGCATCCTCCATCGCAAACGTTTTGCACCTTTTTGACGGGTTTTTTACATCCCCATTTGCGATTATTGCATCGCACACAGTTTCGTGAAATGGTCTCTGATCGTAGTGTCGCGTTAGTAGCATCCTGCAGTAGTGTTATGTGCTAAGTTTCCATTAAATTCATGGCATTTTATGAACACGCCGCCTTTTCCCGCCATTTCCTCACCGGTTTCCCATCACCCAGCGATATTGCACATAAACCTAGGTGACGCGCGATGCATGGAGGCAACAAGCGCAGCCTATAGCACATCCACCTTTTCCAAGCATGCCAACCCACCAAAGCGCCGCCTCTCCAATCAACCTCATCGACGAGGAAAACGGGAAGGCGTCATGGCCCGTCGAGGCGGAGGCGCTCCCCGGCAATGCGATGGATGACGTCGTAATGCGCGTCATCGCTAGGGTTGAGCAGACCCTTGGCGCATGGCGCTTTAGCGCCGCGGATCAAGATATGCAAGGCAGCGTCGAGAGGCTACAGGTCGCCACACAACATGATCGATGGCACGCCGCAGAGCAAGCTAAGCGCGTCCGCGCCGATAGAATGTGGCTCGCTGCATGGAGAGACCGTTGGAGCGCCGTAGAGCGAGAGGTGCAACATGCCGCACGGCAAGAGCGGACCCATTGGCGCTTTCCTGCTGTCGACTCGGTGTCGCGGCTGGGTACAAATCCCGTCAGTACCCCCATTCCTCGCCAGGAGTGGGCAGAGGCCCTCTGTGCCGTACTTGCATCGGACGCCCACCAGGCTTGCTGGATGGTGATGGGTTGGATGAGATTTATCATGTAATCAAGTTAGTTTTGTTAGGGTTTGATCCCTAGTATCCACTATGTTCTGAGATTGATGTTGCTCTGACTTTGCTATGCTTAATGATTGTCACTAGGGCCCGAGTGCCATGATTTCAGATCTGGACCTATTATGTTTTCATGAATATACATGTGTTCTTGATCCTATCTTGCAAGTTATAGACACCAACTATGTGTTATGATCCGCATACCCCAAGGTAACAATAATTGGGATTCTTTCCGATGATTGCCGTAGTTTGAGGAGTTCATGTATTCACTAGGTGCTAATGCTTTGGTCCGGTACTCTATTAAAAGGAGGCCTTAATATCCCTTAGTTTCCATTAGGACCCCGCTGCCACGGGAGGGTAGGACAAAAGATGTCATGCAATTTATTTTCCTCAAGCACGTATGACTATATACGGTATACATGCCTACTTTACATTCATGAATTGGAGCTAGTTCTGTGTCACCCTAGGTTATAACTGCTACATGATGAATACTATCCGACACCTATTGTCGGTACAACAAATCATGGGTCTGTTGCCCAACTATGCATAGGCATAAGACCAAGGATGAAGCACCAGAGCAAGCCCAAGATTGAAGACCCAAGAGATTCAAAGAACCAACACGCAGCCAGAGAGTCCAAGGTCAAGCTAGAAGAACGAGATATCGACAAGAGGAGAGCCTCCCTTGCTGGGCAGGCGAGCCCGGCAAGGGGCAATGCCACCGCCAGAAACAAGCTATCAGAGACTCCCCGGCAGGGCCTGCCGGGGGTCGCGGGGGGCAAACCACCCCGCCAACTACCCAAGCACGACCCACGCCATCGATCTGTGTGGTGTCTAGCCGTGAAGTGATTAAGTGGCAGCCATTCGCCACATGGCATTAATTTTTTATGGAAGAAACCCACAAGGGACACCCGTCCTACATCGTGTCAAGGAAGCAGATGCGGAGCTGGCGAGACAGCCCGGCGAGCCTTGCCAGGCGACCAATGATGTGACACTAAGTGGTGCATTTAATGCGCCCTATCAGCTCGCAGAGTTAGGTATGATAGCACAGTTCACTATCATATCAGTTGGTAATGACCCTTTTGCCACTATGGTGCCCCCTTAATCTATAAAAGGAGGCCCATGGCACCCGTAGGAGGGGCTGGAAAGTTGATGAACCCAAGCCACCATACGCGTGTAGTCGCTATGGCCCTGAGGCACGTCTTGCCGGGCAAGTGTACTACGCACCACCACATTCATTCCACCATCAATCCACCAAAGCAGGAGTAGGGTCTTACGCCTCGCGGCGGCCCGAACATGGGTAAATTGCTTGTGTGGTCTCTGCCGTGCTGCCGTGCGCCGTTCTGCTCTTTGTGCAACGCGTCGTGCCCCCGCCAAACCAGAAAGGGGCCGCTCGGTCCCATAGGTGGCCGCGGATATCATGCGACATCTTTGGCGCGTCAGGTAGGGGGAGCGCTTGCGCGAACCTGAAAGCGTACACATCGCATTATCTTCATCGCCATCTTCATCTTCGACGACGCCATCTACCATGGCGCCCAAGAAGAAGAAATCCGGCCCTTCGGGCCAGCCATCTACCTCGAAAGCCCCGCCGCCCACGGCCACTAATGTTGCGGGGGATGCGGGGACAAGCGCGGACGTGAGCGCTGCTGGGGGCGTGGTTGGAGTAGGTGGCGCCATTGCCACTCCCCCAACGGCCGACACGGTGGCTGAAGGCGTCATAGGAGAACAACACCGACGGCGTCTCATCGATCACGCTCAGCAAGGTGCGGTCAAGGGGATCACTCCATCCACACCTTTTCCTCTCACTGATGAGCACAGCTGCGACAGCGGCACTTGATCCGGGGCAAACCACCGCCCTCCAGTTGTCCCCACCCAGGGAGCGACTACGGCGCGTGCGCCTCCTCCGGGGTGAGCCAACCAGACCGCCGCGCTGGATGGAGCTGCTGATCTTCGAGCACCTCCGCCGCGCAATCCCGCTGCTCAGTTGGACATTCCACAACAGCGCGGGCGTGACGCCGCCGCCTCCGCCGTTGGCACCATTAGGAGCTAGGCGACGGTGCGGTCGACGTCCTTGACATCCATGCCAAGCACAGCCATGAAAGCCATGGCACAAGCCCAGCTGCTGCTAAGGTTCCCGCCAGCGGCCGAGGAGATGGATGAATGGCGCGCCACCATCCGGAGCCTCCTCAGTTTCGCCGAAGCTAGGGGTCGCGACGAGCCTGCCCTCCACAGCCTCCCCAAGAGACGGCAACTGCCCGCACGACAGGCCGAACGAAGGGGGCCGTCCCAGTCCCCACCGCGGCAGCCGACGTGGGTGCAGCCGAATCAAGACCCCGACGACATCTTGATGGCCTCTTCTGACCCTCGAGCACGTCCAGGCCGACGTCGGACCCCGAAGGATAGGCGACGGGGAGACGCGTGCGCTGTCATAGATCGACGCCGTGACAACCCCCGCCCAACCAACGGGCGCGACGGTCTCGATGCTGATGAGCCTGCGCTCGGTGTTGGCGGGTGCCTACCCTTTGAGGTCGGCTAGCCTGCCTTTACACGAGAGCTGTGGCAAGTCTGTTGGCCGTCCGCCCGCACGTTCAAGCCAGAGATACCTGAGAAGTATGACGGGAGGCTGAACCCGGCAGAGTTCCTGAGCATCTACACCATCGTTTTTCAGGCTGTCGGGGAAGAGACGAGAAGGTGTTCACCAACTACTTCCCTTTGGCCCTCAAGTCCAATGTGAGGTCTTGGTTGATGCACCTGCCGGAGAACTCCATTTCATCATGGGCGGATCTGTGCCATGAGTTCATCGGAGCCTTCACCGGTGGGCACTAGGAACCCGGTAGGCCCAGCGACCTGCGGCTCCTTCAGCAGAAGGAAGGAGAAACCCTCTGTAAATATTTATAGAGGTTTAGTAAAGTTCATAGAAATATTCCAAATATTCATCCGGCAGCCGTTATAGCAGCTTTCCAGTCAAATGTGCGCAACCGTCGCATTCGTTCCAAAATGAATGATCGGTTGCCCAAGACTGTGAAGGAAGTATACAAACTGGTGGATAAGTGTGCTCAGATGGAGGAAGGAAGGAAATATCCAAGAGAGGAAGATTGCATCAATATTGATTTAGAGGATGAAGATGAGTCAACTAGTCAGAAGAAGGGCAAGAAGCGCAACAAGAAACCAAGAGAGAAGGTAGTGATGACTGTGGAAGGTTCAGGCATGCCTAGTACCGGCAAGAAGGCCAAAGCTGAGGGCCCCAGCAAGGAAGTTGATGCTTGCACGGCCTGCCGGGAAGCCGCTACTGCCGAGAAAGCAGGGAAAGGTGATGGTCCATACTGCAAGATCCACCGGACCAAGGGCCACGACCTTCAGGAGTGTTATCGGGTTGAGCAGCTTGCCAAGATGTAGAGGGAAGAGTATGATAAGAGAGGTAAAGAAAGAGGTCAGCATGCCGCCGACGGTAAGGGCCGAGGCGGTGAAGCAAATCTCCCCGGCAAACCCTTTCGGAATCAAGGAAGACCCGCCAGGGCCCAAGAGAAGGAAATATGTGGCAATGTGAGTGATGGAGGGAATGAAGAGGAAACCAGTGAGCAGGAATTTCAGAGGGCCACTGACGCCCTATGCATTGACGGAGGTTCATCTTTGCACACATCCCATCCCCAACTCAAGCGATGGGCAAGGGACGTCAATGTTGTGGAGCCAGCGCCAGAGGCCCGGAAGCCGCTCAAGTGGCCCCGCACGCCCATCATATTTGATGAGGAGGACCACCCTGGCCGCGTCACAGCGGTAGGGTGTTTGCCATTGTTGGTCTCTCCAACAATTCGCAACCTCAAGGTCACTAGGATGCTAGTGGATGGTGGGGCTGGGTTGAATCTGATTTCGCCGGCAGTCATCAAGAAGCTTCAGATAGGAGAAGAAGAGCTAGAGGTTACCGGCACATTTCAAGGCGTCAATCCTGGCAGGAGCCATCCTAAGGGAAAGATTACATTGCCGGTGACGTTTGGGGGAGAGCTGAACTACCGGACTGAGAAGGTTGTGTTTGATGTGGTTGACCTCCCCCTGCCGTACAATGGGATTCTGGGACACCCAGCCCTGGCCAAGTTCATGGCAGCATCCCATTATGCTTATAACACTTTGAAGATGCATGTGCCACTGGGAGTCATCACTATCCCATCAGATGAGAAGGACGCCATTATCTGCGTGGACAAGATGTACCGGGATGCAGTCACGGCAGAGGCTGTGACAGCAGCAGCTCCCGCCTCGGAAAGCAAGGGAAAGAAAGGGGATTGTTGGACCTCCGGCAAGGAGTCCAGGAAGTGTGCCCCCTCCGAGTGCACGGCACCCGTTGACAACGTGCCGGAGTGTTCCAACAGCAAGAGGCCCAAGGTTGCTGCACCCCAAGTGAAAAAGGTCCCGGCAGGGCTAGCTGGCGTTGATGGTACTTTCACTATCAGCACCACCCTTGATGACAAATAGGAAAGTGCGCTCGTTGCCTTCTCGCGAGCTAATATCGATGTGTTTTCCTGGCAACCATCTGATATCATCGGTGTTCCTAGGGAGGCAATCGAGCACCACCTTACTGTCTGCCCACATGCTCGACTTGTCAAGCAGAGAGTTCGAAAGCAGGCCTTGGAGCGGCAGTAGTTCATTGCCGAGGAAATAAAGAAACTAGAGGCAACTGGTTTGGTTAGAGGAGTACTGCACCCTACATGGTTGGCAAATCCAGTGGCAGTCCAGAAAGCTAATGGGAAATGGAGTCCTACCATTGATTTCACGGATCTCAACAAGGCTTGCCAAAAGGACCCATTCCCTTTGCCGCGTATCGACCAGATTGTGGATTCCACATCAGGTTGTGATCTGCTCTCCTTTTTGGATGCATACTCCGGGTACTACCAAATAGTTATGTCCATAGAAGATGAGGAAAAGACACCGCTCATCACTCCGTGTGGCACATACTGCTTTGTACGCATGCCTTTCGGATTGAAGAGTGCCGGGTCCACTTTTGCAAGAGCAGTCCAGATTGGTTTTGAGCCTTAGTTACACAGGAATATAGAAGCTTATATGGATGACATCATGGTCAAAACCAAGGATAAGGCCACCCTTATCCAGGATCTGGAGGAGACGTTTGCTAATCTGTGCAAGATCAACTTGAAGCTTAACCCAGAGAAGCGTGTGTTTGGTGTTCCCTCCGGCAAGCTGCTTGGATTATTCGTATCGCATCGGGGGATTGAAGCAAACCCCGACAAGATCAAAGCCATTGAGCAGATTCAAGCGCCAAGGACAGTTAAGGATGTAAGGTGCTTGATGGGATGCGTTACCGCGGTAAGCAGATTCATCTCCAAGTCTGTCGAGCGCGTCTTGTCGTTCTTTAAAATTCTGAAGAAGGCATGGCCAATGAAGTGGACCCCGGAAGCAGATGCAGCATTGCGAGAGTTGAAGGCCCACCTATCGTCTGTGCCTACCTTGGTTGCACCCAAACCCCAAGAGCTCTTATTGCTTTACTTGGCGGCAACCAACCAAGTGGTCGGTGCGGCCTTGATAGCACGGCGATAAGTAGATGAAGCAGAAAGTGGCCAGATCACGGCAGAGTCAGGAAAGGATCAGGACAACAATAAGCACGACAATGAGGGCAACCCCAAGGACGCGGCAAGGAAGAAAGTGGTGCAACACCCAGTGTATTTCGTCAGCTCCTTGTTACAAGGGGCTCGATCGAGGTACTCTGGCGTGCAAAAGTTGATCTTTGGCCTTGTCATGGCCTCAAGGAAACTACGCCACTACTTCCAAGCCCATGAGATCACGGTTGTCACTCGTTTCCTGTTGCAAAGGATACTCCAAAACCCTGAGGCTACTGGCAGAATAGTGGAGTGGGCTTTGGGGTTATCCAGCTTTGGTTTGAAGTTTGAGAGAACTTCAACCATTCAGAGCAGGGCACTGGCAGAGTTTATTGCAGAATGGACGCAAACCCCTGACGAGGAGGTAACAGAAATAGCTCCCCGGCAAGGAATCACCCCTAGAATGGATCATGTATTTTGATGGTGTTTTTTCCCTACATGGTGCAGGGGCTGGCGTGCTTCTCGTCGCGCCCTCCGGGGAGCACTTGAAGTACGTCGTCCAAATGCACTTCGCCCGGGAAGAAGCCACCAACAATATAGCTGAGTATGAAGGGCTCCTCACCGGGCTCAGGATTGCAGCAGAATTGGGAATTAAGAGGCTGATCATACGAGGAGATTCACAACTTGTGGTGAGACAAGTCAACAAAGATTATCAAAGCCCATTGATGGAAGCATACGTCGAGGAAGTTAGTAGATTGGAGGAGCACTTTGATGGGCTGCAAACAGAGCACATACCCCGTGTGGAAAACATCATAAATGATCACGTGTCAAAGTGTGCTACACAGAAGCTTGCTGTGGAACCACGAACTTTTGTTCTCTGTCTCTCTTAGCCCTGTGTATCACCAGCCAAAATGGCCCATAAAAGGAGAAAGTTGGACTATGGTAAGCCTCTCCCGGCAGAGACCCTGCCGGAAACAACTCCTCACTGCCTACCGGACCACCCCTCCTGCCGGGCCCAAGGGCCCCGCGCACGAGGCTAGTGATCCCGCAGTAGAGGAGGTACCATTAGTCCTTGTTGCTGAGCTCTGGGCTCCAACTTGGGCGAGGTACATTGTCCACTTCGTCCAAACCGGAGAACTCCCTGGCAACCAAGATGAATCTGGTAAAGTAGCCCGGAGGGCCAGTATGTATCAGTTTGTCGATGATACTCTATACAGAAGGAGACCCAACGGTGTGAAATTGAAGTGTGTTTTCCGGGAGGATGGAAAGGAACTGTTGGCTGAGATTCATAGAGGAATGTGCGGCTCACACCTTAGATCAAGGGCGTTAGTTGGGAAAGCATTCCGACAAGGATTCTATTGGCCCACATCCCTCCAAGATGATGTCGAGCTCGTCACGACATGTGAAGCGTGTCAGTTCCATTCCAAGAGAACACACCTGCCTGCCCAAGCTCTTCAGACAATCCCTCTCTCATGGCCATTTTCAGTCTGGGGTCTTGATATTCTCGGCCCCTTCCCTCGAGCAATCGGGGGCTTTGGATACTTGTTCATAGCCATCGACAAGTTTACAAAGTGGCCGGAAGTGACTGCCATGAGAAAGGTGACTGCCCAGTCAGCTATCAAGTTCACGAAAGAATTGGTGTGTCGTTTTGGAGTTCCGGCAAGTATCATCACTAACAACGGCACCCAGTTCATGAGCCACGCCTTCATGCAATATGTTCATGCCCTCGGATGCAAGATCGCATTCGCTTCTATGGCACATCCACGGAGCAATGGACCAGCTGAGAGGGCGAACGTTGAAGTGCTTCGTGGACTCAAGACAAGAACTTTTGATACGCTGCAGAAGCACGGCAGGCGGTGGGTCGAGGAGCTGTCGGTAGTTCTCTGGTCCCTCAGAACGACACCTAACCGAGCAACCGGGCAGACTCCCTTCTCCCTGGTCTACGAGGCAGAAGTAGTTATCCCCATGGAACTCATTTATGGGTCTCCTAGAGTGCTTGCCTATGATGAAGTAGCGCAAGATCAGCACCGGCGTGACGACGCTGTGCTACTCAAAGAGAACCGTCTCCGGGCTGCTACGCATGATGCATGCTATCAACAAGCCCTGCGTTGCTATCACAACCGTAGGGTTCATGCCCAGTGTTTTGAGGAAGGTGACCTTGTCCTTAGGCTCGTTCAGTCCGCCAAGGGTACAAACAAGTTGTCACCAAAGTGGGAAGGCCCTTACCGGGTGGTACGAGTCACCAGCCCGGCGCAGTCCGTCTGGAGACCGGAGATGGCACTCAGTTGCAAAACTCATGGAATATTGAGGATCTTCGTAAGTACTACATGTAAGGTGTGAGGCTGTCGGCACCGCCCGGCGGCCACCCTTTTGTACAGGCCTTGCCTCAGTTGCATGTAACCACTCGTACAAAGCCGGGGCGATGACCCCGCGCAAGAGAAAATAAAGAAGCGATGTAGGGGGACCCCAACTAAGATTGCATGCATGCACCAGCACACCAAGATCACTACATTAGCATATGCATATAGATAGGATTGCATCCTGCATTCATTCTCATCTACATGGAGTTGCAGGTTCCAGTCGTGAACTTGGCTCCGACAGAGGACGAGAAGATTGCACGACACGGCGATCCCCGGCAAGCTAGACAGATAAGTTTACCTCCTATCCATTAGTGTTCTGTAAAGCTATAACTTTGCATGAGAAAACCTCGCCTCTCTCTTTTCAAACTTAGGTGCTCCCATCCATGGCTCGAACGTTGCTTCGGTCGGGATGGTCGCAGTAGCCTTTGGTAAAAAGTAGTTGGCGGGGGGCTGGCCCCTCTGTCTGTTCCCCGGCAGACATGGCTCTCCGGCAGACGAAGAGGGAGCCGGCAGAATATCTTGCCGGGGAAAACTCGTTTATTTACATTAACGAGGCATTCCACCTCTGCATGGACGTACACATGCACGGGTTCCCGACAAGTTTCATCCTTTTCATTCACATGTTGATACAAGTACAAGCATTACAGAACATAAAGATGGACTCAAGGAATTACATTATTTGAATTAAAATTTGTCATTTGCCTGCAAGTTTAAGATTGAAAAAACATAAGTGCACCGCAATGCCTTTGCCCCTGTCCATCTCCTCCAGGACAAAGTCGAAGAAGCCGGAGAGGAAGGGGACAAAAGGAGCACTCAGGCGGCAGTGGCGGCGAAGGGATCAGCAACATCGATTCCCCTGATCACTGCCACCAGAACTAGCAAGGACACAGCAGGATGGACGAAGCCGGAATCCACGAGGAAGCCTGCCAGAGAACCCAACGGAAGACCACTAGAAGAGGGAAGCAGCAGTGCTGGGGATGCCAACATCCCCGAGTGCTGCGCTCTGGGATGGCACCCACACCCCCGGGGGACTTTTGCAACGAGAGGGCGGGCTCCATCGGTCCATAATTGAGACTGACGCCTGTCCTACGGCAACCGGTTTGACCAAAGGAGGCAGATGCATCACCGTATGGATGTCGGATGTCGCTTCGCCTGCCCTGAACATATCGGTTGCCGCATAGTGTCTCGCCAAGGACCAGGCTCACTCCCCGGACACCAGCATCAGCATGAGGCAACAACATCCTCAAGAAGAAGCCCGGGGGCTGGCCCGACCTCCCCTCTTCGACATCGCCAAAGGAAGCAGAGAACAAGGGAGGAAGAAGAACAAGAAGGCAAATATGGATGACTCCACTCCATTCCGCCCCTCCTTTTATAGACATGGCAAGGAGAGGAAACGCTCAATCAACAGGCGACCGCCGTCCTCCTCCGCCAATTCAAGGCAGGAGGACCCACTCCAAGGCACTTCTCTGCACCACGCACCCCCGTTACCTACCCCACGTGATGCATGCAGCATACGTGGCTAAGGATAAGGATGCGCAGTGGGAGGAGTAAATCGGCGGTTTCCACCCCGTGCGTTAAATTCATTCACGGGCCATCACTGCAGCAGCCCCACCACTATTGGCTTTACACTAACATGCGGGGGAGTCAGAAACCGTCCCCGGAATCAAGACGAATGATGCAGCGAAGGAAATCTCAAGGGGCCAACCCCTTCAGCAATCATGCATGTGCACTTATTAGGCCCTACCCCGATGACGCTCGGCAACGCGTTCGGGGCAGGCCCGGGGGCTTATGTCGGTACAACAAACCCTGGGTCTGTTGCCCAACTGTGCACAGGCACAAGACCAAGGATGAAGCACCAGAGCAAGCCCAAGATTGAAGAACCAAGAGATTCGAAGAACCAACACGCAGCTAGAGAGACCACGGATAAGCCAGCAGAACGCAATATCGACAAGAGGAGAGCCTCCCTTGCTGGGCAGGCAAGCCCGGCAAGGGGCAAGGCCACCTCCAGAAACAAGCTATGAGAGACTCCCCGGCAGGGCCTGCCGGGGGTCGCGGCGGGTAAACCACCCCGACAACTACCCAAGCATGATCCACGTCGTCGATCAGTGTGGTGTCAAGCCGCGAAGTGATTAAGTGGCAGCCATTCGCCACATGGCAGTCATCTCTTCCGGAAGAAACCCACAAGGGACACCCGTCCTACGATGTGTCAAGGAAGCAGATGCGAATCTGGCAAGACAGCCGGCGAGCCTTGTCGGGCGACCAGCGATGTGACACTAAGCGGTGCATTTAATGCGCCCTATCAGCCCGCAGAGTTAGGTATGATAGCACTGTTCACTATCATATCAGTTGGTAATGACCATTTTGCCAGTGTGGTGATCCCTTAATCTATAAAAGGAGGCCCATGGCACCCGTAGGAGGGGTTGGAAAGTTGATGAACCCAAGCCACCATACGCGCGTAGTTGATGCGGCCCTGGTGCACGTCTTGCCGAGCAATTGTACTACGCACCACCACATTCATTTCACCATCAATCCACCAGAGGAGGAGTAGGGTCTTACGCCACGCGGCGGCCGGAACCTGGGTAAATTGCTTGTGTGCTCTGTGTCGTACTGTCGTGCGTCGTTCTGCTCTTTGTGCAACGCGCCGTCCCCCCGCCGAACCAGCAAGGGGCCACCTGGTCCCATAGGTGGCCGCGAATATCCCGCGACACCTATCATTGCCGATCCATTGCCTATGAGTTTGTTCCATATTGATGCTTGCTCCGTTACTTTCGTTACTGCTGCTGTCACCATCACTACAAAACTGATACTGTTCGTTTTGCCACCGTTACCGTTACTTCCATACTACTTTGCTACTAAATACTTTGCTATAGATATTAAGTTTTCCAGGTGTGGTTGAATTGGAAACTCAGTTGCTAATACTTGAGAATATTCTTTGGCTCCCCTTGTGTTGAATCAATAAATTTGGGTTGAATACTTTACCCTTGAAAACTGTTGTGATCCCCTATACTTGTTGGTTATCAAGACCTTTTTCTGGTGTCGTTGCCGGGGAGCATAGCTTTATTCTCTGAGTTACTTGGGATTTATATCTGTTGATCACTATGAGGCAACTAAAGGATGATAGAACCAAGATCGTTCCCTCTAGAACGAGGGGAGGTAAGTAACTGCCATCTAGCTCTGCACTTGATTCTCCTTCTGTTTTGAGTAAGCTTGCGACACCTACACCTGCTATTGATTCTGATATGTCGCATGTCATCGATGATGCCACTTCTGCTATGAATGATGCTTATGATGCTACTACTATATTTGATAAAACTGTGCCATTGGGCGAATTACTCGATGTACATCTTGCTAAATCTAGAACTATTGATTATGCTGAAGATGATGATATTTCCGAAACTCATGAAATTATTGAAACTGAGGACTTTGAAACTCCTGTTAAAACTATCTCTCCTAGATATGAATTGCATGTTATGCCTGCGGGATATGTTATGGATGGAGAGGTAGCTAGAGACTTTCTTGCTTGTAAGGATAGTAATGATCTTAAGAAATTACTATGCAAGTGGAAAGAAAAATATTTGAATGCTAGAATGCAATATGATCCTGAATTTGCTACTGCACCTATCCGTGTTACTTGGGTGATTATATGACTAGAAACCTAATGCTCATATGCTTGAATACTTGGGTGATTATATGACTCGAACTGTTAATGGTCTTAAGCTTATTAGTAACATGCTTCCATGGTTACGACTCAAGTAGAACAAGTACTTAAAGCACAAGATGATTTGCTTAATGAGTTGAATAGTAAAAACAAAGATAATGATGTTAGAGTTATGACTAGAGGTGGTAAAATGACTCGGGAACCTTTGTATCCTGAGGGTCATCCTAAGAGAATTGAGCAGGATTCTTAAAGAACTAAAGCTGATAAACCTGGTCCTAGTAATAAAAATAAGAAGAAAACTGATACGACTTTGCATGCTTCTAGTGAACCTGTTCCACATACACCTGAGAATCCCGATGATATTTCTATTTCTGATGCTGAGACACAATCTGGTGCTAAACATGAACCTATTAATAATGATGTTCATATTGATGCTCAACCTAGTAATGATAATGATAATGTTGTAGAGATTGAACTTGATGTTGATCTTGATAACCCACAATCAAAGAATCAATGTTATGATAAGAGAGACTTCATTGCTAGGAAACATGGTAAAGAAAGGGAACCATGGGTTCAGAAACCCATGCCCTTTACTCCCAAACCATCCAAGAAAAAGGATGATGAGGAATTTGAACGCTTTTGTGAGATGATTAGACCTATATTTTTGCGTATGCGTTTGACTGATATGCTAAAAATGTCTCCCTATGCTAAGTATATGAAAGAAATTGTTACTAATAAAAGAAAGATATCGGAAGCTGAAATTTCCACCATGCTTGCAATTACACTTTTAAGTGTGGTATACCAAAGAAACTTGGAGATCCAGGAATACCCATTATACCATGCTCTATTAAAGGAAACTATGTTAAAACTGCTTTATGTGATCTTGGAGCCGGTGTTAGTGTTATGTATTTCTCTTTGCATCATAGACTTGATTTGAATAAGTTGACACCTACTGAAATCTCTTTGCAAATGGCCGATAAATCAACCTCGTTAACATATTCCTTTTGATGAGAATGAGATGGATGAATTTAGAGAGCACCACCTTCTGTACCCACCTTTTACTTTATGTTATTTAGATTAAATAAAGAAAAAAATAGCATTATTCATTTGTTTTCTGGAATATCCATGCAATAAAAAATGTCCCGAAAATAAAAATTCTCCAAATGCCCTGAAAATTTAATATGATTTTTTATGGAATATTTAAGAATTTTTGGCACTGAGATTGCACCAGAGGGATGCACGAGTGGGCCACAAGGGTGGAGGGCGCGCCCTACCCCCCTAGGCACACCCCCATCCTTGTGGGCCCCATGTGCCCCCTCCACTTATTCCAGCACCCATCCTCTTCTTCTTCCTCCAGAAAAAATCATCCCATAGCTCAAACCCGTGTTCCAGCTCGTTTTGCTGCCATTTTCGATCTCCTAGGTCAAATCATCATTTGCAAAACTGTTTTGGGGGATTGATCTTCGGTATGTGACTCCTCCAATGGTCCAACTAGTTTGTGTTCTAGTGCTTTATTTGTTGCAAATTGCTGCTATGGTGACCTTGTTCTTGAGCTTGCATGTCAAATTTATATGGTCGAAAGTAGTTTTGATGCATGATATAGCCTCTAGGCACTTGTAGGAGTAGTTGCTATCAAATTTTTTGAGTTTGGTTCACTTTTATTTCGAGTCACTAAAAATTTCAGAATTTTTAAGAGAAGGAAAATGTCTAGAAGAATGTACCAAGGTGGCCCTTCAATAAAGCAAGCACCGAGGCTCGTGATACACGAACCGGACCTTGAACCACCAAGGGAAGCTCAAGTGCGGCCTTGTGAATGGCCGTCAGATGAATTTATGATTCGCGCAGGTTTCAAGGATGAGTTTGAGGCATACGTACAAAATGCCGGCATTGAGGACTTCGTGTCAGGTAAGTGCCGACAACACTATTACCTCACTGATTCCTTTGTGTGGACGTTTGAGTTTTCGTCTAAGTGCAATACTAATATTGTCCTGTTTGATCTTTATGACAAATCTTATACTATGGACCTAGAAGATTTTTATGATGCATGCAAAATCCCATAGTGGGGCAGTCTTAGTGATCCTGACAAATCTGATTACCATGATTTCCTTAATAGCATCACCATCGGGGAAACTAGAAACATTACACAAGCCACCATAGGGAGCATTCATTTTCCTACTACACATTATTTTGCTCTCTTTATAGGAAGATGCATTAATGGTAAACATGATCATAGCCACCTTTGTGTTCCAGATCTTAGTGTCCTTAAGTGTGCGTGTTAAGTGATAAGCGTTATAACTTGGGGGCTATTATTGTGAGGAGGTTACATCATAATGCTAAAGATGGAGATTTATTTGGAGGGATTTATGCAACTCATTTAGCTAATTATTTAGGTGTACCCGTAAGAGGATATGGTATTGAGTTGCCAACTGCTTTTGTGGATTATGATGCTATGATACGTTATCAGTTTCTTGATAGGAACGAACAACATCTCCAGTATCGACTAATCTTTGACAGGCGATGTGCCGTCCATGCTACTCTTCCTGCTCCTGTCTTCTTTAATTTTCATGAAAAAGGGAGATATTTTATAACTAGAGAGGAGGCGAATGAATATGAGAGAGAGGCACAGGCCGCTCGCCTCCAAGAAGAAGCTCGCCAAGCAGTAGCTGTTGCAGCACACTACAGCCCCAACTATGATTTCGGATATCATCCGGGCCAGTGGTGGCCCTATACCTGTTGGAAATATGCCCTACAGGCAATAATAAAATTTTTATTATTATATTTCCTTGTTCATGATAATTGTCTGTTATTCATGCTTGAATTGTATTGTGCAGAAACAACAATACATGTGTGAATACATAGACCACAACGTGTCCCTGGTAAGCCTCTAGTTACTAGCTCGTTGATCAATAGATGGTCACGGTCTCCTGACCATGAACATTGGATGTCATTGATAACGGGATCACATCATTAAGAGAATGATGTGATGGACAAGACCGAATCCTAAGCCTAGCACAAGATCGTGTAGTTCGTAATGCTTAAGCTTTTCCAGTGTCAAGTATCTGTTCCTTAGACCATTAGGTTGTGCAACTCCCGGATACCGTAGGAATACTTTGGGTGTGCCAAACGTCACAACGTAATTGGGTGGCTATAAAGGTACGCAACGGGTATCTCCGAAAGTGTCTGTTGAGTTGGCACGAACCGAGACTGGGATTTGTCACTCCGTATGACGGAAAGGTATCTCTGGACCCACTCGGTAAGACATCATCATTATGAGGTCAATGTGACTAAGGAGTTGGTCACAGGATGATGGATTACGGAACGGGTAAAGAGACTTGCCATGACGAGATTGAACAAGGTATCGGTATACCGACAATCGAATCTCGGGCAAGTGTTATACCGATAGACAAAGGGAATAGCATACGGGATTGAGTGAATCCTTGACATCGTGGTTCATTTGATGAGAGCATCGAGGAACATGTGGCAACCAACATGGGTATCCAGATCCCGCTGTTGGTTATTGACCGAAGAGTCATCTCGGTCATGTCTACGTGTCTCCCGAACCCACAGGGTCTACACACTTAAGGTTCGGTGACGCTAGGGTTGTTGAGATATATGCACACGGTAACCCGAATGTTGTTCGGAGTCCCGGATGAGATCCCGGACATCACGAGGAGTTCTGGAATGGTCCGGAGGTAAAGAATGATATATAGGAAGTCCAGTTTCGGCCATCGGGAGAGTTCTGGGGGTCACCGGTAGTGTACCGGGACCACCAGAAGGGTCGCGGGGGTCCACCGGGTGGGGCCACCCATCCCGGAGGGCCCCATGGGCCGTAGGGGGAGGGGGACCAGCCCCTAGTGGGCTGGCGCACCGCCCTTGGGCCATCCCCCTGCGCCTAGGGTTGAAACCCTAGGGGTGGGGGGCGCCCCCCTAGGCTTGGGGGGCAAGCCA
>LR738711.1:702412386-702431772 GCA_902687465.1 Secale cereale | reverse complement strand
TACACCTCTTCCTCCTCCCGTAGGGTCTCGGCGAAGCCCTGCAGCTTTTCCCGTTGCATCCACCACCATGCCGTCGTGCTCCTGGATCTCCATCAACCTCTCCTCCCCCCTTGCTGGATCAAGAAGGAGGAGACGTCGCTGTACCGTACGTGTGTTGAACGCGGAGGTGCCATCCGTTCGGCGCTGGGATCATCGGTGACGAGGATCACGACGAGTACGACTCCATCATCCACGTTCCTTCGAACGCTTCCGCTCGTGATCTACAAAGGGTATGTAGATGCACTCCTTTATGCTCGTTGCTAGATGACTCCTTAGATTGATCTTGGTGAGGCGTAAGAAAGTTTTTGAATTCTGCTACGTTTCCCAACAGTGGCATCAGAGCTAGGTCTTTGCATAGCATCTTGCACGAGTAGAACGCAAACAAGTTGTGGGCGTTGATTTTGTTCAATTCTCTTGCCGTTACTAGTCCAATCTTGATTCGGCGGCATCGTGGGATGAAGCGGCCCGGACCGACCTTACACGTACGTTTACGTGAGACTGGTTCCATGTGACGCCCGAAGACCGACGTCCCAAAAGATTCCAGAAGATTCCAGATGTTCCGGGATCTCCCGTGTGTTTTATTTTGCTTGTGTTATTTATTTTTTACATTGCATCATGTCATCATGCCATCATGTCATATTTATTTTGCATCTCAACCTAAATAAATTGTGTGGACCTTCGGTCCATTTAAATCGAGGGAAGGTGACTTCTCTTTATAACATATAAAAGCCTCCCAATAGTAGTAGGGAGCTATATTAATTATTCCATTTGTTTGGAATCAACCAACACACTTGCATATTTCCTCATGCCTCCCCTTTCTCTTTCCTTGCCTCAAACCTTGCTAATTATTCTTTTCCCGTTTATCGAGGTTCTTCCAAAACCCTCCAATAATTTTATTTAAATTCCTGACATTTTTGTGAGCCTAGGGAATTTTACCCTATGTCCTAATTCTATCCCTAGCCACCTCCTTCCTTTTCTTTTCTTCGGTGTTGTTTTCTGTTTTTTTTTTTGGAAAACAACTGCTTAGGAGAGGGTTAGACCTACTGGGCCGGCCTCCCAGCGTCCAGACTCCAGCCGCACCTCCCTGGCCCAGTCTTTTGGCCCAAGGCCTGACTCTAGGCCACAGCCCGACCAAACCATAGCGACCTCCCACCGAATCCCTTCGCTCCCTGCTCTCCTCCCGAGCGCCGCCGCACCTCTCGTCCCTCTGTCGCCCGAGCCCTTCTTTCCTCGATCTCCCCCTTTGCCCGCACCTTCCCTCTTCCCTCTCGATCTCCCTCGCAGCTCCCTTCCTCGCCAAGCCCCTCGTCACCCGCGAGCAGCCAGGCCCGCGGCTTCCCTCCTCTGCCTCGCCCCTTCCCCCGATCGAAGTCCCTGCGCCTCGCCCCCTGGCGCCCCGCGAGCGGCCGCCCCGAGCCCGACGCATCCGGCCACTCCAGGCCGCAGCGTCCTCCGTCCTCCCTGTCGCTAGCCAGAGCCTCCGCGCCTCTGCCTGGCCTCCCGCGCCGCTCCTTGCGCGCCAAGGCAGGAAGTCCGCCGCCTCACCATCTCCCTCCAGCGGCCAAGGACAACGCCAGGCTCCCTTCCCTCGACCTCCAGCCGTGTGCCTCGCCTCCAGCCTCGGCCAGGCAGCACCGGCGACGCCAGGGCCTCGTCTCCTGCGGGATCCAGCGCCCAAGGCCTCTTCCTCCGCGACCCCTCCTCGTCCGGATGCGCGCAGCTCCAGCGACGAGACCGCAGCGCCTCCTCTTCGCCGTCCCGTGCCGTTCCTTGCTGCCGTTTTTCTTTTCTGTTGTTGTGAAGGCCGCAGCCGCTAGAACCGTGGATGCCAAGATCTTCGAACGAGGGACCCCGAGACCCTCAAGTACCTCTTGGATTCGCCAAGTCCGACGACAAGTGTTCCGGTACCGTCGCAAGTATTGAGACCGGCGAGTCCGAAGACACCAAGTACCACGACGTCGACGACCTCGAGAACGACTACATGAACGAGTACACGGCGACCCGACAAGTACCACGGCATACGAGTACGACTACCGGATGCGTCAAGTACCTCGACACCGACCTCGAACATCTACGTATGTGTACATCTACGATACGAGAACGCCGACACAAGACGACGCGGCAAGTACCTCTTCGGAAACGGAAACGCCAACATGTACCACTACTTCAACTACCGTCGCCGAGACCGCAAGTACCACTACATAAACGAGTACCACGACACGATGACGTGTACGCCTACTTCCGCTACCGTTGCCCCGTGTACCACTACTTCCCTCTACGAGAACAACTACTTCCTCTACGGCCGTGTACGCCTACTTCCACTACGTCCCTCGACGACTCGAACCGCCCCGAAACGAGTGTTTCGAAGGTATAACCCCGAGACGTGCCCGTGATCGAATGCTTGCATGTGTTGTATGAAATGTTTCCCTTGTGTGCACCGTGCCCGTTTCGATCTTTTGTCGTGCTCCTCGGTTGCCTCGTCGCCGACTCGTGGGAACCCGGTGACGGGATCACCCCACCTTTCATCTTGTTTCGCTCGCTCACGCCACTTTTCCTTTTGCACCGGTCTCTCAACGAGTTACCGGAACCGAGATGTTGCGTTGCATCATTTTCGGATCGTTGTCGTGGCACCCTTTCCTTCCACCACGGTGACAATACTTCATATCTTCTTCATGTCAACCTTTTAATAAAATTGCATAAAACTTAATCATGACATCCGCATCATGTTAACAACATTTAATATGTGTGAATTGTTGTTGCTTAATTACTAAACATGCTCATGGGGATTTTTCCGGGATTGTTGTTGTTATTTTCCGGCCTCATTTAGAATGCCTAAATAGTGTAGTTTTATTATGCTTCACCTCTTGCTATGTTAAAAACATTTAATCTTGTCCTGTAAATAAACGAGAGTCAACTAAAAAATTAAATGTGGTGTTTCGTCAATATGCAACTCGTTGCATATTGAGCTCCACTTAACTTGTAGAACTTGTTTGTGCACTTTTCCATGCCATGCATAATTAAACCGGACATGCATCATACTTGGATGTGCATCGTATGCCATGTTTATGCTTGTGTGTTTACCGAGTTGTTTGCTTCTTTCCGGTTGCTTCTCTTGTTAGCTTCGGTTTCGTTCCGGAGTTGTGAGGATTCGCTCGACTGTTGCTCCGTCTACTTCATGGATCCGTTCTTCTCCCTTGCGGAATCCCAGGCAAGATGATCATACCCTTGGATACCTTTACTACCATTGCCATGCTTAGTTGTCTCGATGCTATCGTTACAAGTCGCGCTACCCATCTTTTATTGTCAGCCTCTCCTTGTTGCCATGAAACCTCTAACCTTGAAACCTTCCTAGCAAAACCACTGTTTGGCTATGTTACCCGCTTGCTCAGCCCCTCTTATAGCGTTGTTAGTTGCAGGTGAAGATGAAGTTCGTTCCAGGAGGGAACTTGTTGTTGTTATATCACAATATCTATAATTATTATTAACACACCTATATACTGGGCATGGGTGGAAGGCTTGGCCTTTTGCTCAGTGTTTTGTTCCACTCATGCCACCTTAGGCGCCGATAAACCGGCATTATGTTCCTTGATTTTTGCGTTCCTTACACGATGGGTGGATGGGGACCCCTTGACAGTTCGACTTTGAATAAAACTCCTCCAGCAAGACCCAACATTGGTTTTAATTTGCTCATAATAATAACTTAATTAAATAATTAAATTTGCATAGGGGGTCGCGTCCCCGAGGATTCTTTTCTACATAGCAGGGGGGGCCAGTGCTGATGGTGTTGGTCCCAAACGAGCAGACTGCGGGGCCACCTCAAGGAAACTCGAGGTCTGGTAACAACCCGTAGGATGTCTCATCCGGTTGTGGCCTGAGACGAGATACGCGCGGCTACTATCAGGGTGTCGGCACGCCGGGAGGTCTTGCTGGACTTGTTTTACCATTGTCGAAATGACTTGTGCTACCGGGATGTCGAGCCTGATCGGATTTCCCTAAGATAAGGAGTGATGATATTATATTTATCACTTCAGCTAATCGTGAGAGCTTGTGATGGGCTAAGTTGGGACACCCCTGCAGGGTTATGATCTTTCTAAAGCCGTGCCCGCGGTTATGTGGCAGATTGGAATTTGTTAATGTCCGGTTGTAGAAAACTTGACACAGGATCCGAAGTAAAACACACAACTGTGTGAGTAACCGTGACTGTCTCTTTTCACTTTGAGAAGAGAACACGGAGGGGTTATGTTTGATTCGTATGTAGTTCAGGATCTTAAGCGATCACTACTTTTGCGACCGTTTGCGTAGATGCTCATCTTATTCTGGTACTCGTAAGCTAGCCACCATATTATGCTTAGTCGCTGCTGCAACCTCACCACTTTACCTCTTCCTACCCATAAAGCTTTGTTAGTCTTGATACCCATGGTTATGGGATTGCTGAGTCCTTGTGGCTCACAGATACTACAACACCAGATGCAGGTTCAGCCGAGTTTGAAGCAGGAGCTGGTTCAAGTTCTACTCTTGGAGCCCGATGAAGAGTTTGGCCGTATGCTTGTGACGTTTCAACGATCAGTAGTGGTTTCTACTAGGATTCGATCCTGACCTGTGGCGTTATGTTGTTTGGTATCTTGTCTTTTGGATCTTACCCTTAGATGGGTTGTGATGTTTTGAATGATGTTTTACTTATGTAATGTATTGTGTGAAGTGGCGAGTGTAAGCCAACTATCTCTCTTTTGCAATTTAATCCCTCTTTTACATGAGTCGTGCAAAGATACCAAACTTGAGATCATTCTAGGATGGGCTTATACCTTTAAGTCGTGCCTCGACACGTAGGAGGTATAGTCCCATCCTGGGCATTACAAGTTGGTATTCAGAGCCTTCTCCGACCTAGAAGCCCCCACTGATTGATCGAATCGTTGACGGTTGAGTCTAGGCACACACTTAAAATGTTTTGAGTCCTATATATATCGGAGAGTGGGATTTCTTTGCTCCTCATCCCTTTTCACTCTGGTGAGGACTCGTGACGACTACTCTTGTCTCTTCTACTTTCAAAAATGCACCAAATTTTTTTTTAGGATCTCGCGAGTATTGTTTGGATTGTTTCGATGTCTTTGTGACGAGAACATTGTTCTCGATGCCTCCTGACATTAGGGGTTGTGGCAGTGTCCTGGGGAGTTGAGCTCCGAGGTGTTGTCGTCACAAATCCATCGCGGCAGTACTAGAATACTTAAGACGGCCGACATCGAAAACTCTCCTATACGGTTAGTGGCAAGATAACCCCGACATCACCCAGTACTGGGGAGGTAGTTCGAGAGTATTGCCATAGCTTGTATAGTGGATGCGTTTCGAAGGTCCGAGGTAAACGGTTTCCGAGAACAACTGGTTATGTGTTGAAGGATGGATACAGCTGGATGTAGGTTTAGAGTTGATTGCGCGGTGCTTCCCCTGTATCCCCAACACCTGATTGCATAACTGGAAACTTTCGGAAATTAATAGGTGGGTTCATCCAGTAGTTCTAGGCATTCTTCCAACGAATGCATGATATGAAGTTTGGGGTTCTACATTGAGTGAAGTGGTTTTATGGACTTGTTCTGATCGGGAGTTGCATCTTAAAGGGTCCTTGGCTATGCGGATCCGGGGATTGCAAAACCCTTTTGTAACACGTTCCATGAGCTTTCAGCACGAATATGTCGGACGAAGCTTCTATCTTGTGTTTGTTCTATCTGCTCCTTGTTCCTTTTATTTACTTTTTCTTCTTCCAAGTGGCTTCCCGACTAGTTGATGTACCTGCGGAATTCATTCGTTCAATTCTCTGTTCGGATAGATATGTTGCAACATAATCTTCTTCATAAACATATCTACCCGTTGTTTTCGTTTTGATTCTGGTATTCGAGTTGCTTCGATGTCAAATGTTGATTCCATACCTTTCATAATCGGTGTTCTCATATTTCTATGGGAGTGCTAGTCCTTCTTGACCATCGAGATTTTCATGTTAATCCTTTTCAACCGGTGTGCCTTCTCTTCAAGTTATTCCATACGGACGTCGTTGAGAAATCTGACGATTGTCTGTTTCATTCATCCCAAGTCGTCTTTATTTCCCCACCCTCCCTCCCTTTTCTTTATGGAGCTGGAATTCTTAATGAAGTATCCATTTTATTCATGTGATATTTCTTCATTCTTTTCCTTCAATGTTCTTATCCGGTGAATTATCGTGAGATTCTCAAGAGCTTCAAGTTCATCATTCTTTTGTTCTCAATTCTGCCGGTGGATGTAATTCAAGATTTCGGTGTTGATCTTATCCTTTTCCTCATTTCACAATGCTTTCTTATTCAGGTGCACTAATTAATCATTCTCCTCTTGTTATTCATATCCGGAGTGTTGAAGATATCTCAGAAGATTCATAATTCCATTCTTAATCCGTTCAAGCTATTTTGAGATTGTTATCTCATTCAAGCCATTTAATTCAACCGGTGCAATATCTCTTAAGCAATCTTTCCAATGGTGATTTCTTTTGAGTGGGCCCTAACCCACAGGTCTTTTCCAGGACCTTACCTGACTCTTCTTTTTCCGGAGAATTCTTTTAAAGTGTGACGTAAGAATGATTCCCATCAGTCACAGTCCTTCTCCAAGATCGCGTTCAATTCTTTTTCATCATTGGTTCAACCTTTAATTCTTCATTCCGGAGTGCTCAACAATTCTTCATGGCATTTCTCATCGTCTTCTCAACATTTGAAGACCTGAGAAGAGTTTCTCTTAATCTTGGCCCGTTCTCTTGATGAGTTGTGGTTCTAGCTTCATGCCATCCTCATTATTGTTCAAATTATGAGGAATTCTTTTATACCCGTCCGGAGCATTTCATGAATTCTTTTCCATTGTGATCCTCCGAAGGCCATCATTTCAGAAGATTTCTTCGTTCTCAGTTTTCAACTTCGTCCTCCAAATATTCTTCATTGATGTCTCTTCGTTCGTCTCCATATTCTTACGGTGGTTCTTTCAAGATTACTCTTCCGTTGTTATCATTTTAATTCATTTGTTCTTTCATAATCCTACCGGTGGTTCGTTGAAGATTTACCCAAGTTTGTGCGAGATCTCTTTAATTCTTTGCAACGAGAATAAGTAGTATGCCAATTCCTCTGGTTGTCATCAATTTAAATTGGTGAAGGATATGCATAACATAAATCTTATTCTAGCTTCTTCCAAGAGGTTAATCCCTTCCTTCGGACCTTGTTCATCATATCATATCCTTGGTTCTAAGTTGTTCATCTTGTCTTCCGGAGATCCAAGTTATTTCAATTATATCATTTCAAAGCTCCATCTAATTCATCGCAGGCCTTGAATCTTATTCTTGTCATCTTTCACTTCCCATGCTTTCATTACCGGAGTTCTCATGGTGGTTCATCAAGATTTATTTCATTCTCGAAGTCTTCATCAAGATTCTTGTTGAAGATCAAGCATTCTTCATCATGCTTTCCAAGTGCATTTCTTCCTCCCTTATCTTTTGAGGTGGTGTTATGTCATTCTTGACAATTCCTTCATGTTTTATGATTCACGAGTTATCATGAATGAGATATTTTAAAAACCATCATTTCTCTCTCTTTAGAAGATCCTTTCAACCCCTCATTTTTTATCTCTTGGAGTTATCTTGGGTTGTATTTCACCTAAAAGCTTTCCTTGAGAATTGTTGCTAATTGTGGTGCTTATAAATGACCCAAGTTCTTCATTTATCATTTCGGTGAAATAAGTTTTTCATCTCCTTGTTGATCTCAATCCATTCAAATGTTTTTGTAATGGCTGGTTGTCACCTCATAATTTTGAGATGAATTCCATAAGCCCACAACGAGCTTATTCTTTCGTTGTTGATTTTTCCAACAACTCCGTTCTACCCTTCTTCGTAAGGATGCTCTTTCAATTCAATTTTGAGAGAAGTTGTCTTTTCTTCTTTGTTTTTTTTCTTTCTTTCCAACGATCTAGCTTATATCTTTCATTCTGGAGGCCTTGTGATATTGCTCTCTTTAACCATCATATCGTTTTATCGAGATCATGTTCTTTCCCTTGCTTATCATTTAACCGGAGTGTTGTATTCTTCATTCAAGTTCCCTCATCTTATCAAGTTTTAACTCTTTCAACCGGAGTGCTGTCTGAATCGTTCTTACCCCCTTGTGCCATTCTTTTAATTGTTTCGGAGGCAATGTGTTGTTGATTTCATCAACTATCATCCATCTTCTCAAGTTCTTGTTCATTTCCTTCCATTTTCAGACGGAGTGCTGTCCAAATTCTGTCATTCTTATTCCTTGGCTATACCATTGCAGTTTCATATTCTTTTGGTTCGTAAGCTCTTGTTTAATGTCTTTCAACCTACAAGGTTCTCATAATGTTCCTTGTTCCTCTTTTCTAACGGAGTTTTCATATTCGTTCATCTCCGTTGTATTCTTCTTTCATTTTGGTCAACCTCTCAAGGTTCCTTGGTTTCACTCGTTTGTCAAAGAAGCAACTTTGTTTTACCTCCTCCTCTTCCGTTTTTACCCGGTGCTAACTCTAGGATCTCGGGTCGAGATCCTCTGTTAGTGTGGGAGAGTTGTGACGCCCGAAGACCGACGTCCCAGAAGATTCCAGAAGATTCAGATGTTCTGGGATCTCCCGTGTGTTTTATTTTGCTTGTGTTATTTATTTTTTACATTGCATCATGTCATCATGCCATCATGTCATATTTATTTTGCATCTCAACCTAAATAAATTGTGTGGACCTTCGGTCCATTTAAATCGAGGGAAGGTGACTTCTCTTTATAACATATAAAAGCCTCCCAATAGTAGTAGGGAGCTATATTAATTATTCCATTTGTTTGGAATCAACCAACACACTTGCATATTTCCTCATGCCTCCCCTTTCTCTTTCCTTGCCTCAAACCTTGCCAATTATTCTTTTCCCGTTTATCGAGGTTCTTCCAAAACCCTCCAATAATTTTATTTAAATTCCTGACATTTTTGTGAGCCTAGGGAATTTTACCCTATGTTCTAATTCTATCCCTAGCCACCTCCTTCCTTTTCTTTTCTTCGGTGTTGTTTTCTGTTTTTTTTTTTGGAAAACAACTGCTTAGGAGAGGGTTAGACCTACTGGGCCGGCCTCCCAGCGTCTAGACTCCAGCCGCACCTCCCTGGCCCAATCTTTTGGCCCAAGGCCTGACTCTAGGCCACAGCCCGACCAAACCCTAGCGACCTCCCACCGAATCCCTTCGCTCCCTGCTCTCCTCCCGAGCGCCGCCGCACCTCTCGTCCCTCTGTCGCCCGAGCCCTTCTTTCCTCGATCTCCCCCTTCGCCCGCACCTTCCCTCTTCCCTCTCGATCTCCCTCGCAGCTCCCTTCCTCGCCAAGCCCCTCGTCACCCGCGAGCAGCCAGGCCCGCGGCTTCCCTCCTCTGCCTCGCCCCTTCCCCCGATCGAAGTCCCTGCGCCTCGCCCCCTGGCGCCCCGCGAGCGGCTGACCCGAGCCCGATGCATCCGGCCACTCCAGGCCGCAGCGTCCTCCGTCCTCCCTGTCCTCTTTCCAGAGCCGCGCGCTGCGCCCATCCAGCTCACTGGCCAGAGCCTCCGCGCCTCTGCCTGGCCTCCCGCGCCGCTCCTTGCGCGCCAAGGCAGGAAGTCCACCGCCTCGCCGTCTCCCTCCAGCGGCCAGGGACAGCGCCAGGCTCCCTTCCCTCGACCTCCAGCCGTGTGCCTCGCCTCCAGCCTCGGCCAGGCAGCACCGGCGACGCCAGGGCCTCGTCTCCTGCGGGATCCAGCGCCCAAGGCCTCTTCCTCCGAGACCCCTCCTCGTCCGGATGCGCGCAGCTCCAGCGACGAGACCGCAGCGCCTCCTCTTCGCCGTCCCGTGCCGTTCCTTGCTGCCATTTTTCTTTTCTGTTGTTGTGAAGGCCGCAGCCGCTAGAACCGTGGACGCCAAGATCTTCGAACGAGGGACCCCGAGACCCTCAATTACCTCTTGGATTCGCCAAGTCCGACGACAAGTGTTCCGGTACCGTCGCAAGTATTGAGACCGGCGAGTCCGAAGACACCAAGTACCACGACGTCGACGACCTCGAGAACGACTACATGAACGAGTACACGGCGACCCGACAAGTACCACGACATACGAGTACGACTACCGGATGCGTCAAGTACCTCGACACCGACCTCGAACATCTACGTATGTGTACATCTACGATACGAGAACGCCGACACAAGACGACGCGGCAAGTACCTCTTCGGAAACGGAAACGCCAACATGTACCACTACTTCAACTACCGTCGCCGAGACCGCAAGTACCACTACATAAACGAGTACCACGACACGATGACGTGTACGCCTACTTCCTCTACCGTCGCCCCGTGTACCACTACTTCCCTCTACGAGAACAACTACTTCCTCTACGGCCGTGTACGCCTACTTCCACTACGTCCCTCGACGACTCGAACCGCCCCGAAACGAGTGTTTCGAAGGTATAACCCCGAGACGTGCCCGTGATCGAATGCTTGCATGTGTTGTATGAAATGTTTCCCTTGTGTGCACCGTGCCCGTTTCGATCTTTTGTCGTGCTCCTCGGTTGCCTCGTCGCCGACTCGTGGGAACCCGGTGACGGGATCACCCCACCTTTCATCTTGTTTCGCTCGCTCACGCCACTTTTCCTTTTGCACCGGTCTCTCAACGAGTTACCGGAACCGAGATGTTGCGTTGCATCATTTTCGGATCATTGTCGTGGCATCCTTTCCTTCCACCACGGTGATAATACTTCATATCTTCTTCATGTCAACCTTTTAATAAAATTGCATAAAACTTGATCATGACATCCGCATCATGTTAACAACATTTAATATGTGTGAATTGTTGTTGCTTAATTACTAAACATGCTCATGGGGATTTTTCCGGGATTGTTGTTGTTATTTTCCGGCCTCATTTAAAATGCCTAAATAGTGTAGTTTTATTATGCTTCACCTCTTGCTATGTTAAAAACATTTAATCTTGTCTTGTAAATAAACGAGAGTCAACTAAAAAATTAAATGTGGTGTTTCGTCAATATGCAACTCGTTGCATATTGAGCTCCACTTAACTTGTAGAACTTGTTTGTGCACTTTGCCATGCCATGCATAATTAAACCGGACATGCATCATACTTGGATGTGCATCGTATGCCATGTTTATGCTTGTGTGTTTACCGAGTTGTTTGCTTCTTTCCGGTTGCTTCTCTTGTTAGCTTCGGTTTCGTTCCGGAGTTGTGAGGATTCGCTCGACTGTTGCTCAGTCTACTTCATGGATCCGTTCTTCTACCTTGCGGAATCCCAGGCAAGATGATAATAACCTTGGATACCTTTACTACCATTGCCATGCTTAGTTGTCTCGATGCTATCGTTACATGTCGCGCTACCCATCTTTTATTGTCAGCCTCTCCTTGTTGCCATGAAACCTCTAACCTTGAAACCTTCCTAGCAAAACCACTGTTTGGCTATGTTACCCGCTTGCTCAGCCCCTCTTATAGCGTTGTTAGTTGCAGGTAAAGATGAAGTTCGTTCCAGGAGGGAACTTGTTGTTGTTATATCACAATATCTATAATTATTATTAACACACCTATATACTGGGCATGGGTGGAAGGCTTGGCCTTTTGCTCGGTGTTTTGTTCCACTCATGCCACCTTAAGCGCCGATAAACCGGCATTATGTTCCTTGATTTTTGCGTTCCTTACACGATGGGTGGATGGGGACCCCTTGACAGTTCGACTTTGAATAAAACTCCTCCAGCAAGACCCAACATTGGTTTTAATTTGCTCATAATAATAACTTAATTAAATAATTAAATTTGCATAGGGGGTCGCGTCCCCGAGGATTCTTTTCTACATAGCAGGGGGGCCAGTGCTGATGGTGTTGGTCCCAAACGAGCAGACTGTGGGGCCACCTCAAGGAAACTCGAGGTCTGGTAACAACCCGTAGGATGTCTCATCCGGTTGTGGCCTGAGACGAGATACGCGCGGCTACTATCAGGGTGTCGGCACGCCGGGAGGTCTTGCTGGACTTGTTTTACCATTGTCGAAATGACTTGTGCTACTGGGATGCCGAGCCTGATCGGATTTCCCTAAGATAAGGAGTGATGATATTATATTTATCACTTCAGCTAATCGTGAGAGCTTGTGATGGGCTAAGTTGGGACACCCCTGCAGGGTTATGATCTTTCTAAAGCCGTGCCCGCGGTTATGTGGCAGATTGGAATTTGTTAATGTCCGGTTGTAGAAAACTTGACAGAGGATCCGAAGTAAAACACACAACTGTGTGAGTAACCGTGACTGTCTCTTTTCACTTTGAGAAGAGAACACGGAGGGGTTATGTTTGATTCGTATGTAGTTCAGGATCTTTAGCGATCACTACTTTTGCGACCATTTGCGTAGATGCTCATCTTATTCTGGTACTCGTAAGCTAGCCACCATATTATGCTTAGCCGCTGCTGCAACCTCACCACTTTACCTCTTCCTACCCATAAAGCTTTGTTAGTCTTGATACCCATGGTTATGGGATTGCTGAGTCCTCGTGGCTCACAGATACTACAACACCATATGCAGGTTCAGCCGAGTTTGAAGCAGGAGCTGGTTCAAGTTCTACTCTTGGAGCCCGATGAAGAGTTTGGCCGTATGCTTGTGACGTTTCAACGATCAGTAGTGGTTTCTACTAGGATTCGATCCTGACCTGTGGCGTTATGTTTTTTGGTATCTTGTCTTTTGGATCTTACCCTTAGATGGGCTGTGATGTTTTGAATGATGTTTTACTTATGTAATGTATTGTGTGAAGTGGCGAGTGTAAGCCAACTATCTCTCTTTTGCAATTTAATCCCTCTTTTACATGAGTCGTGCAAAGATACCAAACTTGAGATCATTCTAGGATGGGCTTATACCTTTAAGTCGTGCCTCGACACGTAGGAGGTATAGTCCCATCCTGGGCATTACATTCCACCGACTGACATGCACTAGTTGCATAAGGTGGCTGGCGGGTGTCTGTCTCTCCCACTTTAGTCGGATCGGATTCGATGAAAAGGGTCCTTATGAAGGGTAAATATAAATTGACATATCACGTTGTGGTTTTGGCGTAGGTAAGAAACGTTCTTGCTAGAAACCTATAGAAGCCACGTAAAAAACTTGCAACAACAATTAGAGGACGTCTAACTTGTTCTTGCAGCATGTGCTATGTGATGTGATATGGCCAAGAAGATGTGATGAATGATATATATGATGTATGAGATTGATCATGTTCTTGTAATAGGGAATCACGACTTGCATGTCGATGAGAATGACAACCGGCAGGAGCCATAGGAGTTGTCTTATTTATTGTATGACCTGCGTGTCACTGAATAACGCCATGTAATTACTTTGCTTTATTGCTAAACGTTAGCCGTAGTAGTAGAAGTAATATTTGGCGAGACGACTTCATGAAGACACGATGATGGAGATCATGGTGTCATGCCGGTGACAAAGATGATCATGGTGCCTTGAAGATGGAGATCAAAGGAGAAAAAATGATATTGGCTATATCATGTCACTTCATTTGATTGCATATGATGTTTATCATGTTTATGCATCTTATTTGCTTAGAACGACGGTAGTAAATAAGATGATCTCACACTAAAATTTCAAGAATTGTGTTCCCCTTAACTGTGCACCGTTGCTAAGGATCGTTGTTCCAAAGCACCACGTGATGATCGGGTGTGATAGGCTCTAATGTTCGCATACAACGGGTGTAAGCCATATTTACACACGCAATACACTTAGGGTTCACTTGACGAGCCTAGCATGTACAGACATGGCCTCGGAACACGGAAGACCGAAAGGTCGAACATGAGTCGTATAGAAGATACGATCAACATGAAGATGTTCACCGTTGATGACTAGTCCGTCTCACGTGATGATCGGACACGGGCTAGTCGATTCGGATCATGTATCACTTAGATGACTAGAGAGATGTCAATCTGAGTGGGAGTTCATTAAATTTGATTAGATGAACTTAATTGTCATGAACTTGGTCTAAATTCTTTACAATATGTCTTGTAGATCAAATGGCCCACGCTCATGTCACCCTCAACTTCAACGCGTTCCTAGAGAAATCCAAGCTGAAAGACGATGGTAGCAACTATACGGATTGGGTCCGTAACCTGAGGATCATCCTCATAGCTGCCAAGAAAACTTATGTCCTAGAAGCACCGCTAGGTGACGCTCCCGCCCCGGCAAACCAAGATGTTATGAACGCTTGGCAGTCGCGTTGTGATGATTACTCCCTGGTTCAGTGCGGCATGCTCTACAGCTTAGAATTGGGGCTCCAAAAGCGTTTTGAGCACCACGGAGCATATGAGATGTTCCAAGAGCTGAAAATGGTTTTCCAAGCTCATGCCCGAGTTGAGAGATATGATGTCTCCAACGCATTCTACAGCTGTAAGATGGAGGAGAATAGTTTTGTCAGCGAGCACATACTCAAGTTGTCTGGGTTGCACAACTGCTTGTCTCAGTTGGGAATGAATCTCCCAGACGAAGCGGTTGTTGACAGAATCCTTCAGTCGCTCCCACCTAGCTACAAGAGCTTCGTGTTGAACTTCAATATGCAAGGGATGGAGAAGTCCATTCCCGAAGTGTATTCAATGCTGAAATCAGCGGAGGTGGAGATCAAGAAAGAGCATCAAGTGTTGATGGTGAATAAAACCACTAAGTTCAATAAGGGCAAGGGTAAGAAGAACTTCAAGAAGGACGACAAAGGAGTTGCCGCGCCCGGTAAGCCAGTTGCCGGGAAGAAGCCAAAGAATGGACCCAAGCCTGAGACTGAGTGCTTTTATTGCAAGGGAACGGGTCACTGGAAGTGGAACTGGCCCAAATACTTAGCAGACAAGAAGGCCGGCAACGTCAAAGGTATATGTGATATACATGTTATTGATGTGTATCTTACCAGCGCTCGTAGTAGCTCCTGGGTATTTGATACCGGTGCAGTTGCTCACATTTGTAACTCAAAGCAGGAGCTGCGGAATAAGTGGAGACTGGCGAATGACGAGGTGATGATGCGCGTCGGGAATGGTTCCAAGGTCGATGTGATCGCCGTCGGCACACCGCCTCTACATCTACCCTCGGGATTAGTTTTAAACCTTAATAATTGTTATTTAGTACCAGCTTTGAGCATGAACATTGTATCTGGATCTCGTTTGATGCGAGATGGCTACTCATTTAAATCTGAGAATAATGGTTGTTCTATTTATATGAGAGATATGTTTTATGGTCATGCCCCGCTGGTCAATGGTTTATTTTTGATGAATCTCGAACGTGATGATACACATATTCATAGTGTGAATGCCAAAAGATGTAAAGTTGACAATGATAGTCCCACATACTTGTGGCATTGCCGCCTTGGTCATATTGGTGTCAAACGTATGAAGAAGCTCCATGCAGATGGACTTCTAGAGTCTCTTGATTATGAATCATTTGACACGTGCGAACCATGCCTCTTGGGCAAGATGACCAAGACTACGTTCTCCGGAACAATGGAGCGAGCGACCAACCTATTGGAAATCATACATACCGATGTGTGCGGTCCAATGAGTGTTGAAGCTCGCGGAGGCTATCGTTATGTTCTCACCCTCAAGGATGACTTGAGTAGATATGGGTATGTCTACTTAATGAAACACAAGTCTGAGACCTTTGAAAAGTTCAAGGAATTTCAGAATGAGGTTGAGAATCAACGTGACAGAAAAATAAAGTTCTTACGATCGGATCGTGGGGGTGAATATTTAAGTCATGAATTTGGCACGCACCTAAGGAACTGTGGAATTGTTTCACAATTGACACCGCCCGGAACACCTCAGCGTAATGGTGTGTCCGAACGTCGAAATCGTACGCTGTTGGACATGGTGTGATCTATGATGTCTCTCACCGACTTACCGCTATCTTTTTGGGGTTATGCTTTAGAGACTGTCGCATTCACTTTAAATAGGGCTCCATCGAAATCCGTTGAGACGACACCGTATGAACTTTGGTTTGGCAAGAAACCTAAGTTGTCGTTTCTGAAAGTTTGGGGTTGCGATGCTTATGTCAAGAAACGTCAACCTGAAAAGCTCGAACCCAAATCGGAAAAATGTGTCTTCATATGATACCCAAAGGAAACGATTGGGTACACCTTCTACCTCAGATCCGAAGGCAAGGTCTTTGTTACCAAGAATAGATCCTTTCTGGAGAAAGAGTTTCTCTCGAAAGAAGTGAGTGGGAGAAAAGTAGAACTTGATGAGGTGACCGTCACCCCTCCTGAACCGAAAAGTAGCGCATCGCAGGAAGTTGTTCCTGAGGTGCCTGCACCGACAGGGGAGGAAGTTAATGATGATGATCATGAAGATACAGATCAAGTTACTACTGAACTTCGAAGGTCCACAAGGACACATTCCGCACCAGAGTGGTACGGCAACCCTGTCATGGAAATCATGTTGTTAGACAACGGTGAACCTTTGAACTATGAAGAAGCGATGGCGGGCCCAGATTCCAACAAATGGCTTGAAGCCATGAAATCCGAGATAGGATCCATGTATGAAAACAAAGTATGGACTTTGGTGGACTTGCTCGATGATCGGCACGCCATAGAAAATAAATGGATATTTAAGAAGAAGACAGATGCGGATGGTAATGTGACCATCTATAAGGCTCGGCTTGTCGCTAAGGGTTATCGACAAGTTCAAGGGATTGACTACGACGAGACTTTCTCTCCCGTAGCGATGCTGAAGTCCGTCCGAATCATGTTAGCAATTGCCGCATTCTATGATTATGAGATATGGAAAATGGACGTCAAAACGGCATTCCTTAATGGCTTCCTCAAGGAAGAGCTCTATATGATGCAGCCGGAAGGTTTTGTCGATCTAGAGAATGCTAACAAGGTATGCAAGCTCCAGCGCTCGATCTACGGGCTGGTGCAAGCATCTCGGAGTTGGAATATTCGCTTTAATGATGTGATCAAAGCGTTTGGTTTTATACAGACTTGGGGAGAAGCCTATATTTACAAGAAAGTGAGTGGGAGCTCTGTAGCATTTCTCATATTATATGTGGATGACATACTGCTGATGGGAAATGATATAGAATTCTTGGAGAGCATATAGGCCTACTTGAATAAGAGTTTTTCAATGAAGGACCTTGGAGAAGCTGCTTACATATTAGGCATCAAAATCTATAGAGATAGATCAAGACGCCTCATTGGTCTTTCACAAAGCACATACCCTGACAAGATATTGAAGAAGTTCAATATGGATCGGTCCAAGAAGGGGTTCTTGCCTGTTTTGCAAGGTATGAGATTGAGCACGGCTCAATCCCCGACCACGGCAGAAGATAGAGAAAAGATGAGTGTCATCCCCTATGCCTCAGCCATAGGTTCTATTATGTATGCCATGTTGTGTACCAGACCTGATGTGAACCTTGCCATAAGTTTGGTAGGGAGGTACCAAAGTGATCCCGGTATGGAACACTGGATAGCGGTCAAGAACATCCTGAAGTACCTGAAAAGGACTAAGGATATGTTTCTCGTTTATGGAGGTGACGAAGAGCTCGTCGTAAAGGGTTACGTCGATGCTAGCTTCGACACAGATCTGGATGACTCCAAGTCACAAACCGGATACGTGTATATTTTGAATGGTGGAGCAGTCAGCTGGTGCAGTTGCAAGCAGAGCGTCGTGGCGCATTCTACATGTGAAGCGGAGTACATAGCTGCTTGCGAAGCAGCACAGGAAGGAGTCTGGATGAAGGAGTTCATCACCGACCTAGGAGTCATTCCAAGCGCGTCGAGCCCGATGACTCTCTTCTGTGACAACACTGGAGCTATTGCCATTGCCAAGCAGCCCAGGTTTCACAAGAAGACCAAGCACATCAAGCGCCGTTTCAACTCCATCCGGAATTATGTTCAAGATGGAGACATAGATATTTGTAAAGTGCATACGGATCTGAATGTCGCAGATCCGTTCACTAAACCTCTTCCACGAGCGAAACATGATCAATACCAGAACTCTATGGGTGTTCGATTCATCACAATGTAACTAGATTATTGACTCTAGTGCAAGTGGGAGACTGTTGTAAATATGCCCTAGAGGCAATAATAAAATGGTTATTATTATATTTCCTTGTTCATGATAATTGTCTGTTATTTATGCTTGAATTGTATTGTGCGGAAACAGCGATACATGTGTGAATACATAGACCACAACGTGTCCCTGGTAAGCCTCTAGTTACTAGCTCGTTGATCAACAGATGGTCACGGTTTCCTAACCATGGACATTGGATGTCATTGATAACGGGATCACATCATTAGGAGAATGATGTGATGGACAAGACCCAATCCTAAGCCTAGCACAAGATCGTGTAGTTCGTAATGCTTAAGCTTTTCTAGTGTCAAGTATCTGTTCCTTAGAACATGAGGTTGTGCAACTCCCGGATACCGTAGGAATACTTTGGGTGTGCCAAACGTCACAACATAACTGGGTGGCTATAAAGGTACGCAACGGGTATCTCCGAAAGTGTCTGTTGAGTTGGCACGAACCGAGACTGGGATTTGTCACTTCGTATGACGGAAAGGTATCACTGGGCCCACTCGGTAAGACATCATCATTATGAGCTCAATGTGACTAAGGAGTTGGTCACGGGATGATGGATTGCGGAACGAGTAAAGAGACTTGCCATGACGATATTGAACAAGGTATCGGTATACCGACGATCGAATCTCGGGCAAGTGTTATACCGATAGACAAAGGGAATAGCATACGGGATTGAGTGAATCCTTGACATCGTGGTTCATTCGATGAGATCATCGAGGAACACGTGGGAACCAACATGGGTATCCAGATCCCGCTGTTGGTTATTGACCGGAGAGTCGTCTCGGTCATGTCTACGTGTCTCCCGAACCCGTAGGGTCTACACACTTAAGGTTCGGTGACGCTAGGGTTGTAGAGATATATGCACACGGTAACCCGAATGTTGTTCGGAGTACCAGATGAGATCCTGGACGTCACGAGGAGTTCCGGAATGGTCCGGAGGTAAAGAATGATATATAGGAAGTCCAGTTTCGGCCATCGGGAGAGTTCCGGGGGTCACCGGTAGTGTACCGGGACCATCGGAAGGGTCCCGGGGGTCCACCGGGTGGGGCCACCCATCCCGGAGGGCCCCATGGGCCGTAGGGGAAGGGGGACCAGCCCCTAGTGGGCTGGCACACCCCCCTTGGGCCATCCCCCTGCGCCTAGGGTTGAAACCCTAGGGGTGGGGGCGCCCCCCTAGGCTTGGGGGGCAAGCCACCCCCTTGGCCGCCACCCCCCCCCCCTAGGATCTCCTAGGGACGGCGCCCCCCCTGGC
>LR738711.1:702207242-702410114 GCA_902687465.1 Secale cereale | reverse complement strand
GTTACACCTCTTCCTCCTCCCGCAGGGTCTCGGCGAAGCCGTGCAGCTTTTCCCGTTGCATCCACCACCACGCCGTCGTGCTGCTGGATCTCCATCAACCTATCCTCCCCCCTTGCTGGATCAAGAAGGAGGAGACGTCGCTGTACCGTACGTGTGTTGAACGCGGAGGTGCCGTCCGTTCGGGGCTGGGATCATCGGTGACGAGGATCACGACGAGTACGACTCCATCATCCACGTTCCTTCGAACGCTTCCGCTCGTGATCTACAAAGGGTATGTAGATGCACTCCTTTATGCTCGTTGCTAGATGACTCCTTAGATTGATCTTGGTGAGGCGTAGGAATTTTTTTGAATTCTGCTACGTTTCCCAACAATACCAACTTAGGTAAAAGCCTAAGCTTGGGGGAGTACGTATTTCCCACCGATATTACATTCATGTTCACACATTCATTCCAGTTGTCAGTGTTCATACTTTTTCTTTGTATTATCCATGTTAGTTTATTTCTCTCGCTTTCTTCTTGTGTGTTTGAAAAACTTTGAAACCCCCAAAAATATGTCTCGCTTCTTTTTGTCTTTTCTTTCTTGCTTGTTCTTTTAGTAGTTTGTAGTATTAAAAGAAAACCCAAAAAAAATCTCGTTCTTCTTTTGTTTGTTGGGAGCTTTCCCGTATAAATAGTTTTTCTCGTTCTTGTTTTATTTTCTTCAGAAAAACAAAAATTACAAAAATATTTTAGTGTGTTTCTTTGAAATTCTTTTCTTTTCCTTTGGAGGTCGAGAGGAGAAGACCATGATGAAAATGATGAGTGGCTCTCATATGCGTTATTGGTTATCTAACAAGAGCCCATATTACCTTGTCTTCTCCTTTGAATAAATGTTTGCAGATTCCAGCTTAGTCTAATGCACGTGCACTCTTATTATTATCCACACCGTTCGGACGTGCAAGTGAAAGGCAATAATGACGATATATGACGAAATGATTGAGATGGAGAAAAGCTCGTATGAACTCGACCTATTTTGTTTTTGTAAATATGATTAGCTTGTCGTTCTTGATTCAGCTTATTACGAATGAAACATGTTTGCAATGACAATTAGAGATTATAGTCACTCATGGCATGCTTAATTAGCTAGGAGTTTATAACGGTTTACCTTGTGTGCCAACATGCTTTTAAAATGGTTGTGATGTAGTATGATAGGATGGTATCCTCCCTTGAATGATTTAAGTGGCTCGACTTGGCACATGTTCACACATGTAGTTGAAACAAAATCAACATAGCCTTCACGATATTTATGTTCATGGTAATTTATATCCTACTCATGCTTGCACTCAATGTTGGTTAATCTCAAGGCATGTTTATGCCCGTTGTCGCTCTCTAGCTGGCCGCTTCCCTGTCTCTTTCTACCCTTCACCTGTACTAAGCGGGAATACTGCTTGTGCATCCACTTCCATAAACCCAAAGTTTTTCCATATGAGTCCACCATACCTACCTATATGCGGTATTTACGTGCTGTTCCAAGTAAATTTGCATGTGCTAAACTCTAAACCTTCAAATAAAATTATATTTTTTATGCCCAAATCGCTCATGTAGTGACTGGGGGCCGTCTTTATCTTCCATCCTAGGTGGGTTATTCTCACGATGAGTGGACTCCATGTCATTCACGAGAAAATGGCTGGTAACCGGGATGCCCGGTCCCATGCTCAAAATCAAATCAAAATATAATTAAACAAAGTTCCTCCAGGACTGTTGTTGGTATGGACGGTACCCGTTGTTTCAGATAAGCCGTGGAGTGTGATTGGTGGTGGAGGGGGAGTAAAACTTTACCATTCTGTTTGGGAACCACCTATAATGTATGTAGCATGGAAGATATTGAGAACTCTTGGTCGTAGCGTTGACAACAAAGGCATACTGCTCAAAATTATATTCATCTCTGATTTAAAAACTTGAGCTCTGGCACCTCTGCAAATCCCTGCTTCCCTCTGCGAAGGGCCTATCTATTTACTTTTATTGTTGTCATCCTCTTATAAAAAGCACCAGTTGGAGAGCACCTCTGTCATTTATATGCTTTGTTATTAATTGATATTGAGTATGAGTGTGACTGGATCTCTTTAACCATGAATTACAATGTCTAGTCAGTCCTTGATCTTCTTAGGTGCTCTGCATTTATGTTTTGCGGTCTCGGAAAGGGCTAGCGAGATACCACTGTCATATTATATCATGATTGTTTTGAAAAAGTGTCGTCATCAAATTTATTATTATTGCTCGCTAGTTGATTATGTTATTGATATGAGTAAATGTGAGACCTAAGTGTTATTGTGAATGTGGTTAGTTCATAATCTTTGTTGAAAACTTGAATGTTGGCTTTACATATTTGCAACAACAAGATCAAACAGAGTTTGTAAAAGTTTTTCTTTGTCACTTTCAGTTTATCAACTGAATTGCTTGAGGACAAGCAATGGGTAAAGCTTGGGGGAGTTGATATGTCTCCGTCGTATCTACTTTTCCAAACTCTTTTGCCCTTGTTTTGACTCGAATTTGCATGATTTGAATGGAACTAACCCGGACTGACGTTGTTTTCAGCAGAATTGCATTGGTGTTATTTTTGTGCAGAAATAAAAGTTCTCGGAATGACCTGAAATTTCACGGATATTATTTTCAGAATATATAAAAAATACTGGCGAAAAGATCCACCAGAGGGGGCCCACACCCTGGCCACAAGGGTGGATGGTGCCCCCCTAGGGCGCGCCCCTATCCTTGTGGGCCCCCTGGACCTCCACCGACCTCAACTCCAACTCCATATAATCTTATTCAGGGAGAAAAAAATAAGAGAGAAGGATTCATCGCGTTTTATGATACGGTGCCGCCGCCACCTCCTGTTCTTCCTCGGGAGACCTGATCGGGAGTCCGTTCGGGGCTCCGGAGAGTGGAGATCGCCGCCATCGTCATCATCAACCTTCCTCCATCACCAATTCCATGATGCTCACCGCCGTGTGTGAGTAATTCCATCGTAGGCTTGCTGGACGGTGATGGGTTGGATGAGATTTATCATGTAATCGAGTTAGTTTTGTTAGGGTTTGATCCCTAGTATCCACTATGTTCTGAGATTGATGTTGCTATGACTTTGCTATGCTTTATGCTTGTCACTAGGGCCCGAGTGCCATGATTTTAGATATGAACCTATTATGTTTTCATGAATATACATGAGTTCTTGATCCTATCTTGCAAGTTGTATACACCTACTATGTGTTATGATCCCCATACCCCAAGGTGACAATAATTGGGATTTTTTCTGGTGATTGTCGTAGTTTGAGGAGTTCATGTATTCACTAAGTGCTAATGCTTTGGTCTGGTACTCTGTTAAAAGGAGGCCTTAATATCCCTTAGTTTTCATTAGGACCCCGCTGCCACGGGAGGGTAGGACAAAAGATGTCATGCAAGTTCTTTTCCTTAAGCACGTATGACTATATACAAAATACATGCCTACATTACATTGATGAATTGAAGCTAGTTCTGTGTCACCCTAGGTTATAACTGCTACATGATGAATATTACCTGACACCTATCATTGTCGATCCATTGCCTACGAGTTTGTTCCATATTGATACTTGCTTCGTTACTTTCATTGCTGCTGCTATCACCATCATTACAAAACTGCTACTGTTACTTTTGTCACCGTTACCGTTACTTCCATACTACTTTGCTACTAAATACTTTGCTGCAGATATTAAGTTTTCCAGGTGTGGTTGAATTGACAACTCACCTGCTAGTACGTGAGAATATTCTTTGGCTCCCCTTGTGTCGAATCAATAAATTTGGGTTAAATAATTTACCCTCGAAAATTGGTGTGATCCCCTATACTTGTGGGTTATCAGCCGGCGCGGCGACGGCTTTGTTAAAATTATGCGTATTTAGGCTTTGATTTTAATGTTGGTCTTTTGTTAGAGCAATGTTTAGGTCAACTGGCTTTGTTTAATTACTAAAATTGCTCGATTCAGTAAGTCTAGTTTATGTGTTGCACGCTCTTTTGTGTGCCCAAATTAGCAAGCGATGTTAAATTATGCCATGACGTGGATGAGGACAATACCCAGGGAAATTTCCACCAAAATTTGAATTATCAAAGTCATCCATGCGTGTAAAGCAGAAGAATTGTTTGTGATGCACACAATCGTTCAAAGTGAATGGTGTCTGGTGGCACCGCGCGCAAAGTTTCCCTCCACATTTTGAAATTTTTGGCATACCATCGAAATATCTACCCCCCTACCCACCCCCTTTTCTCCCCGACCACAAGTCACATTTCCTTTGTTTCCTCCTTCCTTCCTTCCTACGCTATAACCGCTTCCTCGATTGCTTCCTCGCTCTTGCCGTCTCGCATCCTACCGCCAGGGTCACCATGGTCTTCTTCAATGACCTCTCCAGTAGTTCCTCTTCCGACAACGACTCCTTCACCACCCGGGTATGCCTCTCTCTTCTCTCTCTCGGGCTATGACTTGGAATGAAGGATTTTAACCCGGTGGTCGATTTGAGTAAATTATTCCTCTTGTAGCTCCCTAGGACCATCAGTTGCAATGAATGGAGTGAGGTGGCTGAAGATATGTCTGCTCGTTGTCACCATCAATCTCCATGCGTGAAGCTAGTTGCGTTTGAATTTGTGGACAGTGGGAGGAAGTTTCTGGCATGTGCGGAGAAGGCTAGCCCCACTTTTGTTGTTACAAATCATTTGTTAGATGTGATTCAGACACTGTCATGGTCCCAACCCATTCATACCACACCTTCGACCAAACGCACCCTAAGACAGTGTCATAGTTTGTACCTAGTATCTAAAATTGTTGCCATATCATCAGTCGTGCCATTAGAAAATTATTTGGCACCGCTTCAGCAGTTTGTGCAAGCAACTTTGGTCCACACATCCGAGCAGCCAAGCAATAAAATACTAAATCTGTATGGCACGAAGGAATTGGGCATCAGAGCAACTAGGTGCTCCGGAGTCTGGGTCCCTGATTTTTTCCGCTGCATCGGCTCGCGAGTGTAGGGCACCGGTGCGAAATGTAGCAACAGTTGTCTTTACACCGGTTTTGGCATACATAGTGGATGGCCTTAGTGCTATCAGTTCTATGTTACTAAATTTGTGCATGTACACACCTGTTAATATCAATTTGGTGTCATCCAAACACGGACGCTATGTTGTTGCAGCTATATTTAGCTTCCTTATAAAATGTTCAATTTGTTATTTATAGTACATGAGTAAGAACTTGCAGCGTTGTTGTAGTTAACTATAGCTTCTGATGTTTTAGAATTTGGTTGTTGTCTCAGTAGCAATTAATTCATTTGCACATTGATCTTTTTTAGAAGATATGTCATAATTAACCTGTTTTTTTAGTTTTTCAGAATAAGTATTGGTGATTTTCTATGTTGCTATAAACCCATTTCCCCTACGATTGTTACTGATCTAGTTTAAAATAGTATAGGATGAACGGAACTGTTCTTACCTGCAGTGGGTTAATCAAGAGTGGCCACAGTCTCTGAAGATGTGCCTAGCAAAGCTCTGGAGCATGTATGAGGAAGAGAACAGAGGTAGGCTTAGAGGAAGTGTTGTCAACACTGAAGAATATTTGAATATGCAGGATAAAAAGAGGAAGATGGAGAATGAGCTCAGATTTTTCAAATCAGACTTTGCTAAGATGGTGTTGGCGAAGGAGGAGGCACTTTCCCAGTTGGCCAGTGCAAAACATGTTCTTACCGAACTGAAAGCAGATGTGGATAAGACGAGCCTGGATGATCTAGATTAGGGAAATGAATATATTGTTCTAATATTGTTCTTATGAAGCTGAACTAGCTATATGTTGTAATGTGTTGTTTTTAGGTAACTATCGTACTATGATGTTAAAATATATTTATGTGCCTGATATGAAATTGGCAAACAGCTAATCGGTATGAAATGTGAATTTGCGTAATACTGGAATTATTAATTGTAAACTAATAACCCTGCTAAATGGGTCGTGGGACTTTGCAAACGGTTCTAGCAGTAAAAGCGCTTGTGATGGATAGTCCAATGCCACACAGTTTTTTTCATCAAATCGTGTGTGATGTAGATGAATAAAAGCAAATGGTTAACCGAGGCAGAGCATGTGTGATAGTTACACCTATCACACACGAGCCTATACATAAAACTGTGTGGTATGTACATATGAACGGAAACATTTTCCCTGGATTGACCGTGTGGGATGTACATACGATCGGAAATGTTTTCCCTGGATTGACTATATGGGATGTACATAAGAACGGAAACGTGTTCCTTGGATTGACTGTGTGGAATGTACATAACAAACGGAAACGTTTGTTCGGGACTGGCCTTGTGGGTACGACCAGACCGGTTGGGCCTGTATAATTGTATTTGATAGCTCGCTCATCGCACACGACCTCATTTTGCCGAGCATGTGTGCCAAGAGAGCCTATCCCCGACGGTTTCTGGGTCGTGTGGGAAGGACCCCCCCCCCTATTGCGGTCACTCACTAGGTGACGGTTCAGAACGCCATCGCGGAAAGGGGTTAAAAACCGTTTGTATACCACCTCGATGTACCCGTGCTAGGAATCTTTTATTTACCGTTTATCATTCTGATACGTCTCCAACGTATCTATAATTTATGAAGTTCAGGCCATGTTTACAATAATTTTATATGGTTTTGGTATGATTTGGATGGAACTAACCCCGACTCACGTTGTTTTCAGCAGAACTACCGTGGTGTTGTTTTTTGTGTAGAAAACAAAGTTCTCCACATGCAGCGAAACTTTTTGATGATTTTTTGGAACAAAAGAGGCACTAGAAGCTTTGTGGGAGGGCTAGAAGAGCCACGAGGTGGCCACAACCCACCAGGACACGCCAGTCCCCTCAGGCGCGCCGTGCGTGTCTTGTGGGCCCCTCGTGGCCCATCTTCGCGTGATTCCAACGTTGAAAAATGCTATAAATACAGAAACCCCCAAAAATAACCGTAGATCAGAAGTTCCGTCACCGCAAGACTCTGTAGCCACGAAAAACCAATCTAGACCCCATTCCGGCGCCCTATCGGAGGGGGAAATCATCACTGGTGGTCATCTTCATCATCTCAGGGGCCGCCATGACTAGGAGGGAGTAGTCCACCCTCGGGGTTGAGGGTTTGTACCAGTAGCTATGTGTTTAATCTCTCTCTCTCTCTCTCTCTCTCTCTCTCTCTCTCTCTCTCTCTCTCTCTCTCTCTCTCGTGCTTTTGAGATAGCACGATCTTGATGTATCGCGGGCTTTGTTAATATAGTTGGATCATATGGCGTTTCTCCCTCTCTATCTTGTTGTGATGAATTGATTTTTCCCTTTGAGATTTCGTTCTTATCGGATTGAATACTTTTATGGATTTGAGAACGCACTATGTATGTCTTTCTATGAATACCCGTGGTGACAATGGGGTATCATATTGATTCACTTGATATGTGTTTTGGCACTCAACTTGCGGATTCCCGAGGTGACATTGGGGTAATCTATGCATAGGGGTTGATGCACATTCTCATGTTTGTTTCTCTGGTAGAAATCTTGGGGCACTTTTTGAGGTTCTTTGTGTTGGACTGAGTATTATGAATCTGAAATTGTTTGATGCATATTGTATAATCAACTCACGGATACTCATGATGAAATTGGAGTATCTAGGTTACATTAGAGTTGGTTGATGTGTATCATGTGGTGTTATTTTAGTATGAACCCTTGATAGATCGATCAGAAAGGATAACTTGATGTTATTTTAGTACAAACTCTTGATAGATCGATCAGAAAGAATAACTTTGAGGTGGCTCCGTACCCTACAAACAATTTCTTCTTATGTTCTCCGCTAGATAGGAAAACTGGAGTGATTCTTCATCTCACGTTGAGGGATGGTTATGTGATCCAATTATATTAGCATTGTTGAGGGATTGCACTAGCGAAAGTATGGACCCTGGGCCTCATTTTCAAGCATTGCAATATTGTTTGTGCTCACTATTGTTACTTGCTACCTTGCTGTTTTTTAGTGTTCCTATTACAAAAATCAATATCTACCGTCATTACTACACTTTTATCACCATCTCTTCGCCGAACTAGTGCGCCTATACAATTTACCCTTGTATTTGGTGTGTTGGGGACACAAGAGACTCTTTGTTATTTGGTTGCAGGGTTGTTTGAGCAAGACTTTCTTCATCCTACACCTCCCACGGATTGATAAACCTTAGGCCATCCACTTGAGAGAAATTTGCTACTGTCCTACAAAACTTTGCGCTTGGAGGCCCAACACGAGTCTACAAGAACAAATTGTGTAGTAGACATCACATTCCACACGTGCATACGAGTTTTCCATTGAATCGCATATTCCAGGATCTTAGCAATTATAGCATAGAATATAAACTCTTAATTATGAATATGGAAATATAATAATACAAATAGGATTTCCTCTAGGGCATATTTCCAACACCATCGATGCTCGTGAGGAGCAGCCGCTGGAGGGATTGGAGAGGGTCTTAGAGTGCCGAGGGCCAATGGAGCGGAGCGTTCGGTCCACGATGAGCTGCTCGTGGTGTGTGATGGACTGGATGAGAGTGGACCGGGTGGAGCTCGAGCTACCGCCATGTCCTCCCGTGACCGCTACAGCGCGATGCGGAGGGTGAGCAACCCATCGTCGCGTCACAGACAAGGGCGTCCTAGTCAATGTGGTTGTTCTCACTACTAAATCCTTTGCTTCCGCCACCGCTGCGGATGCTCCACAAGGTAGATGAGGGGACGGAGAGGGGAGGGGAAGCGACGGGGGTCAAAGCGAAGCGTGAGAGAGTGAGGTAGGGTTTGGTCCTGGTGGGGATTTCTAGTGGGTTGGTGCAGGCCAACATGGGCTAGGCTGATGTGGCATACGCATCCAAGATAAGGGGCATTTGAGTGTGGTTGGGTCAGAGAAAACTGACATTGACGGTTCGTTCGCCTACTCAATATAGGGAGTCTCGTTGTTAATGTTGTAAGTTTTCATATATTTTTGAACAGGCAGATGTTGGAAGCATAATGGGCGGAGTATGTTCATACGTTTCCAATTGTCTATAGCTCATGTAGAAGAATTCAAGATCGACACATCACTTTTGTGGGTAATAACCATGGATCTATCTTGTAGAAAGATGGATCTGCTCCCTCTCCCACCATTCATCACGCATGGTAATAGTAGAAGCCCTCATTGGTCTCCTATGTTTCCTGATCTGGAGGTGGATGATCCGTCGGCCCCCCAAAAGCATCTAGACGATGAAGCAATCCAGAGCATCTCCACATTCGCCCACATGCAGATCCTTGCCCAGGCCTTTCTTTTCATTCCTCATGGTGAATTAGCTCCACATCAAGGTCTGGGTTCCGCCGGTGTATATGTTGTGGTCATCAGTAGTACAAGTACGGGCAAGTTTAGCTCTTGCCCTTGCCAAGGCGATGCACTGGATCTCGGGACTGATTGACTTAGAGAAACTATGGAATTTAGTCTTTGATATGGAGAGTAAATTGATTGAATCCTTTTCTCGGGCAGGGACGCGTGGCCCTAACGCGCCTCGGGTGCCATGAAAGCCATAGCTTGGAATTGCCGAGGTATGGGCCGGGACCTCGGCAATGATCGAATGCTCTTCCTGGATAATCTCTTCTACTAAAGCTCAGGTAACTTCCATCTCAGAAATTAAATCTTCAAAGGTTCGCATTGTTGATCTTGTTAATAGGTTTGATGTGGCTAATAGTTTTGTAGTTCCTTCGGGAGGTGCTTCGGGAGGGCTCTGACTTATGTGGAATGATGATCTTAAAGTTTCTGTTCATAGTGCTTCCTTTCACTATATCTTAGCTAATGTAGTTCATCTAGCCTTGGGGATGCACTTCTGTTTGATCTGTATATATGGTGATCCCTATCATAGGCAAACTAGTGCTATTTGGAATCAAGTTTCCACTTTTGTGTACGATAACTTGGGCAAGCCCATGATATGTATGGGAGACCTCATTGATATTTTGTATCATGCAGATAGTTGTAATGCTAGTGTAAATTATTATTGTATGTCTGCTTTTCCATCTATTGTTAAAAATTGTGGTTTTGTCGATATTGGTTTCAGTGGCCCTGTGTACACTTGGCGCACTAGACAACACGTTGTTAATCCCATTTACATGCGTCTAGATCGCTGTCTTGTTAATGCTGATTGGTGTGCTCATTATCCTAACACGAAGGTGCTTAATTTGCCAATCATTCTTAGTGACCATGCTCCCATTCTTATTTCTACAGATGGTCATTTTGCTAAACCAAGGCGGACGTTCAAATTTGAAAATTGGTGGTTACTTGAAAAGGATTTTACTAGTTTTGCAAAATCTGCTTGAAATAATGCTAGATCTGGCTCTTTTGTAGCAAAAACTTCTTCTTTGGCAGGATCCTTTGAAAAAATGGTGTCGTACAAAGAAACGTTTTCAGCAGGAGCTTCGTGAGATAGAATCCATTATCAATCAAGTCCAGATGCTTCCCTTGGACCAACAAGACCATGATTTGGAAAATGCCCTCATTCTCACGTATGATCACACTCTTTCTAAACTTAATCGTTTTTACAAGCAAAGAAGCAAGAAAGGTTGGGCTTCTAATGGTGATCATAATACAATTTTTTTCCATCAAGTTGTGCTTAAGAGGAGAAAAAGGAACACTATTTGCTCTATAAAGGATGAACATGATGTTATGCATTTTAAACCTAGTCTTATTGCAAATACTTTTGTAAACTATTTTAGATATATTTGCTCTTCCCCCAATATCAGCACTGCTCCACCTTTCCTTGCTACTCACCTACCTCAGGATTCTCTGGATCCCACTTATCTCATCCCACATAAGAATGAAGTTTTTGCAGATTTTGAAGGACATGAAGTTGAATGCCTCTCCAGGACCAGATGGTTTAATGTTGAATTTTATCTAGTTGCTTGGGAATGGATAGGTGAGGAAGTTACTCAATTGGTGGTTAATTTTTACAAAACAGGTATTTTACCACCTCACATTAGTGATACTAACATTGCGCTCATTTCGAAAAAGATTGTTCCTCAGGTCCCGATGGATTAACGTCCCAGTAGTCTTTGCAATGTTATTTTTTAAGTCATTGCTAAATCCTTAGCCAATCGTCTTAAGCCGCATCTTCCTGATTATATTGACCCTGCTCAACAAGCCTTTATTGAGGGTAGAAGAATTAGTGACAATATCATTATTGCGCAGGAAATCACTCACTCTTTTGCTCTTAAATCTTGGAACAATAATGCATTTATGCTTAAAATTGATCTTGTTAATGCTTTCGATCATTTAGAATGGAACTTTATTGTTTCTGCTCTAGCACGTAAAGGGTTGCATGATCATTTCATAAATTTGATTTACGCGTGTATTTCTTCTCCTACTTTCTCTATGGTCATTAATGGTCAGCCTTCGCACAAATTTAGAAGCTCTGGGGGTATTCGTCAAGGCTGTCATATGTCCCCTTATTTGTTTGTGATTGCCATTAATGAGTTGTCTCTTGCTCTCAATGAGGCTCTTGCTACTAACAATCTACAGGGAATTTCACTTGGACCAAATTGCCCCCCCCCCCTATTCACTCTCTGTTGTTTGCAGACGGCCTGTCTGTTTGTGGGCAAGCTACTGTTCAGGAAGCTACCTCCATGGCCCAACTCATCCACCATTTCTGCTTCGTTTCAGGTCAAACACCAAACTGGACCAAATATGTCATAATGTTTAGTTCTCATGTTAGTACATGTGTCATTCACGAGTTAAAGCGGATTTTCCCTGTTCCTAAAATTGACAACAATTTTCCCACCTTGGTCATCCACTTATTCTCCCGGCTATTAATAGAACTATAGCTTATAATTTTATTCTGGATAAATTTGTAAACAGGTTGCCTACTTACAAGGCCAACATGCTCTCTCATGCAGCTAGGCTTGAACTGATTCACTCTGTTTTCTCTGCTATTCTTGTGTACTATATGGCCAATATCTTGTTTTCTAAGATTTTTTTGGCCAAGCTCAGTGCTATTATTAGAAAATTTTGGTGAACAGGTGTTCGGGACAATATTTCTGGCAGGAGTCTTTGTCTTAGGGCTTGGAAGGATGTTTTTAACTCAAGCAAGAAGGTGGACTAGGTGTTCGAAATTTGCAGGCTATTAATGAAGGTCTGATCCTCGCGGCTGCTTGGCGCCTAGCAAAAGCCCCCTTTTCCCATCTTCATCTTGTTCTCAGGTCCAAGAATTTTTATGGCGCTTCCATCTGGACTGCTAGTTCTACCACTCCAAACTCAGCTTTTTGGTCTTCCATCCTTAAGATGATGCCTAAGCTCAAAGCTCATTCATTTTACCAGTTGACACAAGGTACTGTCTCTATTTGGAATACCCCTTGGTGCCCTCTTTGGACTTCTGTTTATGATCAGCTCATCATTCAGCCTCATGGATACATTTACCCTTCTCCGGTTAAGGATCTTTGGCTACCTGATCGCAAAGCTTGGAATGTTAATCTCATCAACAATCTCTTACATCAGCCTTTAGCTTCTACTATTATTCAAACTGATATTATTCATGAGGATTGTCCAGATATTCTTTGTTGGGATCTAACTCCTAATGGTTTCTGTACTTCGAAATCTACTTACAAACTTTGTTTGTGGGATATTCATGCCAACCAGAGACATACTCCTTCATAAGTTCATTCACAGGTGAAAGATCTCCTCAAAATGATTTGAAAGAAAAAGAAGATGATTCCAAGGGTCCAAACATTCGCTTGGAGACTCCTCCGGAAAGCTTTGCCTACAGGTTTGAGGGTTGGTCGTCTCTCTATTCACATTTCTCAATTTTGCAGTAGATGTGGCCAGCAAGAAGATGAAATGTACATGTTCTTCCTTTGTAATTTTGCGAGAGCTGCTTGGTTTTCTCACCCGTTGTTCATTAGAACAGATGTGTTAGTTGAGAATTTTTCCAGTATGGATAGCATTATCCTTGCTTTGCTAAATATGAATCATCAGCATGCTTCCGTCCCCAATATTCTCAATTTTATGTGGTGTGTTTGGGAAGCTAGGACCATCTTTTTGACAGGAAAAATGGTTTCCCTTACCATGTCCATATTGTTGATACTGCTCTGTCTAATGATGCAAATGATCTTGTCGAACATACTCATTTACAGCCTCAAAATCCTACCTCTACCTGTACCTCAATTCCTACTAATCACATGCCTTTGCAGGGTAGAACAATTATTTTTTTTTGAAAGATCCAGCAGCTTGCTGGCTTGTATTGATTGATAACAGGGAGTAGATGGTAGAAAACAATAAGGGCGGGTTTGTATCCAGAAAAAGAAAAATTACAAAACTAGTGCAACTTTGTAACTATGTTGACACTTTCATGTTGGTTCCCAGAAAGGGTGCTGCAAAAATGTTGCTCCCGCTTGGCGCCAAAATTCAAGGGTGCGTCGGATGGCGGCACAGATGCTTGACTGCGTTGCCACCTTGCCTCTGAAAATGAGGTCGTTTCTTGCCTTCCAAAGTTCCGAGAGGATGAGGGCAGAACAATTAAGTTGACCTTCTTATAGCAGGGCCAAAAGTAGATTCTGATGCAGCTTTCCAATGCAAAAAAATCCCAGGTTTACCACAAAGGTGTTGCTGCTAGTGTGGGTGTTGGTGTATGATCGAAACCTGTTCGCAGCGTCTTCAATCTTCTTATAAATTGTTTTGCTCTCTTCTGTAAAAATACGATACATTATTGACGTACTCTCGGAGAAAAAAAACTCTCCTCTGCTATTATCACAAACTCTCCTCTGCAAGCTGAAGCTTTGGCCCTTCTTTTAGCAGCTCAAGTGGTCAAAAGGCTATGCATTTCTCAACCTACTTTCCTTACTGACAATCTGTCTTTGGCGTCATGGGCGGCTAGCCGAAAGATTAGGGGAAGCTACTACTCCTTGGATTATTCGAACAGCAAGGACAGCGAAAGATAACGTATAAAACGTAAACATCGCACCGGGACCCAGATGTCAGCGGAAGACAGGGAAACGCCAACGCCACCGTTCCCTGCGTCTACTCTACTACCCACTCCGCTCCGGCTCTCCCGCCGCACCACCACACTCCAGGCACTACCGGACTACCCCGCCTCGCCAGTGCCGGACGCCGCCGCCATGCCGCCTCCGCTCGGCGACGACGACTCCTGCTTGCTTACCCCGCTCATCCCCGCCACCCCTCCTCCTCTTCCTCCCCGGGCGACCGCGAGGCTCCACCCACTCCCTCTCCTCGTCGGCGCCTTGTTCGCCACCTACTACCACCTCTTCGTCGCGCCCGCTCCGTCGTACTACCAATCCCTCTTCCTCACCCTCGGCTCCAACGACACCGCCGCCGCGCACCTGCGCGCGCTCACCGTCCGCCCCCACCTCGCGGGCACCGAGGCCAACGCGCTCGCCGCCGAGCACGTCGTCTCCACGCTCTCCTCCCTCTCCTTCCCCACCCGCGTCACGCCCTATGAGGTCCTCCTCTCCTACCCCGTCCGCCGCTCGCTCTCCCTCTCCGCGCCAGGCCGCGACGCCACCGCCTTCGCGTTGGTGCAGGACACCTACCCCGGCGACCCATACGCCGCGGCCTCGGCGGAGGTCGTCCCCACCTTCCTCGCCTACGCCGCGTCCGGCTCGGCCGCCGCCGAGGTGGTCTATGCCAACTACGGCCGCACGGAGGACTACGCCTACCTCGCCTCCCGCGGCGTAAACGTCACTGGCAAGGTCGCCCTCGCGCGCTACGGCAAGGTGTACCGGGGCGACATCGTGAAGAACGCCCGTGACGCTGGTGCGGCGGCGGCGGTGATATTCACGGACGCTAAGGACTACACGCCCGGGAAGGCCTTCCCGGATGGGCCGTGGATGCCGGCGAGCGGCGTGCAGGTGGGGAGCACGTTCAAGGGGGTGGGGGACCCCACGACGCCGATGTGGGCGTCGTCGGAAGGGTGCGAGCGCGTGAGCGTCGCGGGGGCGATGGCCACGGATGACATGCCGGGGATATCGGCGCTGCCGGTGTCGGGAAGGGACGGGGAGGAGATACTACGGCTCGTCGGCGGGGATGTCGCGCCAGAGGATTGGCAAGGGGGCGAGGGCGCGCCGGTTTACCGCCTCGGGCCCGGGCCGGCGGTACTCAATCTGTCCTACACAGTAAGTTGCTGTCAAGGAGATGAGATCTACTGCCTATGCTCTTTTTGGTTCTACTGCCTATGCTCTTTTTGGTTCTACTTCCTGACTTGAGTGATGCTTGTTTGTTCCTTTCCAGGGGAATGAGACGATAGCTACTATTCAGAATGTTATTTCGGTGATCGAAGGGAAAGAAGAGCCAGACAGGTAAACGAAACTCTCCACGTTTCTCCTTTTTGTGGTCAATATGCCCAAATGGCCAAACCGCTCACCATTTTTGCACATACACTTCCACTTCAATGGGAATTCCACTTCAGTGGCCACCAAACCCCCTACTATCGGCAACAGTGTGCCCTCTGGCTCACCTCCAAATGAATGAGTCCAGATCCGTGCCATAGGCCACATTATGAATACCGTTGATAACGAAATTTCAACAAACTTGTAACTACTACTCCGTATCAAAATATATTTTGGTACAGATGTGTATACATTGATATGATTGAATCATAGAAACTCAGCTACATTTCATCAGTAGTTAATTAGAGATATGTTGGATTACAATTTTGAAACAGACACCAAGAACCATCTTAGGTTGCAACTGTTTATTACCACTGATGATTTTGCATTTAAGAGAAATTCAGTACTACTCCAGTAACAATTATCATCACATACAGGTATGTTATTCTTGGCAACCATCGCGATGCGTGGACATTTGGGGCAGCTGACCCAAACAGCGGAACGGCAGCCTTGCTTGAGGTATGGCATATTCAGTTGCTCTATGTCACCCCTTTGTTTTAGTCTACTAACGATCTGGAGGAACACATTGGCTTGTTAACTACCATTGAATGTAGCTAGCTCAAAGGCTGTCTAAGCTACAAAACAAGGGTTGGAGACCTCGTCGAACCATCATTTTGTGTAATTGGGACGCTGAAGAGTACGGATTGGTCTCTCTCTCTCTCTCTCTCTCTCTCTCTCTCTCTCTCTCTCCCTTGGACTATTATCAAGCAGTTCACCTGTCCTTTTCATACTAATTTATTTAGAAAATTGCAGATAGGATCCACGGAATGGGTTGAAGAGAACAGGGCAATGCTAACTTCAAGAACTGTTGCTTACCTGAATGTAGATGTTGGGGTGTCTGGTTCTGGAGTCGACGCATCAGCCACTCCTCAACTTGATGAGTTGCTTAAGCAAGCAAGTAAAAAGGTATAATAGTCGAAATAGACATGTCTATTCAGTCAGCAGCAAAGATATACAATAATGTTAGGGTCAGATCCGACCCGCCGAGGGTCGCTTGCTTCCATGGTGACATAGCATTTACTCCCTCGAAAATCCGCTTTTGAGCCCAGGCTCATCTGCACCCGCGCGGACGAAAAAAATCGAAACAAATACTAGAAAAAGAAAAAGGAAAACATTTTTTTGCGTGGTAGATAATTTGATGTGTGAAGTCCGCTCTAATTTTCAAATCATTTGGACATATGAGCAGCTCTCGGCAAAAAAGACAAATCGGTCAGAACAGTGCATGAACATTAAACTTTTTTACAGACCCCGAATATGTCTTTTTTGCTGAGAGCTGCTCAGATGTCCAAATGATATGAAAATTGGAGCGGATCCGCCGAACTAAATTTTCTACCATGCGAAAAAAATTGGAATTTTTCGTGATTTTTTTTCTGACTGGGGGCAGATGAGTTTGGGCACCGAGACGCTGTACTCCTACTCCCTCCGTTTCTAAATATAAAACCTTTTAGTGATTTCAATATAGACTACATACAGGTGTATATAAACGTATTTTAGAGTGTCGATTCACTCATTTTGCTCCATATGTAGTCCGTATTAAAAAGTCTTATACTCCCTCCGTTCCTAAATGCAAGTCTTTCTAGGGATTTCAGTATTGACAACATACGGAGCAAAATGAGTGAATCTACACTCTAAAATATGTCTATGTACATCCGTATGTAGTCCATAGTGAAATATCTAGAAAGACCTATATTTAGGAACGGAGGGAGTACATGAGAAGATCTGGAGGTTTTTGTGGCAAGCCACGGTTTGGCCAAGGCCTGTTTCATTCATAACCAAACCTTTAGACTGACCAAAATTCACACTTCCCACACCCCGACTTCGGCATTCATTTGGTATGTCGTCTCACATGTGGCAAAATTCCATTTATAGCACCTGGGTCCACACATCAATAACTTAGAAAATTATGACACTAATTCCCTTCAGACTAACCAAAGTGGTTTCAATTTTTATGACCTAACCTTGGCAAGTTTGGCAAACAACAAAAAAGTGGCAAACTTTGGCAAGTTTATTATGTAAACTAACTTGCTCTAGGCATAGTTAGGCACCAATAGCATATTTTAACTCGTACATGGCCAAAAACCACGAGGGACTTGAACTGCGTGGCTCGTGCAATTATGCCAAGGGGACAGCTGAGCAACTAATTTACAATCAGTAAATTCTTTTCTCTCTAGCCTGTGCTCGGCTTGTGTTGTCATTGCTTATAATTGTTACATGAAAAAAGGAATAGTTTACTGTAATGTAATTGTTTTCAGTAGGAATTTCTATTAAAAAACAAAGAGTGAATTTCTGTTGAGGGTTCTCTACTTCTCTTAATATACTGTGTTTTCTTTCTTTTCGAGGAAGGTTCAAAATCCGGATAATGGAACAGAAAGCCTGTATGACTTGTGGATGGCTTCTGATAGTGCTCTGGTATGCACTTAATGTTAGCTAAAGCTTGTCACACAAATTTGTTCTCTCAGTATTCTGCACACTTGGCATGTAAAAGGATATTATCTATAGTTTAAACAGTTCTATTTCCTCTTGTTCTAAGTTCAGGCATGTGATGCTTTTGCTATACTAGATTCAAGTTTAAGATTTCTGATGACACACTTATTTATTAAGATTGGAAGGTTAGGAGGTGGAGGATCAGATTATTCTGCTTTTGTTCAACATATTGGTATTCCTTCGGTCGACATGGCTATTGGGTCAGGTTTGTTTTATGTTTTTTATCTGCCTATGTTCATTAAGTTACATTCCTGAAATGTTTTGTTATTTGTACTTGAATGATTGTGAATTATTTTACTAGATCAAATCGAATAAGTGCGCTACTTGTTTGCAGGATACGCAGTGTACCATAGCTTGTATGATGACTTCACATGGATGGAAAAGTATGGAGATCCCATGTTCCGCAGGCATGTCGCAGGTACCCCACAGCAACGAACCTATACTAAAATTACTAGCGGTCTTAAGACCGATGAACATGCCAAAGTTGGATTTATGGCGCCGATGAGCAAGGGTAGGCTGGCGTGCAGGGGATCTTTACTACTCCCTCCGTTTCTAATGTAAGTCTTTCTAGAGATTTCACCATGGACTACATACGGATGTATATAGACGTAGTTTAGAGTGTAGATTCACTCATTTTGCTCTGTATGTAGTCCATATTGGAATCTCTAGAAAGACTTATATTTAGGAACGGAGGGAATAGTTTGTTCTTCTCATTGCTTGATTGATAGTATATGGTTTGCCTTTTATAAGGAAAACTCAGACTTGACTGCTAAGAATATAAGAGCATCTCCAACAGATCCCCAATCCTGTCCCATTTCTATGTATTTAGGGAGTTGGGAAAAAATCAGCTCCAATAGATCCCCGATCCCGTTCCATCTTATTGGTGATCATCAATAAATCACCCCAACTCCCCCAATATAGAGGGGGAGTTGCCTCTTTCCCAATACCATGGGGCCCATCGTCAAACACCGTGTCACCACCCTCGCTTCTCCGTTGTTGTCTTCCTAAAGAAATATCTCATTCACAAGTGAGGCCCATATGGCCATATGCAATTGGGGATGGGGTTATTATGGATTTGCGAAAGCAACCATCCCCAATAATCTGGAAATTGCCACTTTCTTAGCAATTCACATTCTTATCGTCCTCCTTCAAGGCTACCCTCTCTCGAAATAGGCTTTCGCCCCGCTTTATAGATAAAGCACTGGTCCATACAAGCATCCAAGTCTCAATCGTGAAACGACGGCCGGGGCCACAGCAAAAGCATGCCCAAGAAAGCATAAAAGAAATCAGAAAAAAAAAACACCTAGTGGCAGCCGCCAAGCGGCACTATGATGATGAAAGCCAACGAGCGGTAGCCAGTAGCGCATCCAGCATGAGGCCGAGACGGTCGCGGTCACGCTGCCTCGACAGCGGGTGCCAGTGCTGCAGTAAAGCAAGGCCTGTCTTCACCCATGACATTACACCCCTCTCCACAAGCAGCTTGTCTTTGAGCTGCTCTTTTATTTGTTGTGCCAGCCCCAAGATGACAAGCTCGATGTCAACATAGGTCTCCATGTGCTCCTCTGCCCACTATTCACATTTCTGGACTTCCATTGCGGACAGTAGGTCGCGTCATCATCCATTTGGACCTGCTTGAGGACCACTCCAAGGCCGGAGACGACGACAACAATCCGCCCCCGCCGGACGTCCATGAGTTCACCTGGTTCAGAAAGGTGGTCGACGGCACCATCATCCCAAGGGACAGGCGGGCTGCGCCAGAGGGCAGTGTGCGCCGTCCAGACAGGCGTGACGAAGATGAGGATCGTGATGGGCGCGACGGTGGCCGCGCCCGTGAGGGATGGGGCGCCCGTGTGCGTCGCTCGCTCTCCCGCAACGCGCGTGGCCGTCAGCGCGAGGATGGCCACGATCGCAACCGCGACCGCTCTGGTGGTCGCCGACGCGCTGGTGCCCCCTCCGACCTGCCGCTTGCGCCTGTCGCTGGCCGTGGTGAGGTGCTGGAATCCGGCCTGCTGCACGGCTCTGGCTCTGGCGGAGACGAGACTGAACGTGCCCTCGAGCTTCTGCCCATCCCGGGTCAGGGGAGTGAGGGGGACCGTGGGCGCAGCCCATCTCGACATGGCTCTCCACGCTCCGCCAGAAGGCGCTCACTGGAGGCCCTCACCCCGCCGTCGTCCCCGCCGCAGTCCCCAACGTTCGTGCTGCCGGCGAACCCGAGATCAAAGCGCTCTGGCATGCCGACCTGGCCCTGGTCGAGCTCTGCTCTCCCAGGTCACTTCAGCAGCCCAGGACGTCGCCCTCCAGGCCACCTGGCTTCGAGGGGTTGCCCACGCCGCCGCTGCTCTGTGACGGCCCCCTGCAGCGAACTCCTCCTCCTGTGCATGGCAGGGTGGCCCAGGATGACGCGGTGGCCCTGGAGTCCATCTTTGAAGATCGCCAGCCAAGCCTTCTTGCCTCGCCCGGTTCTTCGCCTCCCAAGCCCCCGGTTGCCCGCAGGAAGACCTTGGCCGGTGTCAGGATTTCTACCAAGGGCGGCTTGTCGTTGCAAAGGATCAGGCGTCCTGGTGGACCGGCTGCCGCTCCGGTGGCCAAGGTTGCTGAAAGGCTGGTTGGTCACAGCCTGGGCATCACGAGGGATGGCAAGGATGTGACTGAGGCCACCCTGGATGATTTCACCGCCAAGTTCAAGGAGCAGCTGGCTCCTGAAGTGATCTTGGCCATGCGAGATTTCTTCCACCTCGACGACAAGGCTGTGAACGATGTGGAGGATGCCCTGATCGACCACGGCGGAGAAGGCGCACTGGAGATGGCCTCTGCTCAAGAAGGGGTTGCGCTTCAGGAGAGTCCGGAGCTGGCAGCAGCATGATTTGCTTGTTGCTGCTCCAGGATTAGTGTTATGTTTAGTTCTTATGTTAGCAAGCCTACGTTCTTGGCCTAGAGGGGTTTGTATCTTTGCTGCTATTTTAGGTGTGTGTTGTATCCGTGGAAGTGGGCTGTGCTTACAGCTTCAAAACCTTCAGTGCGTCAAAACTTGGGTCCGGCTGCTGTTTGTGCACTCTAACTACAGCTACTGTGGTTATTTTCGACCATGTGTGCTCCGCTGTTTCCCATGTTAATGCAACCTGTCAACACGCTCAGCTGGAATGTCCGAGGGCTCAACTGCCCGGCCAGGAGGGCTACTGTCAGTGCTACGGTTGCTGCCTCCTCGTGCCAGTTAGTCTGTCTACAGGAGACAAAGTTGGATAATGTCAATAGGTTCACGGCCATCTTCCTTGGGGGTAATAGACTGCGACATTTTGCGCAGCGTCCGGCAATGGGGACAAGAGGTGGAATGCTTCTTCTATGGGATGATAATATTCTTGAGGTCACCGACATCACAACCTCGACCTACTGTCTTTCGGCCTTGGTCCGAATTCGTGAGAATGACATGTGCTTCCGGCTAACAAACGTGTATGGGCCTACGGAACATGCATCTAAGGATGCTTTCTTTGCTGAGCTCTGCTCCAACAAGCCGCTACCGGGTGTAGCTTGGCTCGCTCTTGGGGACTTCAATCAAATCTATCGAGCGAGGGACAAAAACAAGAGAAACGTTAACCGGGGAAGGATCAACCGATTTCGTGCTACTCTCCAAGCTTGTGAGCTCAAGGAAATTCATCTTCAGAATAGGCGATTCACGTGGAGCAACGAGAGGGAAAACCCAACTCTTTGCAAGTTGGATTCCTTCTTTTGCAATGCGGATTGGGACCTGTCCTTCAACACACATGTGCTACATGCGCTTTCGTCTGACATGTGCTACATGCGCTTTCATCTTCCCTTTCCGACCACTGCCCTCTCCTGCATGGGATGAGAGCGTGAGGCACACGGAGCCATACCAAATCTTGCATCATAAGCTCAAGAAGACTGCACTTCGCCTAAACGAGTGGAGCAAGAAATTGTTCTCCAAAGCGAAGATTCAGCTTCATGCAGCACATATTGTGATTCTCCACCTCGACATCGCGCAGGAGGGACGGGTGCTCTCCACTAAGGAGCGGGACCTCCGCTCTAGGCTAAAGAGACGGGTGATCAGTTTGGCGGTGCTAGAGAGGGCTAGAAAGAGCCAATGCGCTAGGATCGCAAATCTAAGAGACGGTGATGCAAACACCAAATTCTTCCACCGACGCATTAACGCCCGTAGGAGGAAAAACCACATCCATCGAATCAAGCACGAGCATGGCTGGGTAACAGAGCACAAGGAAAAAGAGAAGATCATTCATGATCATTTCTCTGAGGTGATGGGGAGGGGGAGCACGAGCAGTAAGGACTTCAACTGGGAGGAGCTTGGCATTGAGTCCCATCATATGCATGGCCTTGATAGTGATATCAATGAGGACGAGGTTTGGGAAGCCATCAAGGAGATGCCTAATGATAAAGCGCCCGGGCCAGATGGCTTCATAGGCATTTTCTTCAAAAAGTGTTGGGGTGTTATCAAGCATGTCGTCATGAGGGTCATTCGACGCTTTGCTTCTCTCCACACCTCCGACCTCCAGTGGCTCAACTCCGCCAATGTAGTTCTCTTGCCCAAAAAGGAAGGGGCGGAAGGCATCTCTGACTACAGACCTATTAGCCTCATCCACGCCATTGCTAAAATCATCGTCAAGGTCCTCTCGTTGCGGCTAGCCCCCCACATGGATGGCCTAGTATCCAACGCTCAAAGTGCTTTTATTAAGCGGCATAGCATTCATGACAACTTCATGTACGTTCAAAATTTTGTGCGGGGGTTACATAAGTGCAAAACTCCGGCACTCCTTTTCAAGCTTGACATCAAGAAGGCATTTGACTCAGTCAAATGGAGTTACATCTTGGACCTTCTTCAACGTCTCGGATTCCCCGCAAAGTTTCGTGCCTGGATCGCAACCGACATCTTCATCTCGCATCCTTCTCAATGGGTTGCCTGGCCCACCGATCAAGCACGGCCGGGGATTTCGGCAGGGGGACCCGATCTCCCCCCTCCTATTTGTCATTGCGATTGATCCACTGCACAAAATCCTTGACTTGGCAATGCGAAAAGGCCTTCTTCATAAGATTCGTGGGCGTGGGGCCACGGTGCGAACCTCCCTCTATGCGGATGATGCAGTGGTATTTACGGCTCCTATCAAGCAGGACGTTGATAACCTCGCCTCGATCTTGCGAGGCTTTGGTGAGGTTACGGGGCTATGTACCAACTTTCAGAAAAGTTCGGTGGTGCCAATTCGGTGCAGCAACCTAAATCTTGGACACATTCTTGGAAATATGCCAGCTACCCGGGCAGCCTTCCCAGTGAAATACTTAGGCCTGCCACTCTCGGTATGGCAACTTAGGAAGGTGGATTTCCAATATCTCGAGGACAAGGTGGCTAGCAAACTGGTCACTTGGGAGGGCCAAAACATCACGACGATTGGCCGCACGGCTCTGGTTAAGTCAGTTCTTTGCTCTTTGCTCCCAAGCGGTGTACTCCATTATGCCTCTTGTTGTACCACCAAGCACACTCCATAATCTAACCAAGATTGAAAGAGCTTTTCTCTCGTCTGGAGGGGACAAGACGACAGGCGCCAAATGCAAGGTTAATTGGGATGCGGTCTGTAGGCCGAAGGAGTATGGTGGCCTTGGGGTTCTTAACTCTGACAAATTTGCACGTGCTCTTCGGTTGCGATGGCCTTGGTATGAGTGGAAGGAACCCCACAGATTATGGGTAGGATTTGGCAACCCTTGCACAGAGGATGATCTCAACTTATTTTATGTTTCGACTTCCATTACCATGGGGGACGGCGCCAAAACGCCTTTTTGGGACTCCCCTTGGCTTCTCGGGCGCAAACCCAAGGATATTGCACCGCTGATCTTTCAGGCTTCGAGGAGCAAGAATTGGAAGGTGCAGGAGGCTCTCAATGGTGAGGCATGGATATTCAAAATCAACTTCAGCATCGTCATCTCTGTTGATCACATCCGGGAATTTTTCACTCTATGGATGCTTGTTAATGACGTTCATCTTGATGAACAACTTGAAGATGACATTGTTTGGAAGCACTCGAACGATGGGATCTACACGGCGGCCACCGCGTACAAGGCCCAGTTCCTTGGATTAATTCTCTCGCCTATGGATCGCATGGTTTGGAAAGTCTGGGCTCCCCCGAAGGTAAAAAATTTCGCATGATTGGCCCTCCAAGATAGGATCTGGACTGTTGATCGTCTGGAGAGACGGGGTTGGGCAAATTGTGGCCTCTGCCCTCTTTGCAAAAGGGAACAAGAAACTGGTGCACACCTCTTTTTCAAGTGTCGCTCTACACGCTTAGACTATGGAGGTCAATCATCGCCAAGCTTGGCCTTGCTCACATGGACACCTCTGACTGGCACCTTGCTGACTCTGTCCACGAATGGTGGGACAAGCGAACTGACAACCGTGTCCCAAACCGAAGCGCCTCGGCCTCCCTCACCATGCTTGTCTCTTGGACCATTTGGAACGAGCGCAACGCCCGGGTGTTCCGGCACAAGTGCGCGCCGCCGCCTATCCTTAGCAACACCTTGGACGAGGCAAAGCTTTGGGTTACTGCGGGTGCAAAAAGAATAGGGTCTATTATCTTGCGTGAGTAATCGTCATGCCGTGTATGTGGGTGGTACTGTAAAACTCTAAACTCTATTTCTATCTTATTTAATAGATGAGGCAAATCTTTTGCCTCCGTTTCGAAAAAAAAAATTGCGGACAGGAACTTGTATGTGCCTATCCGTCCAGCAGGAGGCACAACACAAAAAGTTAGGGAGTATCATGGGACATTACTAAAACGTGTGAAGCGTACATCTTAACCATACCAAGTGAATAAGTGTCTCGGTTGAATTGATCATCGAAATATGTTGTGCTAAATTTTGTTGCATTTGCAGAACACTTGCATAAGCCCGCTAGCCAAAACTAAAGCTAAAATCATATCTTCTTGCAGTGGCAAGCATATGGGGGCTTGTTGCTTTGAGGCTTTCAGACGAGGAGATCCTACCCTTCAACTACAGCTCCTATGTAACAGAGCTTGAGGTAACATGTTCTTCGGAACTCTCCCGTAAATCATGGAGCAACTTCTTCAGAACTGAGCATCTTTTGTCAGCAATTAGGAGTATATAAATTTGGAGGATCGTGACAGTAGCTCTCTCTTTTGCAGAATGGTGCGGTGGATATAAATAAGAGAGTACTAGGAATGCCTGTCAGCTTATCTCCGCTCCACAAGTCGATCAAACAGCTCAATAGAGCAGTGCTGAAAGTGGATTCTGAACTTCAGGTATTGTTGTCTGTTGTTTGGATCATAGTTATAGCCTCTTGATTTCTAAGTTCATCTTGGTAACTAGGCTCTGCAATCATGGAAATTTTGGTCCCCGTGGCGAAACGACCCATTGAGGGTAAGAGATCTGAATGACCGGCTGATGATGACCGAACGGGCATTCACAGAGAGGGAAGGACTGTCCGGGAGACCATGGTACAAACACATGGTAAGCTGTTGTGGTTTCAGTAAAATACGTTGTTGGTTCATTACATACCATCGTGCTTACGGAAAAGAAATCTCGCAGATTTATGGGCCTTCACTATACAACGATTATGGAGCAGAAGTGTATCCAGGTGTTGATGATGCCATTCAGACAGCAAAGAAAGCAAATACCTCTGAATCCTGGCAATCTGTGCAGCATGAGATCCACAGGATTGCTAGAGTCATCAGCCAATCCGCGTTAGTCCTAAGTGGAGGGTTGACATGAAGCTTTTTGCTCTATGAGATCCACAGGATTGCTAGAGTCATCAGCCAATCCGCGTTAGTCCTAAGTGGAGGATTGACATGAAGCTTTTTGCTCTGTTGATTCAATTAGCAGAGAGCATACAGTTTGTGCAAATGTTTCATACATAAGCTATATCACCATAACCACACATGTAACTTTGAGAAAATAACTGTAAAGTTGTCCAGAGATGGTATTTAGACATTATATTTCAGTAAATAATCCTTTCAATATCTATTAACGATGTCCATAACAATCAGGAACAGAAGGCTAATCCAAGTATCATCAAACAAAATGTTTATCAGTACCACCTGCAGAAAGGCCAGCAAATGCAAGAAGACTATCATTGTGCAGTTATAAAAAATTGTACCCGTAGTTCTTGTGAAATGTTCTACATATGCTATCTGCGCAAGAAACCCATGGCTTGGTAGACGTTGTTGAGGGTGGCGTCTGCTATCTCAGAAGCTTTCCCTGCCCCATCTAGCAGAACACTATCCAAATAACCTGGATCAGACATGATCTCCTCGTATCGAACCTGCAGAAAGGTGAAAAGATGAATGTAATAACCGGGGAGCATATGCAAGATTAAATTAATAAATTAATTATACAGGTAAGAATAGTTTGGTTAACTAATTAGGGTGCACGTTACAATCAGGGATGCAGGCGGACCGTCCATATCTTCGCATCCGTCCACTGGAGATTGAATTAACTAAAGCACATACAGTACTACTTTTGTGGCTGATGCGTGATGCGGACTGAATTAATTTCTTTGGTGGACAGATGCTGATGATGCGGGCGTGTCTACCTGCATCCCTAGTACAATGATCCAAGTATACTTGGATAGGGTGAACATGATCAGTCAGCCCACACAAATACTAAAGATTATCAGACCTGAATAGGTTGCAGATGATCAATTAAGGCATCCGTAAGGGTAGCCTTGAATGTCCCCCAGTTCATATCTTGGCATTCACTAACAACTTCCTGCAAAAACCAAATGGGTAAATTATGTTTCTATCAACGATATGATGTTGGTCCATGTGCAGGAGACCCTGTTTCATGTTCTGGCTGAGTAGGTGCACTATTCAAGCATGCAAAAGTGACCTCTTTCGTTTTTCCAGTGATGATCTGGTAGACTGAGAGAAGATTTTTGCATTCCGGCCTCTCTGGGTTGTCGAATTCCAAGCTGGAGCGTACAAGTTGATGACATGAATTCGTTACCAAAGGCTATATTAATTCAAATTGCGGTGAGAGGGGAAAGGAGAGGCTACAGACCCAGGGAGCGAGTCAGTTTTGCAGCGTTTGATTTTGTTCACAATCACCTGCAAAGCGTCAGAGATCTATCAGAACAAATCAAAATGCAAAAACCTATGAACATAAACACGGTCAGTTGATGGAAGAAAATAACACAAAAGCAGAACGTTGAATTCATATTACACTGAACTTACATCTTTTGGGTCAAGAAGGTTAATGCGAGACAGATCTGAAGGAGCAGACTTCGACATCTATCGTCAATAAACAGAATGTCAGTAGTACAGTACAGACATATGCATACATCATACTGAGGAGGTAACTAGAATATGTGCATCGAATCAGCTCTGCAAATACTATGTATGTGATCAAGGAGGAACATCTAGACTAGCAGTATAATAACCATAAGAGAAGTATTAACTTCAGTTCGTGATCAAGTAAGAAATGATACAAGGTGTTATATTAACTCTAGACTAGAAGAAATGATACCTTGGAGAGACCATCAGTTAAGGACATCACACGGGCCCCTGCTGGAGGGATAAGGGCTTCAGGAACCTAAACATATAACCCAGAAAGTTCCGTAAGAAAAAGTACATAACACCCTTCGCTCAAGGTGTTGTATCTTGAAATGATGCCAAACCATGTGTACGCATGACTACACCCACCTTAAATAATGAACCGCCTCTCCTGCAAACACATAGACATGACATTATCATACTGAGACAGCTACTGGTATCGCAAAAGATGTACGGAATAATTTAGCTTTTCTTACCCTCCCAATTTCTTCCACTTTCGTCCCCCATATAAATTATTTACACGTTCAGAAATTTCACGAGTTAATTCCAAATGTTGTGTCTGATCTTCCCCAACAGGTACCAAATCGGACTGCAACCATTCAAACCAGCTATTGTTGAGATCAATGCAAGGAATGCAGTGTAAAAGCACAAAGGTTGAAATTGAATTATATGCTAATAATGCGAGCTTTTACACTAGGACTAACATAACAAAATGGTAGACACAAACAAACTTTACCTGGTACAGAAGTATGTCAGAAGCCATTAGAACAGGGTACGTCAAAAGTGCCACTCCAACATTTTCATTACCCTGGTAATTTAAGAGAACATGAGCAGTGCAATACATTTCTAATGAAATCTAACAAATTTAACAATGTGATGGAAGTTGCAGACAGACTCGTTTGACATGCATAAAATAAAACCTGGGTTCATCTGATAAAAAAAAAATGGAACTAATGCTTGGTAATGCTAGAACTAACAATTTTGACAAAGTACAAAACTTTGGTGTCAGGTAAGCAATCTTGATGACCAAACGAAACACGTGATAAAGAATTATAAGACACAGCATATGACATATCAAAGAAAATAGGAATATATTACGAGAATAATATTTACCCCTGATTCAACAGTGCATTGAATCCTTCAAGTCTAGAAGTTATAACTTAAGGTCTAGTCACCATTACTCTAGCAAGAATAATGTCATGTAAATATGATCATACATCAGTGGACAACGAGCACCAGTATTCTTAATCGGTATACTGTAAGGAGCACTAGATTTAGTGTTTTCCCTTCCTTTCATTGCTCAGTGATATTATAAATCACAAGGGAACATATATCAGTGCACATGTCTATTTGTGAAGTGAACTGTCATCTTTTAAAATTCCTTCTGCACTATGATGATTTATGAGTATTCAGCTAATACATAAGTTGACAGTGAAGCTATCGTACAGCGAATGACGCACCGCCTTGCGTGATTTTTCTTTGAACTGAATCATTTTATTCAGCCAACCAATAGGAGTTGAAGAACTCAGCAGCCACATCAGCTCAATATGGGCACGGACATGAGACTGTACAAAAATAGAAGCCTGGAAACACACAAAGCATCATAAAACATTCAGCACCAGAAAGCTATCCACTGGCGGGAACACCAAAACAGAGCATAAGTAAGCATACAAAGCAGACCTTGGAGCTATCAATGCCGCATGCTAGATAAATTGCAGCGGTGCTTCTTGTAGCTTTAGATAGCTCTGGTGCATCATATGGCAAAGTAATCTGCACGTTTTTTAACATAGTGGTAAACATAAATTATCATATGTTAAGCTAGGCAGCTAGCCAAATGAATCATGAAGATAAATCTTAAAAAAAATCATTATAAGATGGTCAAACATGACCATTATGCAGCTGCTTGTGTTCTTGTAAGAGAACTCTGTAGTTCAGATATACAGCATTAACACTGCTTGGTTAACATAGAGGTTGTGCTTTTTATATTCTAGTAAGGGAGTACTCCATATTGTCTGATTAGACGTTGTGATGAACCTCAGGTATCACACAAAGATCTTGCAGTTGTAGCTTGTGTTAGACGAGTATCCAACCATACAAGGTAAAATGAAGCATCCCAGTTTGATCAAAGCACTGAATAAATTAGAAAAGGGAATGCCGATACCTGATAGCTAGCTTATGTTAATAGGTTATTCACAACCAACTGCATACTATACAAACTTATTGTGCTTTTGTTGTACGGTGGCCATGAGATGCTTACCGCATGCAGGTCCACAATGAAAAAGAATGTCTCATACAAATCCTGCAAGGAATTAAAAAATAAAATAAAGGGTAAGAAGATGTTAAACATAGATACAATTGATTATAGTTTAGCACTGGAAAAGTAGTTGTTGAAACACATCTCAACTAGATGAAGGTGGAAGAATATCATAACTGAACCAGCCTTGCGATTATATTGTTTGATTAATATTTCCTGGTTTCATTGCTTTGAAATTTTTCCTTTTGAGATACTAACAGTAAAGCCAAAGCACTTCCACTGCAGTTTGATAGAACAATTTAGTTACAAACTAAAATATGCAGTACCTGAAGTGCAACCCAGTTCTTAATAGCGCCAAGATAATTTCCAAGGTGCACCATTCCTGTTGGCTGCACCCCAGAAACTACTCTTTTCCTGCAGTGGGTAGGGACATAGATTGTTGTTCAAGTTAGAAAAGAAGAAACAAGTAAATGGATTTATCAGGGCTACATGTGACCTTGCTATACAAATATCAACATTGCCAAATTTAACATCAGGATATTCTAAACATCACAGTAATATCAATATTTTATTGCTGTACAGAGAGTTGCAATGAGATTTGTATACTGGTATGAGACCCCAATAGTAAAAGATGTATGTACACACAGAAAAGGTCAAATAATTCCCTTTTTTGCAGAACTTACAAGGGGTTTCTTAGTAATCTTACAGTGTTGCTTAATGCGAAAACTTGGTGTTGTCTTATTGAACATGTCTGATTTTCATGTTCAACTTAAGGTTGCATTATGCACACATGTTAAGCACAGAAAACCAAATGATTACGGTAACAATGAGTATGGTGGGATGAAAAGTGAAGTGAAGCCTAAATGGTATGGCCAGCTTGCTCCATCCAAAACAGGTATTCACTGTACGGTTTGCAGGAAGTAGATTGCCGTCGGCAACAGCAACTCTAGCAAGTCACGCGTAGGCATTTCCAGCCCTCCAACAGATGTGAGAAGGCATGCATCGGTATATCGTGATGTAGCATTGCATCATACACCGGCGGTGCACAACTGAAGCACACTCTCCGGCATTGCATTCACAATTCAAGCAGCGTCCGCGAAACCTAACCTTCGACCGAATGCAGGCAATCACGTGTGCCCCAAGGTCCTCACGCCGCACGAAACTACACGAACACGAATCGGAGGAGCAGAGCCTAGCAGACGCATTACGTCGAACAGCACAGGGGCGAGGGCAGAGGCGCGGGCGGGGCTTACTTCCTCGCCGGTGGAGCAGGCGCCTCATCGGCCAAGGCGGTGGCTTCAGCCGCGCTGCAGTTGAGACGGAGAGCGCGGAGGCCGGAAGGCAGCGCTCCTCCTCGGACGCCACTCCTCGACCTGCGCGCGAAGCCCAAACGGCGGGAGATATTAGAAAAAAAAAAGTATCAGCGTCAGCTTCGACAGCCCAAGCGTTCAGAGCGCGCGCGGTAGAGAGAACGAGGAGAGTGCACGTACGCGAGGAGAGGCGGGCGGTGGAGGATGTGGGAGAGGAGCGCGCGGCTCATGGTGGTGCTCCCGGTGCTCTGCTCTGCTTCGGATTTGGCTGCGACTCCGGATGGAGGAATGGGGGGGAGCGAGCCGCACGCAGGCTTACGGGCGGGTTGGGTTTTGAGATGGGGACTGAGCGGGCCGGGCTGGGTAGGACCTGTGTTTTTACATTTTTCACCTTCAAATCCTCCCTTTTTCTGCAAGAAAACTTCTCATCTATTTATCTTTGATCATGGCAGTACAACGAACACTAGAAATAATAAATATTAAATCCAGATCCAAAACAACCTAGCGACGACTACAAGCACATAAGCGAGTTTTAGGCGCGCCGCCGTCATTGCCCCTCCCTCGCCGGAGCCGGGCAAAATTTGTTGTAGTAGAGAAGTCATCGTGCTAAGATCTCATAGGACTAACGCATCAGAACAGCAACCACCGTTGATGAAGTGTAACGTAGATCACAAGGATCCAACCTAAACACACACGAACGTAGACGAACGGTGACCAAATCCGAGCAGATCCGCCAAAGACAAATCCACCAGAAACAGGTCTCCACACTCCCACTGATGATGCTAAACGCACCACCGAAAACGGGTGCTAGGCGGGGAGAACCTTATTCCATCTTCAGGGAGTCGCCGCCGTCTCGCCTTCCTAAGCAGAACACAAACCCTAACAAAAATCAAAGAAACATCTACAAACGAAGCACTCCCGCTAGCAAGGGTCGGGATCCAACATGTCCCCGTGGACCTAAGTGTAAGTGCATCTAGTGCCACCCCTAGTTGGTTTTGGAGTATTGACGACAAACCTGATGGAGGGACTAATGTGTTTGTGAGAATTGCAGGATAACACAGGTAGTAGTCCCTCATTGATTCGGTTTACCTACCGGAGATGACCCCTAAAAAGTATGAAGACATTGACATCAGTGGTGGTATATGAAGATAATCATGTTGAAGACTGTGACAAGAGAAGACATTGTGTGAAGACTATGGAGAGCGAAGACTTAGATGTTTCGTTGTTTCCTTTTCTTCTTTGTTGAGTCATAGGAACCACTGTACTATTAAGTGGGGTCCAAGTGATCTAAGTCATAGTGACTGAAGTGATGCTCAACCAAATCCTATGTCTTCGAGCGAAGACAATGAGAGCAAATCTTATCCAGAGTTAGATGAGTCAGCCTTTCTTGTAGCCCAAGTAAAGTTGTCGTGTGAGTGTTTGAAATCTGACCGTTGGAACACGTGTCAGTTCCTTAGTGACCCAGGGTCACTTCGGACAAATCATGTCGGGTTGCCCAGTGGCTATAAATAGCCCACCCCCTACACCATAAATTGGTGGCTGCTCAGAGTTATTACACGGCTTTTGTCGTTTGAGAGCAACCCACCTTCGAAGCATTTGAGAGAGAAATCCTTGCGAGGACAAAGCCAAAACACCCAGAGCCAAAGAGTGTTAGGCATCACTGAAGTCTTTCTGTCTGTGTGACCTGAAGACTTATTACACTTGAGGACTGTGTTTTCTCCAGCCGGTTAGGCGTCGCGTTCTGAGCATCCAAGAGTCATTGTGGATCGTCGGTGAACGAAGTCTGTGAAGGTTTGGAAGTCTACCTTGAAGACTTATCAGAGTGATTGGGCGAGGACTAGGTGTCCTTAGCTCAAGGGGAATAAGGTGAAGACGCGGTCTTCTGAGTTAAATCTCAGCCTCCCTAACCAGACGTATGGTTGTCACAGCAACTGGAACTGGTCTAACAAATCACTGTCCTCCCCGAGCTATTGGTTCTATCCTTTCCTTCCCTTTACTTACCGTTCTATGTTGTGAAGTCATTGCCTGCTTGCCTTATTTGATTGACTTCACTGAGTATCTACTTGTTGTGATTGGCTTCATTCCTTCTTCCATCTTGATCCCTACTGCCTAGCTGCTGTTAGTCTTCGTGCTTTCACTTCATTGAATACATGACTATGGTTTGTCTAGTGTAGTCTATTTTCCGCTGCATACTAATAGGATTGAGTTTATCTTTTGTCTTCAAAACTACCATGTATTGAAGCATTTCATAAAAATCGCCTATTCACCCCCCCCCCTCTAGTCGATATACTGTACTTTCAATTGGTATCAGAGCAAGGTACTCCCTTGTTCTGTGTGATTCGGTTTAACCACCTGGAGTTTTAGCTATGTCGACTGCAGGGATAATTAAAGTCTCCGCTACGTGCCCCGTCTTCGATGGCACCGAATATCCCTACTGGAAGAACAAGATGCGCATGCACCTTGAAGCCATTGACGTGGACCTCTGGTTTGTCGTCAAGAACGGCGTTCCCAAGACTGGTGAAGGTATCACCCCTGCTGATGTCAAGAGGCTCGTTCAACTGGATTCAATGGCCAAGAACATCATCTGTGGTCATCTGACCAAAGGACATTATGGTCGTGTAAGTGCTCTGGACACGTCAAAGGAAGTCTGGGACTGGCTCTGAAAGGTCAACGAAGGAGTCTCTACCCAGAGAGATCAAAGAATCATCGTCCTTCGCAATCTCTTCAATCGCTTCAAGAGACATGACAATGAGAATGTCCAGCACACATTCGATCGTCTCACTGACATCACTAATGAGCTTCAAGCACTTGGCGCCACTGAGATCACCAAGCATGAAATCATCAAGACTCTCCTGAGATCACTGATGGCTTCTCGCCCCTCGTTGGTTACCCCAAGTGGAAGGTTGAGATGTAGCGTAGCGGCAAATTTTCCTTGGCAAAGATACCAAGGATCGAATCCCGTGAGACTCCGAGGGTCGACAAGTAGGTGTCAACGGCGCCAGAAACTTAGCGGTTGACAGGACCTGCACACAGATACTGATAACTTTGCTCCCAACGAGTACAAAGAGGTTTTCAATCCCTCCGGCCTTGTTGTTTACAAAGGATCAAACACAAGAGATAATAATGATAGCTATGACTGCAACTAGGAAATAAAAACAGGAAGTAAATAGAAGGTGTGATCAGCGGTGGTAATATGGACCGGGGTCCCATGATGTTCACTAGTGATGTCTCTCTCCCAAAAGACGATAAAACAGCAAAGCGAGGTAAACAAATTACAGCTGGGCAATTGACAGGATTATGTACGCAAACCAATGCTAACTATGCTGCAAAGAAAGGTAGAGGCTCAAAAGCATGGGCGGTACGCCAAGGCAAGTAGACCGAAATCCATCTGCATCTACTACTAATCATCCACCTTGAGATATCTATCCGGAACATCTCGCTGGTATTAAGTTGCGAATCCCACCCAAAGTGTAAACTCAAAGCAACAGACAACTGCATTAAAATAACTTTGCGTAAAGTAAACAATCCTTGCACCCGCAAGTACAAGCACCGTTGTTTTCCCCCTTGTGGCAACATCACATCCCCTAGACTCATGTTTCTGTCACTCAAGCTAGTCATCAGGGGGCATGAACCCACAATCAAGCATAACGCTCCCTCTTGGAGTTACTACTTACTACTTGGCCAAAGCAATAAACATCAACGGAGAACATACAAGAATTACTCAAGAACAAAGATATAAAAGAGGTGAATCAAATATATTACTCAAACACAATCTGAATATAGTCTCATAATCCATCAGATCCCAGCAAACTTAGCAAAGCAACAGCAGAAAGATTACATATGTGCCTCGATCATGTAGGGCAGCTCACGAGGTCTAAACCATGAAGAGCAAAGAGGGGAGGAGAACATCACATAGCTACTGATCATGGACCCATGGTCCAAGGTGGACTACTCACGACTCATCCGGGAAGCGTCCATGGTGGTGGAGAAGCTCCCGGTGGTGGTTCTCCCCTCCGGCAGGGTGCCGGGAAGAGTTCTCCTGATGCTCCCAATCTTGGAAGCGCTGCGGCGGCGGAACAGAGGCGAGATCGCGAAAAAGGGTTCTGTCCTCGAGGGTTTCGGGACGAGAGGGATATATATGCGAAGGGGGGCAGCCAGAGGCGAAGCAGGGGCCCCAGGCGCCCCCCTGGCGCGGCCAGGGGTGGGGCCGCGCCAGGTGGCCGCCTGGGCCTCCCCTGGCTCCCCTCTGGCCCCGCTTTGGTTCTTCGCGAAGCTTCCTGTACGCTGATTTTTCCTATATTTTTCCTGGAATTTTTGGAGCACTTTTAATATGGGGGAAACCTGAAATAGAAAAACAGCAGAAAACAGGAACTGGCACTGTGGTGCACTGAGTTAATAGGTTAGTCCAAATATGATCAAAAGTGTATGGAAGTGCATCAATATCATAGCAATATCACACAAAAGAAGCATGGAGCAAGCAGAAATTATAGATGTGTTTTGGACGTATCAACATCCCCAAGCTTAATTCCTGCTTGTCCTCGAGTAGGTAAATGATAACAAGCATAATTTCTGTGGTGACATGCTATCAACCATATAAGAACTTTTAAGTAAAGCAATCAAGGCATGTAATTCAATTCAAGTCATAACAAGCAAGAGTCTATATTAGCATTGTAACAAGCAACATAAGAACATAAAGGTGCAAGAGCTCTCGCTGTCCGTGACTCGAATGTCTCCAAATGGTGTTTGCGTGCAAGAAAGGGGATATGGATATATGAGAAAGTAAAACATAGTTTTTGTATTGTTGAGAACTTAATCTACTAAAGTTTCACACTTGGTCTTCTTTGGAATCTTATCTTGACTCATCCCCAGACCACTAGCCAGGTACAAGTCAAAATGATCCACTCCCTTTCGATATTTTGAGCACTCATGCAATGGATGAGCGTAAGCAAGAAAGTTGACACTTAGGATGGCAAAGAGAGAAAAATGATGAAGGGGGAAGACAAAAAAGGTGTGAAAGGCTCACATCAATGAGGACAATCATAGACGAGAGAAAGCCAAATGATAGATATGATGTGAGGAGTAGGGATTGCCATGCAACGGATGCACATATGAGCTAAGGTAAGCTCTCCAATGGAACTAGTGGGGGTGCATCCAACTTGCTTGCTCAAGAAGACCTAGAGCTCTTTTGAGGGGGCTCATCATTGGAATATACAAGCCAAGTTCTATAGTGTGAAGGTCCCCACATAGCTATATGCATGAATGATAATCTCTATGGAGTACAAGGTATAAGATGGAGTACGAGTGTGGATCTCTCAAAAGGAATAGTAGTGTGCCCCCTTCTCTCTTTTTATTTCTTTTTCTCTTTTTTCTATTTTTTTTATTTTTTTGTGGCCTCAATGGCTCTTTCTATTTAACTCTCATTTGTCCTCTTTGGGATCTTTTGATTTTGTCCTCTTTGGGATCTTTTCCTCACTTTAGGGGCAACACTCTATGTATTACAAGAAGTATAGAAGATCTTTCACACTTTACAAAAGTACTCAACATAAAGAAGATGAAACTATCATGATGTATGCAAATGTATGCCTCTGCCAGTGTAGCAGGATATGCAATGATACTAGCGCGTCATGTAGCAATGATTAGGGCAAGGCCCAACTAGCATGCGGCTCATCGATCAAGCAAAAAGCATGTATGACATGAAGATCAAGTCATGAGAAGATGGATGTTGCATGACAATGTATCTCGGAAAGGCTATGGAAATGCCTTGATAGGTAGGTATGGTGGCTGTTTTGAGGAAGGATATAATGAGGCTTATGATGACAGAGCGTATCGTGCCAAGGATTTGGATGCACCGGCGAAGTATGCGCCAACTCTCGAGGTGAGAAAGGGCAATGCACGGTACCGAAGAGGCTAGAAAAATATGGCTAGGTGGAAGTATCAACTTTCGAATACTCACATTAGTCCGAAGAACTCATGCACTTATTATCGGTAACTCTCAATCTAATTAGGAGGTTCACAAAGAGACAAATACCCCGAGGAGGAGTGTATGGGGGTTTGGTTATCCTTGCGCATCCTCGACTCATGGTACGTGAGTGTACTCTAATATTCGATCCCTCCAAAGATTAGTGATCCATCTAGTAGCTAAAGTTCTCAACTATTTTGTAGGTTTTCGAAAATAAACACGGATTGCCCAAAATACGACATCTATCACTAATAGGCTAAAGCTCTTGACACCAAAAGTTCAGACATTACTCATGGCAATACCTCAAAACTATTGCAAGTTACTACTAAAATTAAATAGCAACCTCAATTACCTACTTTAAGTTAAGACACACAACTCAGTGCAACAGGCAAACTCTCTTAACAAGATAAACATGAAAACTCAAGAGAGTTCAGCAACCAACTAAACAAAAGCTCTTTAAAAAGAAAAGCATGAAAACTAAGAGCTAAACATGACAGCAGCTATGGAAAGACAAAGAACACACACAGCAAAGATAAGCATGAAAAATCCTATGTTGTGTTCTAGGTTGAAGTGGAGCGTGTTTCTCTCCCACACAAAGAAAGCCGGGTTCTAACTTGTTATGAACAGCAAGCAAAGCTAAAGGAAACTAAGAGCAAGACGCTCCAAGCATAGCACATAACGCATGAAGTGATAAAAATATAGTGGAACGAAAGACGAACTGATAATTGTTGATGGAGAAGGGGATGCATGGGGGCATCCCCAAGCTTAGACGCTTGAGTCTTCTTGAATATTTCTTGGGGGTGCACGGGGGCATCCCCAAGCTTGAGCGTTTGACCCTCCTGAATCTTCTTTTATCATCTTCCCTCGCACACTTGAAAACTCCCTTCATACATAACTCATCATAATCTGATTAGCGAGGTTAGTACCCACAATAAAATAACTTTTCCCTACTGGAAATAAAAATAATCTTGAAGAGCTACTGTTTCTCAAGATTGCCAAAAGGTTTTTGCAAAGAAAAAGCAAGCTCAAGGTTTGCAAAACGAAGAAAAGGCAAAACAGGACAGAATCTGTGAAAAACAGACCAGCAGGTAGTAAATAATTTTTTCGGGGCACTTCTGCAACTCAAATAAAAAAACTCAGAACAGACGCTCAAAAGCCAATTGTATAGAGCACGCTGTCAAAAAAATTCAGATCAAAAAGATGATCTGGTGATTTTATTCGAATTTTTCTGTCCAAGGACAGAATCTGTTTTCTGGACAGCACGTCACAACTTTTGAACTTTCTTGCAATCGGAGGCTAAACTTGGCACAAAGCTGAAAAGAAAAGATACAATGATGATGCTACTGTAGTAACAAACATCAAGACACAACAAAAGCAAAATAAAACCTAATCCGTTGTGGGCTGCCTCCCAAAAGCGCTTTCTTTTATGCCTTTAAGCTAGGCATGATGCAAAAAGAGAAGATCAAGTTTTATCAAGAATAAGAGAATAGCTAGCCCGTATAACGGACTCAAAAGGCAACTTAATCTTCTTTCTAGGGAAGTGTTCCATCCCTTTCTTGAGAGGGAATTGGAATTTTATATTCCCCTCTTTCATGTCAATGATAGCACCAACGGTGCGAAGAAAAGGACGTCCCAAAATAATTGGACAAGAAGGTTCACATTCAATATCCATAATAGTAAAATCAACGGGAACATAATTGTCATTGACAATGATAAGAACATCATCGATCTTCCCCAAAGGTTTCTTTACAGAAGAATCAACAAGACGAACACCAAAAGAACAAGGATCAAAAGGTTTCAATTCAAGCATATCATACATTCTTTTGGGCATAACGGAGGTACTAGCTCCAACATCACATAAAGCATAGCAAGAGAAGTTATTCAACTTAATTTTAATCATAGGATCCCAACTATCTTCTAGCTTTCTAGGTATGGAGGCTTCTACCCTAAGCTTCTCCTCCCTAGCTTTGATGAGAGCATTAGTGATATGCTCTGTGAAGGCAAGGTTAAGTGTGCTAGTGTGGGGGTCTTTAGCCATTCTTTGTAAAAAGGTGACAACTTCTGAGAGACTACAATTATCAAAATCAATTTTATCATTATTGAGCAGAATTGTAGTGTCATCTTGTTTGTTTGAATTGCTCTCTATTATAAGAGTTTGGACGTCTTCCCAAGTTTGGGGAAGTGTGGGAGCAACTTTAAACAGAGGCTCATACTTTTTTCCTGGGAGGCCATGCCATGGGCATAACTCTCCATTAAAACTAACATAATCACAAGGTTTATTACTTTTGTAGATCCCGACAGTGGTGATTGGCGTGATGGAAGAAGGGGTGTACTCCTCCCACTTAGTGTTTTTGGTGGAACCCATAGCAGCAGCAAGCAAGATAACTATTTTTGTGATTTTTGGTAAGGGACACTAAAGCAAAAACTGCAAGGTAAACTAACAAGACTAAAAAGCAAAGATAAAATATAGCGTGCAACTCCCCTATCTTGAAGAGTGGAGTCCCCGGCAACGGCGCCAGAAACTTGCTTGATGGCTTCTCGCCCCTCGTTGGTTACCCCAAGTGGAAGGTTGAGATGTAGCTTAACGGCAAATTTCCCTTGGCAAAGATACCAAGGATCGAATCCCGTGAGACTCCGAGGGTCGACAAGTAGGTGTCAACGGCGCCAGAAACTTAGCGGTTGACAGGACCTGCACACAGATACAGATAACTTTGCTCCCAACGAGTACATAGAGGTTGTCAATCCCTCCGGCCTTGTTGTTTACAAAGGATCAAACACAAGAGATAATAATGATAGCTATGACTGCAACTAGGAAATAAAAACAGGAAGTAAATAGAAGGTGTGATCAGCGGTGGTAATATGGACCGGGGTCCCTTGATGTTCACTAGTGATGTCTCTCTCCCAAAAGACGATAAAACAACAAAGCGAGGTAAACAAATTACAGCTGGGCAATTGACAGGATTATGTGCGCAAACCAATACTAACTATGCTGCAAAGAAAGGTAGAGGCTCAAAAGCATGGGCGGTACGCCAAGGCAAGTAGACCGAAATCCATCTGCATCTACTACTAATCATCCACCTTGAGATATCTATCCAGAACATCTCGCTGGTATTAAGTTGCGAATCCCACCCAAAGTGTAAACTCAAAGCAACAGACAACTGCATTAAAAGAACTTTGCGTAAAGTAAACAATCCTTGCACCCGCAAGTACAAGCACTGTTGTTTTCCCCCTTGTGGCAACAGCACATCCCCTAGACTCATGTTTCTGTCACTCAAGCTAGTCATCAGGGGGCATGAACCCACAATCAAGCATAACGCTCCCTCTTGGAGTTACTACCTACTACTTGGCCAAAGCAATAAACAGCAACGGAGAACATGCAAGAATTACTCAAGAATAAAGATATAAAAGAGGTGAATCAAATATATTACTCAAACACAATCTGAACATAGTCTCATAATCCATCAGATCCCAGCAAACTCAGCAAAGCAAGAGCAGAAAGATTACATATGTGCCTCGATCATGTAGGGAAGCTCACGAGGTCTAAACCATGAAGAGCAAAGAGGGGAGGAGAACATCACATAGGTACTGATCATGGACCCATGGTCCAAGGTGGACTACTCACGACTCATCCGGGAAGCGTCCATGGTGGTGGAGAAGCTCCCGGTGGTGGTTCTCCCCTCCGGCAGGGTGCCGGGAAGAGTTCTCCTGATGCTCCCGATCTTGGAAGCGCTGCGGCGGCGGAACAGAGGCGAGATCGCGAAAAAGGGTTCTGTCCTCGAGGGTTTCGGGACGAGAGGGATATATATGCGAAGGGGGGCAGCCAGAGGCGGAGCAGGGGCCCCAGGCGCCCCCCTGGCGCGACCAGGGGTGGGGCCGCGCCAGGTGGCCGCCTGGGCCTCCCCTGGCTCCCCTCTGGCCCCGCTTTGGTTCTTCGCGAAGCTTCCTATACGCTGATTTTTCCTATATTTTTCCTGGAATTTTTGGAGCACTTTTAATATGGGGGAAACCTGAAATAGAAAAACAGCAGAAAACAGGAACTGGCACTGTGGTGCACTGATTTAATAGGTTAGTCCAAATATGATCAAAAGTGTATGGAAGTGCATCAATATCATAGCAATATCACACAAAAGAAGCATGGAGCAAGAAGAAATTATAGATACGTTTTGGACGTATCAATCACTCGACAGCTCATTTGATATCCTTGCCCTGATGATTCAAGAACACCCTGACTTCAAGACTCTCGATCCGTCTGACATACTTGAGAGGCTCAACACACATGAGTTCCAGCTATCTGAGAAACGTGACATCTATGGTCCCAACTATGGCCGATCTCACGCCTTAAAGGCAAAGGCTGTCTCTTCATCTGTAGAAGAATCTGACTGCAGTTCTGATGATCCTGAAGACATTGGAAAGGAGCTTGCCATGCTTGTGAAGAAGTTCCAGAAATTCACTAGGAAGAAAGGCTTCAGAAAGTCTTCACGATCCAGCTCAAGAAATGATGAAGCTTCTACCCATGACTACAAGAAGAGAACATGTCATAAGTGCAAGAAACCTGGTCACTACATCTCTGAGTGTCCTCAGTGGGACAATGAAAAGAAGAAGAAGAAGAGCAAGGAATATGATTCTGATGACAAGAAAAAGAAAAAATACTCAAAGTCTTCTTCCAAGTCTTCATCAAAGTATTCATCACACAAGAAGAATTCATCTGGCAAGGCTCGCGCGTTTGTTGGCAAGGAGATGGATTCAGAGGAGGAGTCTGCTTCTGAAGGGGCGGAGGTGGAGTCGGAGGAGAAGTCTGATTCTGGTGCTGCGAGTCTGGCTCTAGCCATTGCCTACGTGGCCAAGTCCATCTTCAACACTGAAGACAATGGCCCCGTCCCCAACATTGTTGATGAGGACGACGACTCTGCTCCCACCTACTGCTTCATGGCACGCGGTGCCAAGGTAAAATCACGCGATGCTTACTTTCAAACATCTAGTGAAGATGACTCTGATTGTGAATCAAAACCTAGCTACAAAACACTTGCTAAAATTGCCACCGAACAGCAGAAATCCATGGAACATATTCAAAAACTGTTAGACAAAAGCGATGACCTGTTGGACGCGGAAATGACCCGTTCTCAGTCCTTAATTGAAGACATAAAAAATCTTCATGTTAAGTACAAGGAACTTGAAGGTCTTTATGAATCGCTCTCAAAAACTCATGAAAAGCTTTCCCATGATTACATTCAAAGGAAGCGAGAACTTGAGAAATTGAAAGCGGCTCATGAAGATCTTCAAAAAGAAAATGAGTCACTCCGCGCTCAACTAATCAGCTCCACTCACGAAGAGTTTGAACCACCATGTCTAAAATGCATTGAGCATGATAACACTACATCTGTTGCTGAATGTTCTTTTGCTGCCACTGTTGCAATATCTTCAACTACTGATGTGGTAACTAACCCCTCTGCTGAGGATACCACTACTATTGCTGATGAAAATGCTAGGTTGAAGACTTTGCTTGAAACAGGGATGTACAAAAGCCTCAAAGGGCATCAGACTCTATGTGATGTCCTCAAAAAGCAGATACTAAACCGAAACCCTAGGAAAGAGGGTGTTGGGTTCGACAGGAAAATGAATGTTGATGGTTCATACTGGAAGCCTGAGCAGTATCCCAAAACCACATGGGTTGCTGCAAAGGAACCTTCAGTGGATCCATCTACCCTATCTGGCTTCACTTGTGCTAATCCTGTTATCATTGATGAATCATTTGATGCAAACTATAAACTGTTTAAGAATCAAAATGGTGAAGTGTTTGCCAGGTATATTGGTACTAACTGCAGGAACGGGCCACCTATGAAGAAGATCTGGGTACCCAAAGGTTGTCTTGAGAAACTTCCAGCAAATGTTATCATGACACCTCCTGGGAAGAAGACAAACCCCAGACCAAAGGCTTCATATGGTCCTAAGGCTTCATACAGACAAAGGACTCACCTGAGTCACCCTAATGCGGATGTTTTGCAGGGAAACCATACTCAGACCCATGAATATGAGCGTGTTTCTTCAAACCGCTATATTCATAAAACAAAGAATTTTTCTGCCTATTCTTATGAGTATTATTCTCCTCCCGCAAGATTATTTGCTAGGGCTCTAAAGCCAAAATTCTCAGATGCTGCTCTTAGACTCATTGCTTCTAAGCCACCCCTGAAAATGTGGGTGGTTAAGAAGAACTAACTTTCTCTTACAGGGAAAGGTCTCCAGCCGAAAATCAAAGGCGTCTGGTGCTATTGCTGGGGACCTAAAGCACTTGTTGGGCACAAGATCAAATGCCCAAATGACTTACTGCTCATACTGCTCATGAATCACTTGCTAAACATCTTATCAGTCCTAACTTTCGTCTAAGCTTTCATAATCCACATATACATCAAATGTTTATGCTTCATAATGGCTTTTGGTGAAGCCTATCCTCCTAACTGCATTGTAGGGAGTGACACCAAAGTCTTCAGAATGGATTATGGATAGAGGATGCACAAATCATATGACTGGTGATCGAAATCTTCTCATGGACTCAACCTTACATCCATCTAATAAGAGTCACATCACATTTGCTGATACTGAAAAGGTGATCTGTATATGGTAGATTTCTCAGTTGGACCACAGATGGCCGTATGTCTTCTAGCAAAAGCTTCAGAGTGCTGGCTCTGGCATCGGAGGCTAGGACATGCCGGCATGAGGAACTTGCACACTCTCGCAAAGAAGAAGCATGTCATAGGCATCGAGGAAGTCAAGTTCAAGAAAGATCATCTATGTGGTGCCTGTGAAGCTGGGAAGATGACTAGAGCCAAGCATCCCTCGAAGACAATCATGAAGACATCGAAACCCTTCGAGCTGCTTCACATGGACTTATTTGGCCCTACTCACTACTCCACATTCTCTACCACAGCATGTCTCTATGGCTTCGTGATTGTTGATGATTATTCAAGATACACATGGGTGCACATAATACTCTACAAGACTGAAGTGCAAGATGTCTTCAAACGCTTCGCCAACCGTGCCATGAACAACTATGGCGTCAAGATCAAGCATATCAGAAGTGACAATGGCACTGAGTTTAAGAACACTGGCCTTGATCTTTATCTGGATACAATGGGAATCACTCATGAATTCTCAGCCCTGTATACACCTCAGCAAAATGGGATCGTTGAGCGCAAGAACAGAACTCTAATTGAGATGGCTCGAACGATGCTCGATGAATACAAGACACCAAGAAGGTTCTGGCCCGAAGCTATTGATACTGCATGCCATATCATCAACCGTGTTTATCTTCACAAGCTTCTGAAGAAAACATCCTATGAACTCCTCACTGGAAAGAAGCCTAACGTAAGTTACTTCAGAGTATTTGGAGCTAAGTGCTGGATCAAGGATCCACATCACAAGTCAAAGTTTGCATCGAAAGCACATGAAGGCTTCATGCTCGGATATGGAAAGGACTCACACTCCTACAGAGTCTTCAACATCTTTCTCTATAAAGCTGTTGAAACTGTGGATGTGCGGTTTGACGAGACAAATGGTTCACAAAGAGAGACCCTACCAAATGTGCTAGATGAGGCTTCACCAAATGAATCTATCAAGCTAATGGGAACCGGTGAGATCATGCCTTCTGAAGCACAACCTGACGAGGAACTCATCATCTCTGCTCCAAATCAACCTGACGACAATGCTCAGCCTGAAGACAACACTCCTGACGATGACAATGTACATCAAGAGCAAAATATTCGTCCAGCTCATCCTCGTGTTGCAAATGAAGTACAAGTTGAGAAGATAATTGACAGCATAAATGCTCGTGGTCCACTTACTCGCTCAAGAGCAACACATCTTGCAAATTTCTATGGGCACTTTGCTTTTGTCTCAATATCTGAACCCAAGAAAGTGGCTGAAGCTTTTATGGAACCCGAGTGGATTCAAGCAATGCAAGAAGAGCTTCAACAGTTTGAGCTGAACAATGTGTGGGAACTTGTCAAGCGTCCTGACCCTCGCAAGCACAACATAATATGCACAAAATGGATCTATCGCAACAAGCAAGATGAGCATGGTCAAGTGGTCAGAAACAAAGCTCGTCACGTTGCTCAAGGATACACTCAAGTCGAAGGGATTGACTTCGATGAAACATTTGCTCCTGTGGCTAGACTTGAAGCTATTCGTATACTGCTAGCCTATGCAAATCATCACAACATACTTCTGTATCAAATGGATGTAAAGAGTGCCTTTCTCAATGGAAGGATTGAAGAAGAGGTGTATGTTGCACAACCACCTGTCTTTGAAGATCAAAAACGTCCTGATATGGTATACAAAATCAACAAGGCACTGTATGGCCTCAAACAAGCGCCTCGTGCTTGGTATGACACACTCAAAGACTTCCTGAAGAGCAAAGGCTTCAAACCTGGATCCCTAGATCCCACACTCTTCACAAAGACATATGATGATGAACTATTTGTCTGCCAAATCTATGTGGACGACATTATCTTCGGCTACACTGACAAAAAATACAGTGATGAGTTTGGTCACATGATGCAAGAGCAATATCAAATGTCCATGATGGGTGAGCTGAAGTTCTTCCTTGGTCTTCAAATTCGTCAGCAAAGCAACGACATCTTCATATCTCAAGAGAAGTACCTTAAAGACTGCCTGAAAAAGTTTGGAATGCAAGACTGCAAAGGGTACTCGACGCCAATGCCTGCTAAACACCATCTGGGTCTCGACGCTAATGGTAAAGAGTTTGATCAACAGGTATACCGCTCCATGATTGGTTCTTTGCTTTATTTATGTGCATCTAGGCCAGATATTATGCTTAGTGTTTGCATGTGTGCTCGATATCAAGCGGCACCAAAGGAGTCGCATCACTTAGCTGTGAAGCGAATACTTCGATATTTGGCTTACACCCCAACACTAGGATTATGGTATCCCAAAGGGCTCGGAATTTGATCTAGTTGGATTCTCAGATGCTGATTATGCTGGTGACAAAGTTGATCGCAAGTCTACATCAGGCACATGTCACTTTCTAGGACGATCTCTTGTCTGTTGGTCTTCAAAGAAGCAGAACTATGTATCACTCTCCACTGCTGAATCTGAATACATTACTGCTGGATCTTGTTGCGCTCAGCTTCTCTGGATGAAGCAAACGCTCAAGGACTATGGCGTCCATCTGAAGCATGGGCCACTCTACTGTGATAATGAAAGCGCTATCAAGATTGCCAACAACCCAGTTCAACACTCGAAGACAAAGCACATTGAAATTCGTCATCACTTTCTCAGAGATCATGTCATGAAGGAAGATATTGATATCATACATGTCAACACTGAAGAGCAACTGGCAGATATCTTCACAAAGCCCTTGGATGAGAAAAGGTTTTGCAAGTTGCGGTGTGAGCTAAATATCTTAGAATCCTCAAATGTCCTGTGATCAGGCACACATCCTAACACTTATGCATATTGATGACTTAGATGTGCAACACACGAAGTAAAGTATATCTTCAATCAATGAAGACTTACATTCTATGTGTGAATACATTAACATGGAAATTGACTTCGGAGCGCCACGATAATTGTGCGCCGTGTCTGAGTCTAATACTTCCTATACGGTGGGTAACACCACCACCAAATCCTTGTTTGAAGTGTTTCTCGTGGCGTTACATTTGCAAAGTCTTCGCACTTGGTTTATCTTCGTATAGGACATATATATAGAGAGAGTTGTGTTCTGTCCTCTACAACATTCACTTATAGCTATGTCTTCGTATTTGAATCTTTTGAAGTAAGTGAATGTGATCGGACCCTAACCTCTCTATGCTTTCTCATCTCACACTCTGTCTGTCCAAATCATATGCATTCTGTTGGAACTGTCGAATATCTTCTCTGCGTCCTTGTCAGCAGAAGATACGGAGACAAACTTTAAATCTGATTTTAATGCTCCATCCTTTATGCCTGAAACCCAGAGAAGCCAGAACGACCACTCCGACAGTCGTGGTGTACGTGGGATCGTGGGACAACTCCCAATGCGTTACATGACCGCCACATGTCCCTCGTATGTGAACCGCCAGGGGCACCTGCGTAATTGCGTTGTGCTGTCTCCCATGCTTATAAATGCACGTCCCATCACGGTCAAAAGTTCTTCTACCACCTCTCCACCTCGACCAACCCTAGCGCCTCCGCTAGCTCTCGACGACGCCGACGACGAAGCGCTTCGCTGCCGCAACCTCGTCGACGCCGTCCTCACGCCGACCGCGGACATCGTCTACTCCGTCATCGCCGTAGCTGTCCTCCATCGCCAAGTTAGGGCATGGAAGATCGAACTGCTGGGCATCCAACTCCTCTCCGTCTAAGCAGTTCATCGTGTGGTAAATAAAACTTTCCTTTTACCATCTTCTTGATCCATAAAGATTCATCACTTTTACCACAAGAGGTTTCTGCCTACACAAATATATAGATCTATCATGTCTGCATCTCATATCTTGCCTAGTACATTCACATATGCTTCAAACATAGTTAGATTCCTCACTTGTACCTATTCGTGGATTCGTACAAATCTGGAACCAACTCTCATCATATGAGTGAATGTCTTCGCGCTATGAGGTCAAAGTCTTCAAAACTGTTTTATCTTCAAAAACTTCTGAGAATGCATATGACCTCTTCCCCTTCCCTCACATCTCTAATGCTGTCACAGGTACATGTCCGTGGGAGAATCCCTTGGTTCTCATAGTCTGCATTCATTTGCAGAATTCTTGCAGCGTCACATTCACTCCCCTGAAGACAGTTCCTGTCTGACCAGCAGACCGAAGCATTTGCCAGTTTTGAAGCCATTTAATTTGAAGCCCTTCAGATTGAAGCCAATGGCTACTGACAAGACAGTTAGAAAAGGTGGCAGACAGCGCCGTGGCAACACCTCCAAAGATTTGCCTCCTGATCTCAGTGAGATGTACAAGACTGATCCAGAGGAGGATTATAATCAGAGGAAGACACGAATCCAATGGATTCGAAGATATTGGGCTAAATAGTGGTTCAAGTACAGGTTCGTGACCCAAGAGTATGCTGAGAAGAAGCGCCTGCAACCCCGAAGCCCAAGAAGAAGAAATCCAAGGCTTCGAAGACCACTCCACCAATTGCTTCTAGAGTGAAGCCTTTGGCCACTGCTCCACCAGCACCGAGTGTGCAGTCTGAGGAGCACTCTCGCATCTCCAAGAGCAGACAACTGAGGAAGAAGCCCTCGCACAACCCCAGTCCAGCTCTCACTCCTGACGCTGTTCTGAAATCTACCAATGAAGCCCTTGATCTCTCGAGCGATGAGGATCTTGGTGACGATGCTCTGGAGCAACTGATCAAGAGCAAGCAAGATGCTGAAATCTTCAATGATTTGCCGCTCTTTGACGTGGAAGTGCTCAATAATTTCATTGATGAATGGTTTGACACCCCCAACCTCAGCTTCGACGATCTTCAACTTCCAGTTGGCCTCAGCGTCTCCTTCCATGGCGCCATTGCTTATGAGCTAGCTCTGGCTCAGAGAATTGTTGAGCTGAAGCAAAAGATCGGTTATGAAAAGGCTCAGTTCAAGAAGCATGTGGACAAGCTCAGTGTCCAAGAGATTCAGAACTTCAAGGTGATGATGCATGAGCTCAAGGAAGCCTTTCACCAGAGGCATGATGAAGCTAAAGGTTCTCGTGAGCGAATCAAGGACTTGGCTGCCAAATGCGTTCAAGCTTTCAATGAAGCTGAAAAGCGCAAGGCCCTTGGGCGTCCTGGCATTGACCCAAGGATGGCTGCCAAGAAGAAGAAGAAGCAACCTGTGCCCGAAGCTGAAGAATCAAGGCAGGAAATGCCTCGCATAGTCTTCCCTGCCAGCATGACTGGCACGAAGCCTAAGGCCACCCCAACTGCTTCAGAACTCAAGAAGACAAAGGTGGCTGAAGCAGAAGCTCGCAAGCGCAAGCAAACTACTGATGAAGCTCCACCCACCAAGAAGCGCAAGACAAAGAAGGATAAGGCTGCTTCCAAAGAGCCTATCTTTGTCGAGCCCATATCAGTTGCTCGCCCTGCATCTGCCCACAGAGAACGTCGAATGACACTCCATGAGCCTGCTCCCACAGAGGCTGAAGACATTCCAGCTGTTGACCCCACCATAGCTGAAGACATTGGTCCTCATGACAATGTTGAAGATGATGAAGTCCTTCCTCAGATCGAGTACAACATTGAATCTTCGCCTGTTCTTACGAACAGCGAACACATCAGCATTGGTCGTCCATTGACGCCAATTGCACAGGATGACTCGTGGGCTGATCACCCACAAGATACACCAGCCACACCGCAGCCAACCCAAGACACCAGTTCGGTGCTTGAAGATGAAGACTTTGAGGCCCAACAACCTCCATCCCCTCAGGTGTCGCCAGCATTTCGCAGGCTTCGCAAAGGACCAAGGCCTCAAATCGTCACCCCAATTGTTCTAGAAGGAGTAGAGCAACCATCTGTACCTGATGCTGCTCCTACTGTGAACCCCTCAGAATCTGAAGCCAAAGCTACTGAAGATATTCCGGCTGCATCAGCCGAAGAAGAACCACCCCAAGGAGAAGAACAACCCCAAGCAGAAGAAGCACGTACTGCCACACCCCCTGTTCTCGAGGAGAACGTGTCCAACCCTCCAGCTCCTGAAGTGGAGGTTACAAATTCAGAGGATGCCACCACCAACACTGAAGCCAATGACGTGGTCATGGCTGAAGCTAATGTGGCACTTGAAGACATAATGGTGCCTGAAGTGATGGCGCCTGAAGCAAGAGCTGCACCTGAAGCAAATCCGCAGCCTGAAGCTAATGCCTCTGCTCCCGTTCCGCCTCCAAGGCCCCATACAATTGAGCAAGCATACAACCAAGATGATCAGCTCATTACTGTTTGGTGGCCCATTCTGACTCCACCACCTACTACTGGACCGCATGCTGCTGGTCCTCAGTTTGATCATCATGTTGAGCACATGCCTCAAGTTCAGAAGCCTAAGCCAAGACTGCCAAGGTTTCCAGGTATTGCCACCTCTCAAGGGTCATTCAATGCCAATAGCTTCACTGCGCACAACACATTCTTTGACAGCGCCAAGAACCCATATTCCAAGCCAATAATATCATCAGATAGGTTCTGGAGCCATCAGCAGCGCAGTTATTACTCAAGAGTACTCTATGATCAAGGGCGCATTTTCCCTCATATGCGTCTTTACACTGAAGCTATTGCTGGACTGCCCTGTCTGGAGGAAGCTCTTGATTGCTTCCGTGATGCTGGCCTGCTAAATTTTGTAACTGACAAGGAGCATTGGAATGAAGAGCTGCTTCTGCAATTCTATGCAACCCTCCACATTCGAGGCTACAGCAGGGATCCGAAGACATGGGTCCTTGAGTGGATGACAGGCAATGTCCATCATGGAGCCAAAGCCTTTGATCTCATTGAGCTTACTGGCCTGCCCACTCCAGGAGATCTGTATGAACCTGGCTGTCAATTGCACAATGAAGCCTTGGAGAGTATATTTCAGGAGCGCAAGCCCAACATGAGCCAAATGCTAAGCATGATGAAGCCTCTGCCAAGTGATGCTGAATATCCTAAGGAATTCTTTGTTGAAGACCTAGAGTACCTGCCACGCACCATCTATCATATCATCAGGCGTACTCTATGGTCCGTTAAAGGACATTCTTCATCAGCCAAGCTTGAAGGCACCATGAAGACTTTGGTCTTCTATATCTTCAATGTCATCAACTTCAATGCTCAAGACTTCTTCATTAGGCAATTGGCTATGTCTGGATCTGATCCGTTTGGTCTGAAATTCTATGCCCCATGGATTATGCGCCTCATCAAGCTTCATTCAGCTATCACCTATCAGCCCTCTGCTCGCAACCATCATATATTCTTGCCTGCGGTTGATATGTCAGCTGAAGTTGTATATCAAGAGCCTGCCAAAGAGCCTGTTAGTCTTCACAACGCTGACCATCAGAGCTTCACTCAGCAGATTGAAGGAGTTCCAGCAGTCTCACGCATTTATCCTCTGGCTGGCCGTACTCGTCTACCTCGACACGCTGAAACCAAAGCTACTGAGAGCACCATTGCCCAAAGGCCCCATAAGCAATCTCGTGTTCTCAATAACCGAGAGCTTCTGGTTGCCCTCCATCAGAAACAGGATAAGCATCACTACTGGCTAAAGCGTCAGATGCAAAGCCTCTTGGTGGATGTAAATCGCATTAGCAATCTTGCCACCAAGAATGCCTTTGTTGCTCATGAAACCTATCGAAGGTCTTGGAAGAGTTTAACCTTGCTGAGTGCTGAAGCAGATCTTCAAGACAATGGCTTCACAGAGAGATTCAAGTTTGACCACACTCCTCCAAGGAATGCTGTTATGCGTCGAACTCCGTCTCTTGAAGATTCTGAATACTCCTCCTTCGCTGCAACAATTGACGCCAGGGTGATAGATGATCAAGATGATGCTACCTCACCCCCTCCTACTTCAGCACGCATCGACACTGCACCAACTACTTCTGCACCGCCAAACACCAACGTCGACCCTGCATCCTCCCATGCTCCAACTGGGAACGAGTAGAGGCTCTATGTCTTCAAACCTTTTTGGTCCTTACTAACAAAAGGGGGAGAAGCATATGAGTTGATAGTCTTCAAGCGGGTCTGTCAGGGATATTACTAGCAGGTATGAACCGGCTAGTGTAAACCGGCTTGTTATAATATGTTTGTGTGGTTGTAATTTTTAGTAAAGGCTACGGCCCATAAGATATTAGGGCCCATGTATAGAGTTATGGTTTGTAAACCGCCCGATGATGTAACTTGAGAGATAAGGAAGAAAGAGCAGAGACCGAGGCGGACACAAGTATGAGCCGGCCTCGGGACTCTGTAAACCGGACCAGGCGTCACCTCTATATAAAGGGACGACCCAGCGACGGTTCAGGGGAGGCAAGAAACAATCCATCGAGACAGGCAAGCAAACCGCTCCCTGTTCATCGACGCCCAAGCAATACCAAACCAAACTAGACGTAGGCTTTTACCTTCATCGAAGGGGCCGAACTAGTATAAACCCTCGGTGTCCTTTGTGTGCTTTTAACCCCTTCAAGCTAACCTGTGCGATGGTTCCATCATTAAGTCCGCTAAACCGGACATCTGCCGTGTTAATTCCACGACAGTTGGCGCCCACCGTGGGGCCTCCGCACGATGGTTTCGAGTTCTTGAAGGGCAGCTTTGAAGGGCTCAAGGGCTACGTTGCTGGCCGAATGACCAAGAGTCGCCGCGGCCGGATCTACATCGACGATGCGGGTTGGGGACCGGAGGCCGATTCAATCGAATACGGGTACCGGGTTCCCTTCGGTGGCATTCAAGTCTTCATCGGCAAGATCGGCGAACCGGGACCTGAGCCGGACATCTTCTCCAACATGATCGAGCCGGCTCAGCGTGCGAGATCGGCCCGGATTCAGCCCGCCATGAAGCACGTTTTTGTTGGAGCAGTTCACGGGGTCCAAACCGAGGACGGATCGGAATCCAGCGGTGAAACAGTTGTCTACTCCGACGACGGATCCTCATCCGGAGAGACTGAATCTCTGTATCAGTTGCAGGACGGCCGGTTTGAGGGTGAGTCCGACGGGAACAGTATTCCGGACCCCTTTGACCCGCCGAACCGGGTGGCTGTCTTTATGGCCGGTTCACAGCCCACGGTGAACGGGGCGACAGCAAAAGCTGGTGTAGGAGGGAGCGGCCCGGCCCTCTCACCTACTGACGTTCTATCCACCTTAGTCGAGGAGTTCACGGCAAAAGCTGTGGCAGAGGTGGCTCCAGCAGACAAGGCGCAGCATGATGCAGAGCTCCTTCAGCTAAAGGCCCGGGTTGATCAAGCAAGGGATGATTTAAAGGCAGAGAAGGCTATGATAGCGATAAGGCAAGCGGAATTGAATGATCAGGCTTTTCACCTAAGGATGGAACAGGCCTCCACACAGGGAGTAAGAAGTCGGAAATATCAATCTCGTCTACCGTCGGTTTATGAAGCAACGGATCTGTTCAGAACACCCGGGGCTGGGACCAACACTGATCCGGCTTTAAACCGGAGGGCACCCCTAGCCAGGGATGAGTCGGTTCAGTAGCCTACTGCAGAGCAAGATCGACAGATCACATCTACACCTCATGTTCCTACCCCTCCGGGTCATTACTCGAATCCTTTGGACAATATTGTTGCAGCTGCTTCACGATTGGCCGCTTTACCCATTGAGGGGACGTCTCCGGTGGCATTGGAGGCGCGCAGGGTCAAGGATCTACTCAACACGGCGTTGATACAACAGCAAGCATATTCTCATAGCAGGGAGAGGTTACATTCAACACCACGTCACAGCCGGAGTTACACTAGGCATTGGGAGGAACCAGAAGTATCTAGTAGTGAACGCAGGCGGCATCGGCACAGACAGGATAATCCGGCAGGTGCAGCTGCACAAGCTCAGGATGTAAACCGGGTTAGGTCGGTAGCCCGGGAGGAAATCCGTCAGACGACGCCGGTTCACATGACCACAGCTGAGACAGGAGTCACAACGAGTTCTTTTGGGGTGCAGTGTCTTATCCCTGCTTTACGAAGCGTGAAACTGCCCAAGGACTTGAAGGGTCCGCGAAAGGTGCCTAATTACACCACAGATTTGGCTCCCGAAGCTTGGGTGGAGAGTTACGAGATGGCCATGGAGATGCTGGATGTAGATGAAGCGGCTTGTGCAAAGTACTTTACTATGATGCTTGAAGGTACAGCCCGGACCTGGCTAAAGGGTTTACCCCCGAATTCCATCGGGTCATGGGGAGAGCTACGTCGCCAGTTCATCAAAATTTTTAAAGATACGTGCAAGCAACCGATGCCAGTAGTGGATCTGGCAGCCTGTGTGCAAGGAGAGCAGGAGTCTACAAGTGCTTGGGTGCGGCGAGTATCAGAGATCTTGCACTCTTCGAATAGTATCAATCCCAGCACAGCAGTAGTGACTTTGGAAAACAATTGCCGGTTTGAATCTCTAAAGCTAAAGCTAGGACGGCTTAAACGGGATTGTAATGATATGGGAACTCTCATGAGTGCTCTGGTGAAGTATGGGGACTTTGACAATACTAAATATCCAGAAGCTGATGGAGACAAAGCAGGAAAGGTTAGTAAACCAGGTAAACCGGCGCAAGTTAATCCGGCTGCTGCAAGTTTCTTAGGCAAGCGAAAGGCGGAAGGTGGCTCTGATTTCGTAGCCAATACCCAAGTCCAAGGGGGTTTCCAGCGTAATAGGGGCAACCCACCCCAACAAACCGGCGGAGGGGATTTTAGTTGGGACCAAGAGTTAAATCAGCCTTGTCCGAAGCATAGCTCGAGGGGACGACCGGCAAAACACACAATAAGAGAATGCAGGCCCTTGATGGAAGCCATGATGGGCCGCTTTAATCCTAATGACAGGCCTCCAAATGGTGGTCCAGGCCCAGGGTTTTATGGTCCAAATCATCAGGGGAACAGCTCCGGATCAGGATATAGGGGCAATAACAGCGGTTATCATAACCGGGCCAGTAATCAAAATGGCCAAGGTGGTTATAATAATCAAAGTAATCCGCCGCATGGTCAGGGTGGTTACAATAACCAAGGCAGCCAACAGCAGGGCCAAGGTAATCACAATAACCAGGGTAATCAGCAGCGTCAGCAACAGCAGCCACAATCCGGATATCAGAGTAATCCGAAGGAGTTGAGCAGTGGGCAGTATCATGTGTTCACTACGAGTTTGTGTAAACGAGATCAGAAGGTTTTAAAGCGGGCAGTCCACGCAGTTGAACCGGCGACACCGCAATTCCTGCGCTGGTCAGATCAGCCCATTGTATGGAGCAGAGAGGATCACCCGATGCGGGTAGATAATCCGGGCCATTTGGCCTTAGTGGTGGCACCGCAGGTGGGAGGATATAAGTTCACTAAGGTTCTTATGGATGGTGGCAGCAACATCAATATCCTGTATTATGAGACCTTCCGTCGAATGGGCTTAACAGATAAGAAACTGAGGCAGTCAAACACGGTGTTCCATGGGGTGGTCCCAGGTAAGTCAGCTTATCCAGTTGGAAAAATTGACTTGGAAGTTACCTTTGGAGATGAGCATGATTCCAGGTCAGAGATGATAACTTTCGAAGTCGTCAAGATCCAGAGCCCTTATCACGCTCTGTTCGGGAGGACGGTTTATGCCAAGTTTATGGCTAGACCATGTTATGTTTATCTGCAGCTCAAAATGCCGGGTCACAAAGGCACGATCACGGTTCACGGAAGTCGCAAGATAGCAATAGAATGTGAAGAGGGAGATGCTGCTTACGCGGAAGCAGTGTGTGCCACTGAAGAGTTGAAATTTTACAAAGATAATGTTGATCCGGCAGACATGACTCCGTTGAAGAAGCCAACCACAGAGCATGATCCGGCATTGAAGTTTAAATCGGCGGAGGAGACCAAGCAAGTTGATTTCGTGCCAGGCGATTCATCAAGACAGTTTACGATCAGCGCTAACCTTGATCCCAAATAGGAAAGCGCGCTCATCGAGTTCATCCGTGAGAACCGGGATATCTTTGCATGGAAACCTTCTGACATGCCAGGTATACCGAGGGAACTCGCTGAGCACAGTCTTAATATTGATCCAAAGTTTAAACCGGTCAAACAATACCTGCGCCGCTTCAACGAAGAGAGGCGCAAGGCTATAGGAGAGGAAGTGGCCAGACTTTTGGCTGCAGGGTTCATAGTGGAAGTTTTTCACCCAGAGTGGTTGGCTAATTCGGTGCTAGTGCTAAAGAAGAATGGAAAGTGGAGAATGTGTGTGGACTACACAGACCTCAACAAAGCTTGTCCAACCGATCCTTTTGCTCTCCCCCGCATTGATCAGATTATCGATGCTACAGCGGGATGTGAGCGGCTAAGTTTTTTAGACGCATACTCGGGGTATCACCAGATCAAGATGGCAGTTAAAGACCAGGAGAAGACAGCTTTCATAACTCCTTTTGGTGCTTTTTGCTATGTATCTATGCCTTTTGGGCTCAAGAGTGCTCAAGCAACTTATCAGCGTTGCGTTCAGAATTGTCTTAAGGGACAGATAGGGAGGAATGTTCATGCCTATGTGGATGACATTGTGGTTAAATCAAGGAAGGAGGAAACGATGATAGAGGATCTTAAGGATACTTTTGACAATCTTCGAGCCTATAAGATGATGCTTAATCCAGAGAAGTGTGCCTTTGGTGTTCCGGCAGGAAAGCTCCTCGGGTTCTTAGTATCAAACAGAGGAATAGAAGCTAATCCGGAGAAGATTAAGGCGATCACATCTTTGACTAAACCGGTTTGCATCAACGATGTTCAGCGTATAGCCGGCCGGATTACATCATTGAGCCGGTTCATCAGCCATTTGGGAGAGAAGGCGATCCCGCTTTATCAGATGTTGAGGAAAACAGACCGGTTTATATGGAGCGATGAGGCAAACGCGGCATTTGAGGATCTGAAGCGGCAACTGGCAAAGCCGCCGGTTCTGGCTGCACCTGTTGATAATGAGCCATTGCTGTTATACGTCGCCGCTAATGCACGGGCAGTCAGTGTCGCAATCGTGGTTGAGCGCAAGGAAGCAGGAAAGGAATACCCGGTTCAGCGTCCGGTTTATTATGTGAGTGAAGTACTCATTGAGTCCAATCAAAGGTACCCGCATTGGCAGAAGCTGGTATATGGTGTGTTCATGGCAAACCGGAAGCTGAAGCACTATTTTCAAGGTCATCCAATAACTGTGGTTAGCTCAGCACCATTGGGGGATATCATCCAGAACAGAGAAGCAACAGGTAGAGTGGCGAAGTGGGCCATTGAGCTCAGCCCACATGAGTTGAAATATGTGCCACGCACCGCTATAAAATCTCAGGCATTGGTGGATTTCATCAATGATTGGACAGAGTTACAAATACCTGAGGAAAAGCCAGATTTGACGTACTGGACGATTCACTTTGACGGTTCAAGACAACTAGAAGGCTCGGGGGCTGGAGTTGTCTTAACTTCCCCACGAGGTGATAAATTTTGTTACGTCCTCCGTTTATTGTTTCCTTGTACTAATAACGCAACAGAGTATGAAGCATTGCTTCATGGCTTGCGGATGGCAAAGGAGATGAACTTGAGCCGGGTTAAGTGTTTCGGCGATTCAGATTTGGTGGCACAACAAGTTTCAGGCAAGTGGGATTCGAGAGATCCCCTCATGGCGGCTTACAGACGAGAAGTGGAAATAGTTGCTGGATATTTCAAAGGGTATCAAGTGGACCACATAGACTGGCGAAGGAACGAAGCGGCTGATGCTTTAAGCCGGTTGGGTTCTCAACGTAAACCGGTGCCGCCAAATACTTTTTTGGAAGAGCTGCACAGTCCGTCAGTACAAGTACCATCGGAGGAAGACCTAGCTGTTCCTGATCCGGAGGCACAGTTAGTTGCAGCACTTCATACTATTCCGGATTGGACGCTGCCTTATTTGGCATATCTGAGCCGAGGAGAGCTACCGGACGATGAAATAGAGGCACGGTAGATAATCCGGCGTTCTAAATCCATGACAATTGCAAATGGGGAACTTCATCATCGCAGCGTTTCTGGAGCGTTTCAGCGGTGTGTGTCAGCTGAGGAAGGTTGCGAGATTCTTCGCGAGATCCACGAAGGGGATTGTGGTCATCATGCCGGTTCAAAATCATTGGTGGCTAAAGCTTTTCGACATGGTTTCTATTGGTTAACAGCTCATGCTGATGCGGCGGATTTAGTCCGGAAGTGTGATGCTTGTCAGAAGTTTTCACGACGTGCTCTTGTTCCGGCACAGGAGCTCCGGATGATACCAATAACCTGGCCGTTTGCGACTTGGGGGCTTGATATGGTTGGACCTTTTAAGCGATCCCAAGATCAGAAAACTCATCTACTGGTGGCAGTGGATAAGTTTACAAAGTGGATTGAAGCAGAACCTGTGAGCAAGTGTGATGCAGCCACAGCGGTCAAATTCATCAAAAAGGTAATTTTCCGGTTTGGCTTTCCACACAACATCATCACAGACAACGGCACTAATTTATCTAAAGGCGAGATGGAAGAATTTTGTCAACGAGAGCATATTCGCCTAGATGTATCTTCTGTGGCCCACCCTCAAACCAATGGTCAAGCTGAAAGAGCAAACCAGGAGATTTTGCGAGGTATCAAGCCCCGGCTTATGACTCCCTTGCAAAGAACCCCGGGATGTTGGGTTGAGGAGTTACCATCTGTCCTTTGGAGTATCAACACTACGCCAAACCGGTCTACAGGTTATATGCCTTTCTTTATGGTGTATGGTGCTGAAGCGGTCCTTCCAAGTGATATTCGTCATGATTCACCAAGGGTGACAGCATATGTTGAAGCGGCTAATGAACAGGCAAGGCAAGACAGTTTGGACCGGCTGGATGAAGAGCGTGATATAGCAGCTGCACGGTCTGCGATTTATCAACAAGACTTGCGCAGATATCACAGCCGCCGGATTAAGAGCAGAACATTCCAGGAGGGAGACTTAGTACTCCGGCTCATCCAAGATCAAACAGATATGCACAAGCTATCCCCACCTTGGGAAGGACCCTTTGTGGTCAGCAAGAATCTACACAATGGTTCATATTACCTGGTGGACGTTCGAGAACACAAGGACTCACGGACATCGGAAGAGGAGACAAGGAGGCCATGGAACATCGCCCACTTACGACCCTACTATACCTGAGCCAAGAGCTCCACTGTATCCTATGTATATATTATGATTAATGAATAAACCGACACCCTCGGTAAACCGGGGGCTCAGCCTTTTTTCTAATGCAAATATCTTATGAGGACAACCATGCATGTGTTACCATATGTTATATTTCAAATAGATCGATCGGTTTAAACTGATTTTGCAGAACGTATGCACTCAGAAGCAATAAACTCCCTGAAGAGCGTAAGGTCACATCCGGCTCAGAGAGAACGCTTCATGAAAACCCTCTGGATGGTAATCCATCCAGTGATTGGTTCAAGATTTTCCCATGGCTTCATGGAGCCATGGAGGCCCTCTGGAAAAGCTACGGGCATCCAGTGATTGGCTTATATTTTCCCATGGCTTCATGGAGCCATGGAGGCCCTCTGGAAAAGCTACGGGCATCCAGTGATTGGCTTATATTTTCCCATGGCTTCATGGAGCCATGGAGGCCCTCTGGAAAAGCTACGGGCATCCAGTGATTGGCTTATGTTTACCCATGGTTTCATGGAACCATGGAGGCCCTCTGGAAAAGCTACGGGCATCCAGTGATTGGCTAAAGTTTTTCTTATGGTTCTTATGGATGGTACCCGCATCCATTGACCGGCCCTCTAGAAAGACGACACTACCCGCATCCAGTGATTGGCTGAACCTTGCTTTGAGCCTAGCAGCTCATAAAAAGCCTCGACTACATGGTTTTATTTGCAAATTTGCATTTCTGATCTTTATGTGTTATGGTTCTTTAATCCGGAGTGGGACAATTCAAGAAATTGACCACACATCTACAAAGTTGAAAAGTCTGGGTCATGAGCACCAGCATGAGTAAAAAAGTTTGGGTTAATCCGGTGTTTATCATAACCCGGAACACTCATCACACAGAAACAAGACAAGCCAAGCATGCTTTAAACCGGCAGTTTATATAAGACCAAGGATTATTATTGAGTCTGTTAAAAGACTCCCTTCAAAGAGGCAAAATCCGCCGGATTAAGAGTATCAAGCATACTTGATCTCAGGTATAAAGTATTTTCTGATATAAGCATATGTTTGTTTGACATATATTATGAGAACAATTTAATCTGTCCGGCGGTAAACCGTTTGGACATATTTCCAGTATTATCTATGCAGGGACAGGTCATATGCAAGATAAGCGACATCAGACAAATGTTAAATCGGCAAACATTATAACAAGAAGTCAGAATATCCAGATCAAAACGGACAATGTGTTCAGCTATCCTATTACAAGGCATAACAAGCCCGACGGATTAAAGATTGTTTTGGTAAAGCGGGACTGCAAAAACAACAATAAGTTATGAGCTATGCTCCTTCCTGCTGAGACGGCTGGGCATCAACCTGATCCGGAGTCTCCTCTTCATCTTGAAGCGGCTGGAAGTCCGGAACACACCAGTCGATCTTCGTTAAGGCACGGAAGTACATCTCTTCATTGATGAGTTCAGAAGGTTCGATATCTGGAGCGAAGGTATGAGGGCGCACTGGTGGGATTAAATTGACGGTATCATAAACCGGCCGCTCCACCCGCTCGTTCTGCAAGTCATACCCCGGATGATACCTGGATAAATCGGATTCGGCTGCAAGCTTGCTGGCGAGTGGACGCATCTCCTTCGTCAGGGCATGAAGATCCTTTGCAGTAAAAGTTGATCCGTCTTCTTTAGTGTCGGGATACCCACTCAAGGCTTCTTCCGGATCAAGATCCGGGACCCAGGCTTTAGCCCTGGTAAGTGCCATGAGGGCACCGGCTCGAGCAGCAGATTTCTTAACCTCTTCTAAGCGCACTGGCAGAACAGACAGCTTTTCCAACGTGCCTTGGATGGTAGTGGGGGCCGGTTTACTGAAGGATGTTGCACTTATGATCCTTTGAGCGCCGGAATACAGCTGCTCGACCAAAGTGTAACACGCCTTAAGTTTCTTCCGTAAGTCATCCCCAAGATGGGTGACACAACGCCCTGCATAAGAATGTCACAGTTAAACCGGCACATGTAGAAGATTACAAGGATGAGAGCAGAAATACAGATTAAAAACTTACCAAAGATTGCAGAAGTCATCAAGTCTATTTGCCGCTTTAAACCGGATAACTCTTCAGTCACCGGATTAAGAGCTTCTTCAGCGTCCTTGGCCCTTTTTTCCAGATCTTTCTTTTGAACCTCAAAGGCGGTCTGCTCTTCTTCAAAGAATTTATTCAGCTGTTCAGAAGTCTTTAAACTCAGCTTCAAATCTTTCTTGGCCTTAGAAGCAGCAGCCTCCGTTTCAGCAAGTCTGCTCCGGAGTTCACTGATTTCTTCGTCCCTCCGGTTTAAATCAGCCTACAAGGAAGATCAAGTGGTAAGTGGAAGTAATTTAAAGACAAAAAGTCTCAAGCACACAAACAAGTTGTCTACTTGACACTTGGGGACTAATGGGCAGTTGAAGCAACAGCCAGAAGTAATTTAAAGACGAAAAGTCTCAAGCACACAAACAAGTTGTCTACTTGACACTTGGGGGCTAATGTAAGATCATTCGATTCATCAGGAAGTTCTGGTTCACCTTCTCAACATAAGCTAAACCGGAACTTGGGGGCTGATATGATATGGACAGAAGTGCATTGAAAGTTAAAAAAAAGAAGATGCAAGGGATTACCTCATACTTGTCCTTCATCATGTTAATCAGGCCCGCTTCATAATCTCGACCAGTGTGGAGCCGGTTCAAGTACCCGGAATAGAGCTCCTGGGCACTCATACCAGCAAGGCTGGACAGTTCGGTACTCCATTTACCCTTTTCCTGATACACCTTCTCCGCTTTAGCCGTATGTTTGGCTAAGACAGTGGGCTCAGCAGGAGCAGTGTAAGCTGTATGAGTTATCTCCACATCCGGAGAAGCAGTAGTTGGTGGTGGGGTTGCGGTATGATCCGGACTGGCTGGAGCCGGATTGGTCTGAGGAATATTGACCCGGGCAGGGCTGGACGGTTCATGAATATCTTCAACATTGAGATTCTCAAGCATAGTGGTGTGATCGGCAGGAGTAGGATCTTCAACTGGAATTGTAGGTTCGCCTTCTGGAGGAACAGTTGAGTCCGGTTCAGCCGCCGGATCATCGATAACAGTCTCAACAGTTGATTGGTTGGCCTTTGGTTTTTTACTAGGCTTCAACTTGCTGAAGGAAGTTGGAGAAACAAGTTAGAGATGTAAGACAAAGGTGCAATCATAAACCGGATAAATTTAAAAGACTTACCCTGGGACAGTTTTCAGGGGTGGAAGTTGCGTTGCAGTTGATTCACCGGAAGAGGATAATGGAGTCTCCTAATAATCAGGGTCAGACGGTTTAAGAGGTTTTCGTATAAGCCCGGCCTTGGGATGAAGGAGGGTTGGAGAGAGTATAACCTCAGAGCGGCGCCTCCGAGCCGGAGTAAGAGAAATTCCGGATGATTCCACTGCAAGACCGCTATGGCGAGTGGTCCGGCGAAGAGCTTCGTGTTGTTGTTTCTTCAAAAGAAAATTAGGATCCAATTGAGCATAAGGATGAGAAAACTGATATTTCCGGACTGTCCGACGACTTTTTTGTGGAAGTGGTTCTAAATCGGAAGAAAGGATAGTTACCTCAACTTCGGCCGGTCTATCTCCTTCAGCCAACTCCCGTGAGAAGTTATCATTACATACAGATATGGGTAAAAGCGAGCAAGTTAAGAGCCGGATTAATTCATACCTCAGAGTCTGGATCGTCGTCCTCAGCGTGAGAACCAGAGCCACCAGCTGCTTTTCTCTTCTTAGAAGCAAAGGTTTTCCGGCGTGGTAGTTTTCCAGCTTTTTCCTGAGGCTTCCTTTTCCAGAAAGGATCATTAGCCTGTTCAAAAGATAAAAGATAAATTCGAAGAACGGTTTAATGGAACGGATTACAGATATATGAAAGAAAGTAAGACATATCGCAGGCAGCTTATTCTTCTTGTAGTATGGAGCCAGTCCGGTTTGGCTGCATTCTTCTAACGTGAGATTAAGCATTCTTTTGGCGGACTCAGTGACTTCTGACTCAGAAAGTTTGTCCTTAGTAAAACGCTGAGGGTCATCCGGTTTACCAGAGTATTCATACATCAAGCTTGAACGCCGGCTCAGAGGAAGGATACTCCAAGAGAGCCAGCAGCGCATGAAATCCACGCCGGTTAAGCCATTTGCCATAAAAGCTTTCAACTTGGAAAGTTGGGAGGCAAACCGGGGCCGCTCTGCAGAGCTGAGGCGCTGTGGCAAGGGATGGTCCTCCGGAAGACGGTGCTCGCGATAACCCGGCAAGGGGTTTTCCCCCGCAGGTGAAGTGTCAATACAGTAAAACCAAGATTTATTCCAGTCCTTGGGATGTGTGTGCAGAGCGGCATGAGGAAAGACTGCATCTTTCCTTTTCTGAATACTGACCCCGCCCAGTTCTTGATGCGGTCCACTAGTAAATTCAGTCCGCCGGTTTAGATGGAAAAAATCTCGGAACAAGTCAACTGACGGCTCCTCTTGCAAATACACTTCAGAGAACACTTGGAAATCACAGATGTTGGAAATAGAGTTGGGACCGATGTCCTGAGGATGGAGTTGGAAGGCAGCAAGTACATCCCGGAAAAACTTCGAACCGGGAGGGGTAAAACCACGAGCAATATGGTCAAAGAAAACAATGACCTCCCCTTCCTTGGGAGTGGGAGGACACTCGCCTCCTGGAGCTCGCCACTTCAAAACGGATCGAGGGCCTAAAGTGCCAATTGACACAGCTTTGACTAAATCATCTTCCGTAATAACGGAAGGAACCCAATCGCAAGACACAAATTGTTTGGCCATGGCAGCAGAAGAGCAAGCGCTGAAAAGATAAAGTGTAAAGACCGGATTACTCAGGTACGGCGGTATAAACTGGAAGATATATGCAAGGATTACGCAACGGTTTAAGCAAGGGACTAATGATATGGATAACCCAGCAACAACAGAGAGCTATGTTACTACCGGTTCATCATGACAATAGAGAAAGAGCTAAACCGTCGCGTTTTGTCTTTAAAGTTTTTACAGAGCCCGTGCATAACAGTTTAAACCGGAGTATACTTAACAGATCTACAAAGGAGAAGAAACATGTTTTCACAGACAATTAAAGCAGAACAGATCTGAGCATGCAAGAAAAAGAAAAATAAATGCAAGGATATACGGGAAGAACTACAAGGGTGATATATGGAGCGGATGAATCTACAGGTTGTGTATAAATGACGAAGATCTGAAGCATATACAGCGGAGTAGAGGCAAAGTTTAAAGGGCAAGATCTAAAAGTAAAGGTCACTGAAAAATATTTGCCTAAGTTGAACAAGGTGAAGCTTCCACTGAGGCTCTAATGGCGGAGGCACGAGGAAGAACCCTAGAAGTTGCGGATCTATAATGAGGAGGAAAGACATACCTGGAACAACAGGAATCAGCGGCGGAGGTTCTCTGGTCAAGCTCAGGTCGATGCAGCGGCCGGCGAGGACTGGGATTCGGCGATTGACGACGGCGGTTCGAGCTCGGGCGACGATGGAGTCGGGCGACGGAGGAGGAAGAAGATGCGAGAAGAAGGTAATGAATGGGGACAGCGGTATTTATAAGAAGAAAGACAGATCCGAAGCGACAGGTGCGGGATTTGAGGAGGCAAAGGATCGGATAAAGATCCTCTGACGCCTCGATTTTCGGGATAACCCTTAAACAAAAGCTACAGTACAGCTCACGGCGTTAAATGCAGAAGTGATGTCACGGTCAGATTCAATGATTCTCGAGGATGACGTCAGGGCCGGTTTACAAAAAATGAGAAGACACAGAAGAAAATTATGCAAGACTGAGAAGATTGATGTGAACAAGTTCAAATCATTCTGGGGCCTAATGTCAGGGATATTACTAGCAGATATGAACCGGCTAGTGTAAACCGGCTTGTTATAATATGTTTGTGTGGTTGTAATTTTTAGTAAAGGATACGGCCCATAAGATATTAGGGCCCATGTATAGAGTTATGGTTTGTAAACCGCCCGATGATGTAACTTGAGAGATAAGGAAGAAAGAGCAGAGACCGAGGCGGACACAAGTATGAGCCGGCCTCGGGACTCTGTAAACCGGACCAGGCGTCACCTCTATATAAAGGGACGACCCAGCGACGGTTCAGGGGAGGCAAGAAACAATCCGTCGAGACAGGCAAGCAAACCGCTCCCTGTTCATCGACGCCCAAGCAATACCAAACCAAACTAGACGTAGGCTCTTACCTTCATCGAAGGGGCCGAACTAGTATAAACCCTCTGTGTCCTTTGTGTGCTTTTAACCCCTTCAAGCTAACCTGTGCGATGGTTCCATCATTAAGTCCGCTAAACCGGACATCTGCCGTGTTAATTCCACGACAGGGTCCATATGGGCGGGTGCTTTATATTTTGCCTAGTGATTACAACTCTCGTTTTTGCTACATTTGGTTCTTTGAGTTGTAACACTTAAACTAATGGTCGTCTGCTACGTTTTTCTACTACTCTGTAATGCGATGATAAATTCCGCATCTGCTACCTTATATTCCGCACTTAGTCATTATTGCAGACGTCCATTTTTCATTATGCATGCCATTATATTCGACATATCAATTGTGCATGATGAATTTTCTTCATAAGTTGAAGAGGATCTCCACAAGTACAACCTGCCATGTGCATTTGCATTCAAAGGCAAATCAACTATCTGCACATCTTCAGGGGGAGCCTTTTGCTACTTACGAAGACAATACCTTTATCCTTTACAATTTCACATACCTCTTATCCTCGTTGAAAACTTCAACCAGTTTGTCATCAATCACCAAAAAGGGGGAGATTGTAAGTGCATCTAGTGCCACCCCTAGTTGGTTTTGGAGTATTGACGACAAACCTGGTGGAGGGACTAATGTGTTTGTGAGAATTGCAGGATAACACAGGTAGTAGTCCCTCATTGATTCGGTTTACCTACCGGAGATGACCCCTAAAAATGTATGAAGACATTGACATCAGTGGTGGTATATGAAGATAATCATGTTGAAGACTATGACAAGAGAAGACATTGTGTGAAGACTATGGAGAGCGAAGACTTAGATGTTTCGTTGTTTCCTTTTCTTCTTTGTTGAGTCATAGGAACCACCGTACTGTTAAGTGGGGTCCAAGTGATCTAAGTCAGAGTGACTGAAGTGATGCTCAACCAAATCCTATGTCTTCGAGCGAAGACAATGAGAGCAAATTTTATCCAGAGTTGGATGAGTCAGCCTTACTTGTAGCCCAAGTAAAGTTGCCGTGTGAGTGTTTGAAATCTGACCGTTGGAACACGTGTCAGTTCCTTAGTGACCCAGGGTCACTTCGGACAAATCAGGTCGGGTTGCCTAGTGGCTATAAATATCCCACCCCATACACCATAAATTGGTGGCTGCTCAGAGTTATTACACGGCTTTTGTCGTTTGAGAGCAACCCACCTCCGAAGCATTTGAGAGAGAAATCCTTGCGAGGACAAAGCCAAAACACCCAGAGCCAAAGAGTGTTAGGCATCACTGAAGTCTTTCTGTCTGTGTGACCTGAAGACTTATTACACTTGAGGACTGTGTTTCCTCCAGCCGGTTAGGCGTCACGTTCTGAGCATCCAAGAGTCATTGTGGATCGCTGGTGAACGAAGTCTGTGAAGGTTTGGAAGTCTACCTTGAAGACTTACCAGAGTGATTGGGCGAGGACTAGGTGTCCTTAGCTCAAGGGGAATAAGGTGAAGACGCGGTCTTCTGAGTTAAATCTCAGCCTCCCTAACCAGACGTACAGTTGTCACAATAACTGGAACTGGTCTAACAAATCACTGTCCTCCCCGAGCTACTGGTTCTATCCTTTCCTTCCCTTTACTTACCGTTCTATGTTGTGAAGTCATTGCCTGCTTGCCTTATCTGATTGACTTCACTGAGTATCTACTTGTTGTGATTGACTTCATTCCTTCTTCCATCTTGATCCCTACTGCCTAGCTGCTGTTAGTCTTCGTGCTTTCACTTCATTGAATACATGACTATGGCTTGTCTAGTGTAGTCTACTTTCCGCTGCATACTAATAGGATTGAGTTTATCTTTTGTCTTCAAAACTACCATGTATTGAAGCATTTCATAAAAATCGCCTATTCACCCGCCTCTAGTCGATATACTGCACTTTCACTAAGGCGATTGGAGATGAGGCGGACTGGTGGCAGCGCCAGCGGGAGGCGAAGGAATCCTAAGCTTTTTGGGAAGATAAGCCAAGAGGCGATGGATGGGTACGTATCCTACTGCTAATTGCTCATATGTCTACTATGGGCCTACCTTCATATCCTCCCCAATGCATCATATATCCCTCTAAACTTTAAACCATATTATTTTAACCTTAAAATTACACAAAACTGGATAAATGTGGCCCTTGGGTGGTTTTCAGGATAAATGAAGGTGATTTTAGCGCAAGAGAACGGGGGAGCAGGAGACATATGAGGAGGAGGTGCCCAAACGACGGCGACATGACCGCACTCCATGAGATATACTGTGTAGGATCGAAAGCATGTCTAGAGGGGGAGTGATTAGACTACTTGACCAAATAAAAATCTAACATTTTTCCAATTTTAATTCTTGGCAGATTTTAGCAACTTAGCACAAGTCAAGCAATCAACCTACACATGCAATTCTAAGAGTATAGCAGCGGAAAGTAAAACAATTGTATATAAAGGTAAAGGGAGGAGTTTGGAGGGAGCAAACGCAAGTGTAGACACGGATGTTTTTGTCTTGGTTCCGATAGGTGGTGCTATCGTACATCCAAGTTGATGGAGATTTCAACCCACGAAGGGTAACGGCTGCGCGAGTCCATAGAGGGCTCCACCCACGAAGGGTCCACGAAGGAGCAACCTTGTCTATCCCACCATGGCCATCACCCACGAAGGACTTGCCTCACTAGGGTAGATCTTCACAAAGTAGGCGATCTCCTTGCTCTTACAAACTCCTTGGTTCAACTCCACAATCTCGTCGGAGGCTCTCAAGTGACGCCTAACCAATCTAGGAGACACAACTCTCCAAAAGGTAATAGGCGTTGTGTTGATGATGAACTCCTTGCTCAAATGCTTCAAATGATAGTCTCCCCAACACTCAAACAGTTCCTCACAGATTTGGATATGGTGGAAGAAAGATTTGAGTGGAAAGCAACTTGGGGAAGGCTAGAGAACAAGATTCATATTGTAGGAATGGAATATCTTGATCTCAACACTTGAGTAGGTGGTTCTCTTCTCAGAACATGTATGATGGAAGTGTAGGTATATTCTGATGGCTCTCTCCACGAATGAAGAGTGGATGGAGGGGTATATATAGCCTGCACACAAAATCTAACCGTTACACACAATTTACCAAACTCGGTGGGACCGATTCAGAGAACTCGGTCAGACCGATTTAGTTCATAATGTGACCGTTAGGCATTTCGGTGGGAACGATATGATCAACTCGGTAGGACTGATTTCATTAGGGTTAGGGCATAATGTAATCTCGGTGAGACCGATTACACAAAATCGGTGGGACCAATTTTGGTAATAAGCACACCAGAGTGTTGGTCAGGCAAACTTGGTGGGATCGATTCGCTTGTTTCGGTGGACCGAAACGTTATGAAGGGGAAACAGAGAGTTTGCATTGCGAACTCGGTGGGACCGATCGCTCATCTCGGTGAGACCAAAATGTTACGAAGGGAAATAGAGAGTTTGCAATCCCATCTCGATGAGACCGAGATCCCTTTCGGTGAGACCGAAATGATTAGGGTTTAGTGGCAGTGGCTATGTCAAATGAGCTCGGTGGCGCCGGATAGAACTTTTCGGTGGGGCCGAGTTTGACTTTTGGTTTGGGACATATATGGATGTGAGAAAGTGGTTGAGGGTTTTGGAGCATATCACTAAGCATTTTGAGCAAGAAACCCATTAAGCAACACCTCATCCCCTTTTAATAGTATTGGCTTTCCTATGGACTCAATGTGATCTTGGATCACTAAAATGGAAAATGTAGAGTCTTGAGCTTGAGCCAATATGTGTCCTTAGCATTTTTTTTGAGGGGTCCACATTCCTAGACCATGCCATGCCAATCATTGAACTTTCCTGAAATATTTATCTTGTAATAGCATTAGTTCAATGAGCTATATGTTGTGAGGAATTACCAAAACCACCCAGGGATAGTTGCACTTCCATACTGCAAGGGCGACACCATCAAGCACATCGAGAAAAAGCACATGGTGATCGGCACCCTCCTGCTCCATCTCACCTGCTTCTCGCAATACGCGTTGTGCAGCCTCAACCTCAGGCTCACCAGGACTTGGTGGCCTCCGATGGGTGCGAGCCTCACCGTGTCGGTCGCCATATGCCACCGGATGATTATCATCATGATCTGGAATCTTGGGCTTCAATTTTCTGAGCACTTGGACCTCATCATCTTCATCAATCTCAGGCACTGGGGCCTTGTTCTTTTCAGCAGCTGGTATGTTTCTTGTGCTTCTCTTGGGTGCAGACTTGGTGGATTGAGCAGCTTTGGGAGCAGTCTTGGGCTTTGAAGGGGCAGCCCCAGACTTGATAGCATATCCCATAAGCTTCTGAGCTTTAAGAGCTGGTGCAACAACCTCTTCTTCTTCTTCTGCAGCTTCATCATCATCCCTCGTGGATGGCTTGCCAATCACTATAGCTGTGGTTTTTCTTGCTCTCTTCTTAGTTCCTCCTGGCTCATCATCTCTGGTTTCAAGTGCAAAACCCATAGTATCTTGAGTTGATGCTCTGGCCTTTGACATAGGAACTCTTCTTGCCGGAGGCTTCTTGTTCAATCCCGGCTTAGTTGCCTCAGCTGTGCCATACTCCTTCCTGAGCACCTTCTTCTTTGAAGTGGCCTCATCAGCCACAAAGTCCTCATCCTCAGAATATGAGGTTTTCTTCTTCCTTGACTTGGTAACAGCCTTTGGAAGGTCACTGAGAGTGCTTCAGCTGCTCTCATAATAGCTGGAGTTATTGGGACTAGAGCCCTCACTCAATTGTGCCTGCTCCTCTGACCTGTTCTGACTGTCATTGCCCTCAGACATCTATGACACTTCAAACTAAAAGCTGACCCTGTGAATGTAGATGAGGTAGAGTGGATGAGCATCACAAAGTGCAATTTTTTTGCAAAACATATGACTCAAAAAAAACTTAGTTTTAGTTCTCTACATAAAGCATTTCGGAGCTACTGATTTGTTAAACTCGGTGATACCGAAGCAATTCTGGAGCCTGAACTAGTGATCTCGGTCAGACCGAGTCACAGTTCAGGGGCATCAATATTGCTAGGGTTTCACAGAGAGATGAACTCGGTCGCACCGATTTGCAATTTTTGATCAGACCAAAAATCACTTGTGAAATGGCCTAAGCCAAATCGGTGAGACCAATTTCTACAACTCGGTCGGTCCGAGATGAGTTCGGTGGAGACCTAACCCTAAATTTTTCGAGTCAAAACTACTTTCTACGGAGTTTCTATTGGATAGGAAGATTTCAAACATGGCAAGAATCATGGCAAAGCAATGTGCTACGAATCAGAGTTAAAGAGTAGCACAAAGGGTCAAGTTCATACCCTAACTTGGCGGTGAACTTGCTACGGAGGCGGAGATTGCCGTTGACGGCGATGGAGACCAGCGGCGGGAGGTCACTGGCGATGAGGAGACGATCCGAGGACTCGATGAGGCAGAGCAGATTATTCGTGGGTGAAGAGGGTTTGGAAAGTTTTCCAAAATTCAACCCGTCGGTATATATAACCTGACCCTGTCGGTGTGACCGAGTGGAACAACTCGGTGGCACCGAGATGCAAAACTGCTAGCAGTTACTGCAACTCGGTGTGACCGAAAAGTTCAAATCGGTTGCACCGAGATTGAAAACCTAGATCAACTTAGTGAACTCGGTGTGACCGAAGTGGATGACTCGGTCATACCGAAATGCACAAAGAGGTTTTGGAAGTTTAAGGGCGTGTTCGGCATCTCTCTGGCTTCTCAAATCCTTGAATCTAGGACTGGAGTGCAACCGAACGGGTCAACTCCTGGTTATACGAGACAGAAGCTGGCGATTGACGCAGTGCAACTTTGCAGGATCGAAGGAGTTGGAAAAACTAAGCTCCACGGAAACTAGGAAGCGGAAGTTGAGGACAATTACGTTGCCTGCCACTGCCAAGTGACTCGCTCGATCTACCATCACGTACCGATTCGCTCCCAGGTCCTCTCTCTTGCCGCCAGAAGTCCTGCCCCGACCAGGCCTATGGCCCAGCCCATCTTTTCCAAACCTTTTGGATTGTCAGCGTGCTCCCGATGGGCCACAAAGGGATGATTCTATGAGCTTCGGGCTCTCTCTGTCGTGCTAGCGAGAAGCCATGATGCCGAACGGATCGCTGGCTCCGGGATCGATGGTGAGAAGCTAGAGCTAGATTTGTGGCGCTGGAGTTGAAGATTTTTCAGCCAGGGAGGGCTCCCGAACACGCCCTAAGTCTATGACGAATCGGAGACTCCAAGTGCTCCTCACACAGAGTGGTTCGAATCTGACTTGATCAAACTTTGTGATGTAGCATGAATAGAGTTTGAGATGAGAAAAGCATAGATAGCTAGAGGGTGTTCTTAGGCATTCTTGTCCATCCATTTGGCAAAAGAAAAAGATCCAAACAATCAAAGCAACAAATGGATGTCCTCGAATGAGAAAAATATGCAGTCAACATGCTCACACAATAAGATAGCAAATGAAACATGTGGCAAAACATGCACAACCATTCTAGCATCTATCAAGCAATTGGCGATGACTAGGTCATCTATATATGAGTATAATGACTTAGGAGTCAAATGAGAACATTTGATCATAGGTCATACTCATCATTTAAGCACAAGTGGTGTTACCACTTTTACATAAAGCATTGTTGTGTTCACATCATTAGAGTTGCTTTAGCTCAATTGATTAGAGTAAAGCTCCCCCCTAGATGTGATATCCCCCCTAAGAGGGATGAACTAACCTTGGGTTTTGTCGATGATGACTTCATGTAGGTGTTGAAGATGTAGATGCTCAATGTTGATGTAGATCATTTGGAGCAATCCATTGGAGTGAGTTGCACTTTCAATACCTACACGGGTTAGTCTCACAAGGAACAAACAAGGATATCCATAGACATAGAGTGAATTGCACACATGATGATGTTCATGAAAGCATTAGGTTACCTTGTACCTTGTCTTACCAACAAGAGGGTTTGTGACTCCTTGAACTAGTGCAAGATATGGAAGTTGTTTGCATTTGTCCTTGCCAAAATGACATGAGTGAAGTATGTTGGCGGAGTCACCCTCAGGAACTCTCTAGTTCTTCTTCTTCGGGATCCACACCATCTTGATGGGAATCCTTGGATATGTAGTCGTACTTGATGAAGTAGAACTTGAAGTAGTATTGGGAACCCACTTGACCAAGGCCTTGGGAACTTCTTCAAATGCATCAATCTCTTCTTGAAGCTTGTCCCTGCCCTTTAGCTTGTGGTCTTGTGGTGGAAGATCATCTTGTGCTTGTGTTCCTTGAAAATAAGTAGGATCATACTTCTCTTGTTGAGGAACAAACTTCGTCTTGGGGTATTGATCTTCTTCCCACTCAACTCCATTGGCAATCAACTTTCGTTCAAAACCAACACCTTGATTCTTCCGGTGTCTTCCTTGCTTGCGTACAATTTCCTCAAATTGCTTACTCCCGGCAAGGCTCTTGTAAATACCTTTCTCTATAATTCCCTTCAATAAGCTATTTTCTTGCTCAAGTGTAACTTGGCTAAGAGAATCATTAGTGGAATCAAGAGAACTACTAGAAGCAACATCATTGGATTTAGCATGATTGTTGTTACTACTTGAGGAAGAATCTTTCTTGTTCTTGTTGCTAGGTTTTACTTGTGGCATGTAAGTAGACAAAGGTAGACGCTTGGCAATGTAAGAAGAACTTTTCTTGCAAAGATCATCATTGATTGCTTTTAAGAACTCATGCTCTTGCTCGAGGTTGAGCTTTTCAAAGCGTAACTTCTCATGAGTCCTTAAAAGTTCTCGATGATCTTCCAAGGTAGTTTCATGTGCTAACTTAAGAGTGTTTAGTTCTTTAGTTAGACGCTCAATCTTCTCCTTATCATTGTCATTCGTTTTATCTTGATTAGCATGATTAATAGCAATTTCATCATAGTTTTCATCAAAAGTTTCATCACTATTGCTACCAACAAGTAAATCATCATATCCTAGCAAGTCATCTTCATCACTATTGAAATCAAGATACTCGGGGTGTGATACCTTAGGGCCTTTAGCCATGAAGCATCTTCCAATTCCTTCATTTGGTGAGTCAAATATGTCATAGGAGTTGGTTGGCACAAGAGCAATTCCGACAACACCTTCATCTTGAGTATCTTCGGAGTCGGAGTAGTAGCTTCTCTGGGAGTGGTTATCGGAGTCAGAACCGGATGCCCATTCACCAACATGAGCTTGATGTCTTCGTCTTGTATAGCTCCTTGATGATTTGTCCTTCCTTTCCGAATCTTTGCTTCTCCGAGAAGGCCTTCATTCATAACGATCATCTCTACTCCTTCTCTGCCTTGGTGGTGATTCTTCTCTTCTACTTCTCCTTTTAGGTGAGTCTTCTCTCCTTTTGTGGGGAGCCGTACACTCATTTGGGTAGTGTCCGGGTCTTCCACAATTGTAGCAATTTCGATCACGACTTGAAGATCTCTTGTCATTGTAGGACCTTGACTTGGAACTTCTCTCTTTGCTTCTATTCTTGTAGAACTTGTTGAAGTTCTTCACCATTAAGCTTAATTCTTCATTGAGAACTTGTTTCTCACTTGATGATGTAGGAGCGTCACATGAGGCTTTGTAAGCACCACTAGACTTGTTGTGAAGCTCTTATTGATGATGTAGGAGCGTCACATGAGGCTTTGAGTGACATCTCATGAGCAACAATTCTTCCAATGACTTCCGTTGGCTTGATATCTTTGTAGTTGGGCATCATTTGGATCAATGTGCACACGGTGTCATATTTTCCATCCAAGGCTCTTAGGATCTTCTTGATGATGAATTTGTCGCTCATTTCTTCACTTCCTAAGCTGGCGATCTCATTTGTGATGAGAGCAAGCCTAGAGTACATTTCAGCAACACCTTCACCATCCTTCATTTTGAACTTGTCAAGTTGACTTTCAAGCACATCCAACTTGGATTCCTTGACGGAGTCGGTACATTCGTGCATATCGATCAAAGTATCCCAAATTTCCTTTGCATTCACAAGATGGCTGATTTTGTTTAATTCTTCGGGGCACAATCCGTTGAAGAGGATATCGCAAGCTTGAGCATTGTATTGCAGCATCTTCAATTCTTCCGCGGATGCTTCACGATTCAGTTCCTTCCCATCGAAGAATTCACCTTGCAAACTAATACACACAATAGCCCAAACGGCGGGGTTATGTCCAATAATATGCATTTTCATCTTATGCTTCCAACTAGCAAAATTAGTACCGTCAAAGTAAGGACCTCTACGGTGGTAACTTCCCTCGCTAGACGCCATACTCTCCTAGGTTGTGAAACCAAGGCTATGATCACCAAAGCTATGGAAATCATGGCAAATGGAGACCAAAGCTCTGATACCACTTGTAGGATCGAATGTATGTCTAGAGGGGGGTGATTATACTACTTGACCAAATAAAAATCTAACATTTTTCCAATTTTAATTCTTGGCAGATTTTAGCAACTTAGCACAAGTCAAGCAATCAACCTACACATGCAATTCTAAGAGTATAGCAGCGGAAAGTAAAACAATTGCATATGAAGGTAAAGGGAGGAGTTTGGAGGGAGCAAACGCAAGTGTAGACACGAATGTTTTTGTCTTGGTTCCGATAGGTGGTGCTATCATACATCCAAGTTGATGGAGACTTCAACACACGAAGGGTAATGGCTGCGCGAGTCCACGGAGGGCTCCACCCACGAAGAAGCAACCTTGTCTATCCCACCATGGCCATCGCCTACGAAGGACTTGCCTCACTAGGGTAGATCTTCACAAAGTAGGCGATCTCCTTGCCCTTACAAACTCCTTGGTTCAACTCCACAATCTCGTCGAGGCTCCCAAGTGACACCTAACCAATCTAGGAGACACCACTCTCCAAAAGGTAATAGACGGTGTGTTGATGATGAACTCCTTGCTCAAATGCTTCAAATGATAGTCTCCCCAACACTCAAGCAGTACCTCACAGATTTGAATATGGTGGAAGAAAGATTTGAGTGGAAATCAACTTGGGGAAGGCTAGAGAACAAGATTCATATGGTAGGAATGGAATATCTTGATCTCAACACTTGAGTAGGTGGTTCTCTTCTCAGAACATGCATGATGGAAGTGTAGGTATGTTCTGATGGCTCTCTCCACGAATGAAGAGTGGGTGGAGGGGTATATATAGCCTCCACACAAAATCCAACCGTTACACACAATTTACCAAACTCGGTGGGACCGATTCAGAGAACTCGGTCAGACCGATTTAGTTCATAATGTGACCATTAGGCATTTCGGTGGGACCGATATGATCAACTTGGTAGGACCAATTTCATTAGGGTTAGGGCATAACGTAATCTCGGTGAGATCGATTACACAAACTCGGTGGGACCAATTTTGGTAATAAGCACACCAGAGAGTTGGTCAGGCAAACTCGGTGGGACCGATTCGCTCGTTTCGGTGGGACCGAAACGTTATGAAGGGGAAACAGAGAGTTTGCATTACGAACTCGGTGGGACCGATCGCTCATCTCGGTGAGACCGAAATGTTATGAAGGGAAACATAGAGTTTGCAATCCCATCTCGGTGAGACTAAGATCCCTTTCGGTGAGACCGAAATGATTAGGGTTTAGTGGCAGTGGCTATGTCAAATGAACTTGGTGGTGCCGGATAGAACTTTTCGGTCGGGCCAAGTTTGACTTTTGGTTTGGGACATATGTAGATGTGAGAAAATGATTGAGGGTTTTGGAGCATATCACTAAGCATTTTGAGCAAGAAACCCATTAAGCAACACCTCATCCCCTTTTAATGGTATTGGCTTTCCTATGGACTCAATGTGATCTTGGATCACTAAAATGGAAAATATAGAGTCTTGATCTTGAGCCAATATGTGTCCTTAGCATTTTGAGGGGTCCACATTTCTAGTCCATGCCATGCCAATCATTGAACTTTCCTGAAATAGTTATCTTGTAATAGCATTAGTTCAATGAGTTATATGTTGTGAGGAATTACCAAAACCACCCAGGGATAGTTGCACTTTCATACTGTAAGGGCGACACCGTCAAGCACATCGAGAGAAAGCACATGGTGATCGGCACCCTCCTGCTCCATCTCACCCGCTTCTCGCAATACACCTTGTGCGGCCTCAACGTCAGGCTCACCAGGACTTGGTGGCCTCCGGTGGGTGCCAGCCTCACCGTGTCGGTCGCCATATGCGCGTCTGCCCTCGCCAACCTCTACAACAACCTCACGCCCTCGGAAAATACTATGAGGTTCGGGCAGCCGATGATAAGGAGCCTTCTCCTGGTTAGAAGAGGCACTCCTCTCCTCCATAGAGAGAATGAGAATGAGAAGAAGTCATTGTCGTCGTGGTCTTTGAGGAGGAAGATGAAGATACCACGGCAGGACGGAGTGTGCATGCGAGTTGTTGGACTTGTGGGAGGACATCTCGTTGGTTTACCTATTGATGTTCTACTACTGATGCGTGTTGGGTTGGAACGTTGGGCGTCCGGGGTTCGGCAACGCGTACGTGCACGCATCCACCGTAATACTCATGTGGCTAGCGCCCTTCTTCATATTCACTAATATAAAGTGATCTAAATGCTCTTATGTTAGTTTACAGAGGGAGTAGGAAATATTGTCGCGATGGCCTCCCATTGAGCTACATCGGTTCCACGAAGAGCTGTCACCAACAGCTGCCCAAGACGATGTTGTTGTCGTGTCCGGTTATCCCCGGTATTTGTTCAACTCCTTGTTAGGATCGCCACGACACCTTCTCGCCTTATGTGTCACCTCGTCGATCGGATCACCGTTGTTTGGCCGTCGCCCGTCGGTAAGGAGTGTCACCACCTCATTTGTCTCCGTGCTCCTCTACCCTCTTTTGCTAAAACCACCCCTAATGTGATGCAAAATCACTTAAGGACCACATTTAACCAGTTTTATACCAAAAATAGTTCAAAATATATGATTTTGGAGTCGTGGGATATGGATCCATCAAGTAGGATTTTTGTTTGAGTTGGGAAGAAGAAAAATACTCCCTCTGTGAACTAATATAAAATATTTTAGATCACTACTTAGGGCATCTACAACACCAATCCGCAAATTTGCTCTCGCATTCGTCCGCGGACAGCAGGGACCAGTCCACGCACACGGATGCCGGAGCCGACCATCCAACGCTATCCTGTATATGTCTGCCAATAAAGGATAATTTGAAATTCAAATAAAAGTCTGATCCATAACGTGCGCCGGATCACACCAACGTGGAACATGTGCCTGATCAAAACCAAAAGAGGCAATTACACTTAAGTTTTTACATGCCTAGTCACAAAAGAATATTTGTCTCGTAGTCCGTGCAAAAATAATCAGATTATATGCCCTGCCGGACTGGAAATTCGAGCCTCCTCCACGCTCAAGGTGTTGACGCCGCTGCGTATGCAGCCCCCTCCTTTGCCTCCTTCTCCGTTGCCGCCTCCTCATCCTCCTTGTCTGCCGCCTCCAGCTCATATTTTTGTCGCTGTAACATATTGTAGCGGATGGCTTGTGCGATCATTCTTGTGTTAGCATCCAAGGACTCCACCTTCAATGATCAACAAAACTATATATATCCTGCCAATGATCAACAAAACTATGCATATCCGGCCAATGATCCAGAAAAATATGCATACTCATCAAGTGATCAACTAAATTATGCATATCCGGCCAATGCTTAACAAAACTATGCATATCACTTCCTCGGTGATTTGGGCACCACTAGGCCACTGTGCGATGATATGCGCCAACTGTCCGCAATACTTAAACACGACTTTGTTCATGGTTGCGGATGACTGCATTAGAGTAAGGCGTGAAATGCGTGTGTTCATGGAACCATGTGTGAATGTTGGTCTAGAAAGTTGAACCCTTTTGCTCCCTGCCATGGATCAGATCGAGGCTAGTGGCCAACCATGCATCGCACAACAGCTCGTCCTCCTGCATGTTGAAGCTTTCTTCTCTACCCTTCTTGGATCACCGACAAAATCATTTGGATCATCGTCCTTGCTGTCCTCATCCTCCTTCTCCTCCTCAGCCTGTCTAATGGCCCAATCTGGCTGTTGTGTGCCCATGCCGGTATGGGTGTAGATCTGCTGCATGGCGATCTTGGTGTAGCTCTGTTGTGTGTGGGTGTAGTTGCCGGACAGGGTGGGATCCAAGTCTTCCACCTTCCCATCCACATAACCTCATCCTACACCTCCATCATCGATGATGTCGAACATCCCCTGTCTGTGTCGTTGTAGGATTTCTCCCCCACTTTAGGCATAGCAGCGAATAGCGTGTGGGCACCCATGTGCTCCCCACATGTTGTCTGCGCCCGAATGAGCATGGCGAAGAAGACTCCAAGAAGAGCAGTGACACCGTGTTTACATCGATGATGTAAGGCATTTGCCTGGTGTCTATTGTTGTGGACTGACTACTAAGGTGCTTGGCGGTGTAGTAGCACATAACCTTGTAATGCTCTGGCCAAGGTGGTGTCTGGACACTCGGCGACACCATATGGGCTCTACAACACTAGCCGTGACCTCCACCACGTCCGAAACCAGCACGCCAACCTCCACGAATGCCATCAGCACTCCCTCCGCCGTCCTTTCGCTTCCTGAGTGTTTCCTCCTTTGCGGTCCTCGATTTGACGCAACAATTTTGCTGCATCACCAAGTCGATTTTCTAGGTGAGGGTGATGGTCGAATCCTCCTGCACCTCCATATCCGGCAGGTCCTCGTCCAGTTCCATGTGTCGACGGCGGCAACGAAAAATAATATGGGAGAAAAGGGTGGGCATTGGGTGGAGAGCGCCGGGATGGAAGAAGAGAGTGGGGGATTTTGGCGCGGAAACAGTGTGGGATGCTACAAAAGGGCGGGCTCCGCCTCCCTTCTATATGTACCATGGGTGTAAGAGTGTGACGTGTCTCGTGTCAGGACTTGATACATCTCCAATGTATCTATAATTTTTGATTGTTCTATGCCATCATATTATCAATCTTGGATGTCTTATATGCATTATTATGTCACTTTATATCATTTTTTGGGACTAACCTATTAACCTAGTGCCTAGTGTTAGTTGCTGTTTCTCCTTGTTTTTGTCTTTACAGAAAATCAATACCATAGAGTGTCCAAATGGAATGAAACTTTTGATGATTTTTCTTGGACCACAATACACCCAAGAAGCTTCGGAAAAAGACCTAGAGGGCCATGGGGTGGCCAGAAGCTCACAGGACGCGCCCTCCAGGCTCGTGGGCCCTACTGGAGTCCTCCAACCCTAATTCTTATTACCTAAATACCCAAATATTCCCCGAAGACCAGAGGGCACACCAAAAATACTTTTCCGACGCCGCAAGTTTCTGTCTTCGTGAGATCCCATCTGGGACCTTTTTTGGCACTTTGTCGGAGGGGATTCAATTACTAAGGGTGTCAGAATCATTACTATGTAATCTAGATTATAGACTCTAGTTCAAGTAGGAGACTGAAGGAAATATGCCCTAGAGGCAATAATAAAGTTGTTATTTGTATTTCCTTATATCATGATAAATGTTTATTATTCATGCTAGAATTGTATTAACCAGAAACTTAGTACATGTGTGAATACATAGACGAAACAGAGTATCCCTAGTATGCCTCAACTAGACTAGCTAGCTAATCAAAGATGGTTATGTTTCCTAACCATATACATGAGTTGTTATTCGATCAACGTGATCACATCATTAGGAGAATGATGTGATGGACAAGACCCATCCGTTAGCTTAGCAACTTGATCGTTTAGTTTTACTTCTATTGCTTTCTTCATGACTTATACATGTTCCTATGACTATGAGATTATGCAACTCCCGAATACCGAAGGAACATCTTGTGTGCTATCAAACGTCACAACATAACTGGGTGATTAGAAAGATGTTCTATAGGTGTCTCCGAAGGTGTTTGTGGTGTTGGCATAGATCAAGAATAGGATTTGTCACTCCGAGTGTCGGAGAGTTATCTCTAGGCCCTCTCGATAATACACATCATAATAAGCCTTGCAAGCAAATGACTAATGAGTTAGTCACGAGATGATGTATTATGGAACGAGTAAAGAGACTTGCCGGTGACGAGATTGAACTAGGTATGATGATACCGACGATCGAATCTCGGGCAAGTAACATACCGATGACAAAGGGAAGAATGTATGTTGTTATGCGGTTTGACCGATAAAGATCTTCGTAGAATACGTAGGAACCAATATGAGCATCCAGGTTCCGCAATTGGTTATTGACCGGAGATGAGTCTCGGTCATGTATACATAGTTCTCGGACCCGTAGGGTCCGCACGCTTAACGTTCAATGACAATCGGTATTATGAGTTTATGTGTTTTGATGCACCGAAGGTAGTTTCGAGTTCCGGATGTGATCACGGACATGATGAGGAGTCTCGAAATGGTCAAGACATAAAGATTGATATATTGGACGACTATATTTAGACACCAGAAATATTCCGGAGGAGTTTCAGATTAAACCGGAATGCCGGAGGGGTATCGGTACCCCCGGGGGGAACTAATGGGCCACTTGGGCCCTTAGTGGAGAGAGAGAGGGCCGACCAGGGCTGGCCTGCGCGCCCCTCCCCCTTGGTCCGAATAGGGTAAGGAAAGGGGGGCGGAGGTGCCGTACGTTCGGTGCTTGGATCGGTTGGATCGCGAAGACGTTCGACTACATCAACCGCGTCACTAGACGCTTCCGCTTTCAGTCTACAAGGGTACGTAGACACACTCTCCCCGCTTGTTGCTATGCTTCTCCTAGATAGATCTTACGTGATCGTAGGAATTTTTTGAAATACTACGTTCCCCAACAAGTTGGACTAGGAAAGGGGGAACCTACTCCTAGTAGGAGTAGGATTCCCCCCTTGGGGCGCACCCTATGTGGCCGCCGACCCCCTCCCCTTGCTCCTTTATATACGTGGCCAGGGGGCACCCCATAGACACACAAGTTGATAATTGTTTTAGCCGTGTGCGGTGAAGGAAATATGCCCTAGAGGCAATAATAAAGATGTTATTTGTATTTCCTTATATCATGATAAATGTCTTTAATTCATGCTAGAATTCTATTAACCGGAAACTTAGTACATGTGTGAATACATAGACAAAACAGTATGTCCCTAGTATGCCTCTACTAGACTAGCTCGTTGATCAAAGATGGTTATGTTTCCTAGCCATAGACATGAGTTGTCATTTTATCAACGGGATCACATCATTAGGAGAATAATGTGATGGACATGACCCATCCGTTAGCTTAGCACTATGATCGTTTAGTTTTATTGATACTGCTTTCTTCATGACTTATACATGTTCCTATGACTATGAGATTATGCAACTCCCGAATACCGTAGGAACACCTTGTGTGCTATCAAACGTCACAATGTACCTGGGTGATCATAAAGATGCTCTACAGGTGTCTTCGAAAGTGTTCGTGGTGTTGGCATAGATCAAGAATAGGATTTGTCACTCCGAGTGTCGGAGAGGTATCTCTGGGCCCTCTCGGTAATACACATCATAATAAGCCTTGCAAGCAAATGACTAATGTCACACCCTGCATTTGTAACATGTCATTTGCATCAATAAAGCATGAAAATTTGGACTAGCAAATTTTTTTGGCATCATTTGGCTTTTATTTGGAATTAAGTTTTTCTCCCTGTGTTTTTCAAGTGCTCATTAAAGTCAACTACTCCCTCTTGTAGATTTCATCTCCTTACCCAAAACTTCTGCCCAATGATCATACCAAGTGCTTATAGCAGTATATTATTTTCTTATAAAATTAATTTGGCCAAAATGTATTTTCAAAAATTAGTTTTCCAAAAACCCCTGAATTGAGGTTTGCACTGCAAGTGCTTGATTTAGGGAGAGAAAATTATTTCAAAAAGTATATTTGAAACCTAGTAGATATAGGACTCCCATAAACCACAAAAGTATAATTTTAAAAGTTATTTTCCTATTTTATTTAAAAGCTTTTTCTTAAGGCCAGAAATGGTCTTTAATAGGGAACATTTATTTAATTATTCCAAAAATATTTGCCAAAATTCAGGGAGACTCATAGGACATATATTGTCCATATATAAGAGTTTCAACACTTGGTTATGTTCAAAATATTGGACAAATCCCTCAGAAAGCCTTTCTGGATATTTCAAGCTTTTGAAATATTTACAAAGGAAATATTCTCTAAAAATTCTAGGGAAATTCTATCATGTCATATATAACATATTTGATGATCTTGCCAAGCCCCATGCCTTGGGAAGCAAGAAAACATCATCAAAACCCCTCAAAACCATTCTGTCCATATCTGAAGTTTGGGCAACTTTACATTGCCAAACTTGCCCAAATGCTCTCAAACTTGGTGCACATGCTAGAATGGTCTAATAAGGCATCTAGACCAAATGGCACAAGCTTTGGAGAAGGGTAACTTGATCAGAGTACCCCAAAACCAATTCTGTTCAAATTCAAATTTGAACAACTTTACATTACCAACTTTTTACTTGGGGCTTCAAACTTTGTGGGCATGATCATAACCCCAAATGATGACACTACACCAAGTGGTGCAACAAGGGGAGATGATTAGCTTGAATTAAACATGGTGAAACCATTTCTGTTGATTTCTAGGGTTCACCTAAGTTACATTGGCAAGTTTCTCCAAATAAGCCCAAACTTGGTGAAACACCCTATTTCCATATGCCATTCAATCTTGTTAAGTGTCATGGCTATTGGAAGTCATTTGCTTGCCCAAAACATCATCAAACACCTTCTGCCATTTTACCAAAACCACTGTTTTGCCCCCTTTTACTATTAACCTTTGATTCAACTTTTTACCACAGAATCACCTAGTCACCCTCTACCCCCAGTAACTCTCCCATGACCAGAGCTCAATAATTGAAGGGTGAAAACCCCATTTTACCTTGCTGGACAGCCCAGTTCTTACCTTCTCTCAACTTCCCTCCTCTTCCACTAGTCAACCAAGGCATCCAAGGCTACAACCCGTTTGTTTACTCCGTGCTTGACCCCCCAGACAAGGTGGACGCGCCCAACCAGCCAACGGCATGCCCTGGCATGCAAAAGGCATGCTCCAGAGCACGCTACAGTGCACGCCCGCACTGTAGCCTCCTCCAATCAACCACCCCCGACCACCTCGTGCTTCCCCCTCGCGCCATTCGATGCGCCTCGGCGTCCGCAACACCCCTCGGAGCTGTCCCCCTCCTCCTCCCTCCTGTGGATGCCCTCGCACGCGCGCCGGCCGCCCGCGAGCTCCAGTCCTCGGCCTCACCCGCGCGCGGCTCTGGAAGCTTCCCCCGCTCCCTCTCTTCCTCTCCCCAGCCCTGGACCTCATCCAGCAACTCCCTAGACGCCACCCCAGCGCCTCCCGAGCCCTGTGGCAACGAGCAGAGGCTCGCCGGCGCACAGGTCCACGGCACCTCGCCGTTCGCCTATAAAAGGACCCCCCCGAGCTCCTCCTCTCCTCACTAGTCGCTCCCTCACTCACTCAATCTCCCCCTGCGCCACTCACCCCACCCCAGACAGGCCCGAGCTCGAGATCGAGCTCGAGCTCCGCCACGGCGGCTCACCGTCGTCCGCTCGGTACAGGCCGCACCAGCCACTCCTCTCGCTCGATCTAGCACCACGGCACCTCACTGATTCGTTTCCCCCTCTTTTCCCTCTCTGCAGCTGCCGGAATCGACCGGAGCAACATTGGCCCGAAGCTCCTCCGCCGCGTGACCTCGCCGTCGGTGACCCAGGCCACTCCGGCGACCCGCATGTCAGGCCCAAGATGCGATTCTATCCCGATCACGTGACACTTACGTGATTGGGGCACAACCGCATTTCGGGCGCTTAACAAGATGGATATCATTACATCGTACAATTACATACATACATGGGGGATACAACAATACATACAAGTCACATGGATACAACAACATCAATACAAAGTATCCGACTACAGATACAAACATGAAAATCACAAAGACATCCATCTGCTATCCCAGGCTGCCGACCCGGAACCTAACCCAAGACTGAAGAAGAAGAAGAAAGAACTCCAACACAACGACATCGCTCTCACGTCAAGACATCGGAAACCTGCACCTGCAACTGTTGTTGTAGTATCTGTGAGCCACGAGGACTCAGCAATCCCATAACCATGGGTAACAAGACTATCAAAGCTTAATAGGTAGGAAGAGGTAAAGTGGTGAGGTTGCAGCAGCGGCTAAGCAATATATGGTGGCTAACTTACGAGTACAAGAATAAGATGATCATCTACGCAAACGGTCGCAAACTAGTAGTGATCGCTAAAGATCCTGAACTACTTACGAGTCAAACATAACCCCACAGTGTTCTCTTCTCAAAGTGAAAAGAGACAGTCACGGTTACTCACACAGTGGTGTGTTTTACTTCGGATCCTCTGTCAAGTTTTCTACAACCGGACATTAACAAATTCCAATCTGCCACATAATCGTGGGCACGGCTTTCGAAAGATCATAACCCTGCAGGGGTGTCCCAACTTAGCCCATCACAAGCTCTCACGATCAGCTGAAGTGATAAATATAATATCATCACCCCTTATCTTAGGGAAATCCGATCAGGCTCGGCATCCCGGTGCACAAGACATTTCGACAATGGTAAAACAAGTCTAGCAAGACCTCCCGGTGTGCCGACACCCTGATAGTAGCCGCGCGTATCTCGTCTCAGGCCACGTCCGGATAGGTGAGCCTACGGGAGCCAATCCTCGAGTTTCGCCGTGGTGGCCCCGCAGTCTCCCCGTTTGGGACCAACACCATCAGCACTGGCCCCCCCTGCTATGTAGAAAGAATCCCCGGGGACGCAACCCCCTATGCAATTTTAATTAATTAATTAAGTTGTTATTATGAGCAAATTAAAACCAATGTTGGGCCTTGCTGGAGGAGTTTTATTCAAAGACGAAGTGTCAAGGGGTCCCCATATACCCAACCGTGTAAGGAACGCAAAATCAAGGAACATAATGCCGGTTTATCGGCACCTAAGGTGGCATGAGTGGAACAAAACACCGAGCAAAAGGCCAAGCCTTCCACCCATGCCCAGTATATAGGTGTGTTATTATACATATAACATATTGTGATATTCCAACAACAAGTTCCCTCCTGGAACGGTCTTCATCTTCACCTGCAACTAACAACGCTATAAGAGGGGCTGAGCAAGCGGGTAACATAGCCAAACAACGGTTTTGCTAGGAAGGTTTCAAAGGTTAGAGGTTTCATGGCAACAAGGAGAGGGGCTGACAATAAGATGGGTAGCGCGACAAATAACGATAGCATCGAGACACTAAGCATGGCAATGATAATAAAGGTATCCAAGGGTATGGTCATCTTGCCTCAGATCCCGCAAGGAAGAAGAACGGATCCATGAAGAAGACGAAGAAGAAGCCTTGAAGAAGAACCACATGTAGACGAACGAATCCTCACGAACGCAACGGAACAAGCACTAACGAGAAGAAGCAATCAACACAGTAAACACACCACACGAGACATGACAATATGCTCAATCAAGTATGATGCAAGACAGTTCTATATAGGATGCACTACAAGTCTATACAGGAAGCATAACATGACAAGGTAGGAAGCACAGAAAAACAACACAAGAACATGATAATATGCTCAACCAAGTAGGATGCACGACAAGTCTACATATGATGCACAGCAAGTCTATACAGGAGGCAAAACATGGCAAGGAAGGAAACACAACAAAACAACACAAGTCTATATATGACGCATTACATGGCAAGGTATGATGCATGAAAAGTCTATACATGAAGCAATACATGACAAGGTAGGAAGCACAGAAAAATAACACAAGTTTATATATGATGCAATACATGGCAAGGTATGATGCATGACAAGTCTATACAGGAAGCAATACATGGCAAGGTAGGAAGCACAGAAAAACAACACAAGTTTATATATGATGCAATACATGGCAAGGTATGATGCACTGCAGATGCATTTAGGATGCATTACATGACAACATATAAAGCACACCAGAACAACACAAGAACAAGACAATAAGCGCAAGCAAGTAGGAAGCAAGACAGATCTATATAGGATGCAAAACATGACAAGGTAGGAAGCACAGAGAAGCAACATAAGAACAACAAGTTTAAATGAGGCCGGAAGCTACTTAAGACAAATCCGGTAAGCCCTCATATGCATAGTTTGAATTTAGTCCAGATCTGCACAAACCTTAAGTTAAAGTTGTTAAACAGCAATTTAACATGCACCAACATGATCTCCACGGAATTCTAGTCAAGTTTCATATAAAGTTTGTTTAATTCGGAGCTACGGCCTAGAAGATATGAGCAAAACAAGTTAAGCAAGGCAACGGTGCAAGATGCACCCAAACATCAAGCAAACTTACTCCAAACATGTTAACAAGATGATATTATGATTATACATGCAAAATCACACAAGTTTCATATAAGGAACACTCCAAACGGAGCAACGGGCTAAAAGATACACATGAAACAAGATATAACAACAAGCTGAAGTTAACAGCCACATAACAACTTTGGAGCAAGAAATATATACTCGACAGCACTCAAACATGGTGACAAGAAGCATGGACATGAAGTAGACATATCCTACAGCAAACAACTCCATTGGAGCATCTTCATAGGAGGCATGGATCAATAGCAACAAGCTACAACATTTTGATCATGACAATAAAAACCTGACAGCAATATTTTATAGCAACTTGGGAGCAAGAATTAAATAAGCTACAACAAGTCAAATGAGCAAGTGAATGCATGAATGGATAAAAAACAACATATACAACAAGGAATGATCAATGGCCACCCCAAAACTAACATGAATTTACCTAGGGCATCAAGCAAACATAGCATCAGGATATTACAGATTCCAGACTTAGTGAAATTTCACTAAGTGTTAAAACAGTAACATTATCATGGCATGTTTACAAGCATGTTTAAGTCACCTCATGGAATATCATAGCAAATGGTTTGCACCACGGCAAAGAACACATCATGGAGATTCTAAAACACCTAGGCATGTGACAAGGGGACAAACACAACAATAGCAACGAGCTCCTCAACTAGGCATCTCGTAACAAGTCACAAAACCTAACAGCCACATGCACTTTTGCAACAGAGATAAACATGGCAATATGAACTCAAACAAGCATGCTATAGCAACCAACATGAAGAGCATCTCATGATGAACATTTTGACATATCATTTGCATCATTTGGATAAACATGCACCAAGTTATCATATCTCAAACATAGCAACAAAATATCAAGTAGCAGCAGTTTATAACAAGTAGCACTCTTGCAACAGATATTAGAGCATCTAGATGAAGTCAAATGAACATGGCACAATGGAACAAAGTGTAGAGCATATCACCACGATCATTTTGACATATCATACACTCAATTTGGACAAGCACACAAAAAGTTACAGGCATACAAAGATGCAACATTAAACAGTTTTCTCGGGACTTAGCAAAAAAAAAAACACATCACCTCGGGAAACGGACATGTCCAGAGGCAGCACACACTTCTGGCGGCGGGACCCGCGGGGCAGTGTCACAGAGAGGTCAACGCGGACCGGGTCGGTTGCTGCAGCGGATCGGGTCGTGGATCCGGCGACCCGGCAAGGCAGAGGCGGCCCGCGGCGGGCGGCGACCTCGTTGCGGCGGAGCTGACGACCTGGACGGGGTCGAGGGCGAGGCAGGCGGTGACGGGGAGCCGCGGTCTAGTAGAGGAGCTCGGGCTTGCTCCCATGGCGGCAGTGGCGCGGGCGGCTGGAGCTCTCCGGCGAGGAGGCGGGCCAGGCGACGAGGACGGGGCCGAAGGCGGGATCCGGTGACGGGGCAACGACGAGGACGCAGGGGACGGGAGGGATCTCCGGCGAAGCTCGCAGGTGGCCGCGGCGGCGGAGTTTGGTGAGGCCGGCGTCGAGGGATCTCCCGATCCAACCGAGCGGCCGATCCGCTGCGGGAACGACGGTGCAGGGCACATGGCCCACTCGCGGTTCGGGCGGGCCGGCCTGGGCCTCACGGGCCGGCGGGGAAGTGGGGTTGGGCGACATGGCTGGAGGGCGCTGGGCAGCTGGGGAGGAGGCCAAGTGGCGGCGGGGAAGTGGTCCCGCGCGGAAAACAAGGGGAGGCGGCAGCTGCTGCGTGGGGAAGGCTGGCTGCACGATTTACGAGGCAGAGGGGGCTAGGGGTTAGGGAAATGGCCAGATTAGCTAGGGGTGTCCAAAAATGGACTAGGGGGACTTATATATAGGGAAAATGGCTAGGGTTTGGGGGTTTTGGAGCGTTCCGGAGCCATCGGATCGCGATCCAACGGCAATGGAGCGAAGGGGGAGTAGGCTGGGCCTAGTTGGGCTGTGTAGAAAACCTTGGGCTTAGGGAAGAGAAGAGAGGGAGAGGCCCGTGGATGTTTTCGGAGACCGAAAACGTCCGACGAATTAACCGGCGACTAGTGCCGCTATATATATCCGTTGGGCTATCAAACGAGCTCCGAATGCGACGAAATTTGGCAGGCGGCCTGTCTACACTATAATAAGACCACACGCCAAGTTTCACCCCATTCCGAGAACATTTTTCGGCCACTTATAAAATAAATATTCGGAGGCACCGTGGGCGTGTGTGAGTGTGTCTGGGCTCAGAACGGACAATGGAGAGGACGAGGGGACTCGGGTGGATGCAAGTTTTGAAAACATGATGATGCAACACACATGATGACATGGCAATATGCAACACGCAAGCAGATGACATGGCAAAGGCAACGAATATCTAGCTGACACCTGGCGCACCGGTCTCGGGGTGTCACAACACTCCCCTACTAACAAGAGATCTCGTCCCGAGATCTTAGGAACGAGACGGAAGGGAAAAGGAAGAACAAAGTTCTTCGAGGAGAAAAGAGTGAAGCAAAGAACCTTGAGAGGTTGAACAAAATGAAAGAAGGATACAGCGGAGATGAACGAAGTTGCAAAGACTTTGTTAAACAAGAGGAACAAAGAATACGACGATAATCAAGGAGGTTGAAAGGCACGAAACAAGAGCTGAAGGAATAAGACTGAATTCAAAACCACTCCGGTTAATAAGAGAAAGAAAGGAGTTTGAACGAAGTAAATCGGGCAGCACTCCGGCTGAAACTGAAAGAAATAGCACACCGGTTAAACAAGAATGGAATAGAACCAGAACTTGAAAAGATGGAACGAAAACATGACGAAATGAACAAGACAATGCCTCCAGAAGAATTGAGAGAACGGAAATCACGAATGAATTTAAAAGAGCATCCTCAAAGAAGGACTTGAATGGAGTTGTTGATAAAATCAACAACAAAAGAATGAGCTTGTTGTGGACTTATGTAAACATCTCAAAACTTGAGGTGAATTATGCCGCAACCAAAAGATGGATTAGCTGAGAATGAAGAAATGCAAAACTCTCTTCAAAAGAATACGGAGAATTATTTGCACTCGAGAGGCAAAAGAATAATAATGCTTGAGCTTTGAGCCAAAAGAATTTGATGAACACTAGAAGAATGAATTAAATGATGGAGAACCACCATGAAGAACTCCGGTAAAATGAAAGGATTATGATATAGAAATGACGGGCGAAAAGACTAAGATAAAAGCCTTGCGATGATTAGAAGGGGTTTCCAACGAGATAGTCAAGAAATCTATGAACTCCGGGAAGAAAAGAATAAAAACACTTGGAACTAGAATTTATTCGTCAATAATAAACTCCGAAGGAAGGAATAAATCAACTCGATGAAAAGAATATGAATTATGTTATGCTTATCCTCCACCAATAAATTGATGAGAAGCAATGGACTTGCATATCACTTATTCTCGTTGAAATGATTAAGGAGGGATATCTCGCGAACTTGCGAAATCTTTATGAACCACCGGTAAGATTGGAATAAAATGAATGGATTGATATGATAACGCCGGAAAAGAACTCTTCAGCGAACCACCGTAAGGAATTAAAGCCGAGTGACGAAAATGAACAAACCACCGGGAAGAAATTGAAATTGAGTGAATACCGCAGAATGAATCACCGGAAAAGAATAAAGCACTTGAGGACAATTAGATTGACGAGAACAAAGAGATCGTAAACTGATTAAAGAATATTTGAACGAAGCACCAGAAAGAATGTGAGATGAACGAAGAGGCATCACTGAAGAATATTTGGAGGATGAAGTTGAAAACTGAGAACGAAGAAATCTTCTGAAATAATGACCTTCGGAGGAACACAAAGAAAAGAATTCATGAAATACTCCGGACGAATGAAAAGAAGAAAGGTTGAACCAACGATGAAAAGAATTGAAAACGAACTTCGAAAGGCACGTGACTGATGGAATCCATACTTATGTCACACTTGAAAAGAATTTCGGAACACTCCGGGAATATAGAAGAGTTAGGTAAGATTCTGGGAAAAGACCTATGGGTTATGAGCCCACCGAAGAGAAACACCGTTGAAATGAAATGAAAAGGAGATGATGCACCAGAACGATTAAAAGACTCAAAGGAGGTGACCACCTCGAATTAATTGGAACACGGACATATTTCCTGAGATGTCCTTGGAACTCCGGAATAATTACATGGCGAGAGGTGAACGAGCAATATCTGAGCTGATGAAAGAATATGAACAACACCGAGAAGTCGGAATTGGAACCACCGGAAAAGAAAAGAGATGAAGAATATCAAACAATAGGAGAATTCATCGGAGAAGGAAAAATATGAAGGATGACAAACTAGACAAGAATTCACCAGTTGAAATAACTGAGGAAAGAATGCAAAGGATTCACACGAGTATGAAGGATACTCGATTAAGGACTCCGGCTCCGAGAAGAAAAAGGGTGGGCGGGTGGGAAAAAGAAAGAACACAACGGACGGGAAAACAACATCGGTTGAAAGAACTGAGGATTGAACTTGCAAAGAAGAAGAGGGTCGAGTCCACTTGACGAGAGATGCACCACATGAAAGACTGACAACGCAACGAACGAAAACTAACCACGTGATCCTAAAAAAATTTGAAGGGGAAGAGGGGTAATTCAAAACACCTACGTCAAGATTCCTCACCAGAGCGACGAAGGGGCAGGGGAGTAAAAATAATTCCTACTCTCCGATATAACTAGACTCCGAAAAAGTTTTCTGCTAGACTCAACAACGGCCAGACTACGATCAATCAAGGGGGCTCCTATTGTCGGTCGAGGCTCTGATACCAACTTGTCAGGCCCAAGATGTGATTCTATCCCGATCACGTGACACTTACGTGATTGGGGCACAACCGCATTTCGGGCGCTTAGCAAGATGGATATCATTACATCGTACCATTACATACATACATGGGGGATACAACAATACATACAAGTCACATGGATACAACAACATCAATACAAAGTATCCGACTACGGATACAAACATGAAAATCACAAAGACATCCATCTGCTATCCCAGGCTGCCGACTCGGAACCTAACCCAAGACTGAAGAAGAAGAAGAAGAAAGAACTCCAACACAACGACATCGCTCTCACGTCAAGACATCAGAAACCTGCACCTGCAACTGTTGTTGTAGTATCTGTGAGCCACGAGGACTCAGCAATCCCATAACCATGGGTAACAAGACTATCAAAGCTTAATAGGTAGGAAGAGGTAAAGTGGTGAGGTTGCAGCAGCGGCTAAGCAATATATGGTGGCTAACTTACGAGTACAAGAATAAGATGAGCATCTACGCAAACGGTCGCAAACTAGTAGTGATCGCTAAAGATCCTGAGCTACTTACGAGTCAAACATAACCCCACCGTGTTCTCTTCTCAAAGTGAAAAGAGACAGTCACAGTTACTCACACAGTGGTGTGTTTTACTTCGGATCCTCTGTCAAGTTTTCTACAACCGGACATTAACAAATTCCAATCTGCCACATAACCGCGGGCACGGCTTTCAAAAGATCATAACCCTGCAGGGGTGTCCCAACTTAGCCCATCACAAGCTCTCACGATCAGCTAAAGTGATAAATATAATATCATCACCCCTAATCTTAGGGAAATCCGATCAGGCTCGGCATCCCGGTGCACAAGACATTTCGACAATGGTTAAACAAGTCCACCAAGACCTCCCGGCGTGCCGACACCCTGATAGTAGCCGCGTGTATCTCGTCTCAGGCCACGTCCGGATAGGTGAGCCTACGGGAGCCAATCCTCGAGTTTCCCCGTGGTGGCCCGCAGTCTCCCCGTTTGGGACCAACACCATCAGCACTGGCCCCCCTGCTATGTAGAAAGAATCCCCGGGGACGCGACCCCCTATGCAATTTTAATTAATTAATTAAGTTGTTATTATGAGCAAATTAAAACCAATGTTGGGCCTTGCTGGAGGAGTTTTATTCAAAGACGAAGTGTCAAGGGGTCCCCATATACCCAACCGTGTAAGGAACGCAAAATCAAGGAACATAATGCCGGTTTATCGGCGCCTAAGGTGTCATGAGTGGAACAAAACACCGAGCAAAAGGCCAAGCCTTCCACCCATGCCCAGTATATAGGTGTGTTATTATACATATAACATATTGTGATATTCCAACAACAAGTTCCCTCCTGGAACGGTATTCATCTTCACCTGCAACTAACAACGCTATAAGAGGGGCTGAGCAAGCGGGTAACATAGCCAAACAATGGTTTTGCTAGGAAGGTTTCAAAGGTTAGAGGTTTCATGGCAACAAGGAGAGGGGCTGACAATAAGATGGGTAGCGCGACAAATAACGATAGCATCGAGACACTAAGCATGGCAATAATAGTAAAGGTATCCAAGGGTATGGTCATCTTGCCTGAGATCCCGCAAGGAAGAAGAACGGATCCATGAAGAAGACGAAGAAGAAGCCTTGATGAAGAACCACAGGTAGACGAACGAATCCTCACGAACGCAACGGAACAAGCACTAACGAGAAGAAGCAATCAACACGGTAAACACACCATACGAGACATGACAATATGCTCAATCAAGTATGATGCAAGACAGTTCTATATAGGATGCACTACAAGTCTATACAGGAAGCATAACATGACAAGGTAGGAAGCACAGAAAAACAAAACACGAACATGACAATATGCTCAACCAAGTAGGATGCACGACAAGTCTACATATGATGCACAGCAAGTCTATACAGGAGGCAAAACATGGCAAGGTAGGAAGCACAACAAAACAACACAAGTCTATATATGACACAGTACATGGCAAGGTATGATGCATGAAAAGTCTATACAGGAAGCAATACATGGCAAGGAAGGAAACACAACAAAACAACACAAGTCTATATATGACGCATTACATGGCAAGGTATGATGCATGAAAAGTCGATACATGAAGCAATACATGACAAGGTAGGAAGCACAGAAAAATAACACAAGTTTATATATGATGCAATACATGGCAAGGTATGATGCATGACAAGTCTATACAGGAAGCAATACATGGCAAGGTAGGAAGCACAGAAAAACAACACAAGTTTATATATGATGCAATACATGGCAAGGTATGATGCACTGCAGATGCACTTAGGATGCATTACATGACAACATATAAAGCACACCAGAACAACACAAGAACAAGACAATAAGCGCAAGCAAGTAGGAAGCAAGACAGATCTATATAGGATGCAAAACATGACAAGGTAGGAAGCACAAAGAAGCAACATAAGAGCAACAAGTTTAAATGAGGCCGGAAGCTACTTAAGACAAATCCGGTAAGCCCTCATATGCATAGTTTGAAATTAGTCCAGATCTGCACAAACCTTAAGTTAAAGTTGTTAAACAGCAATTTAACATGCACCAACATGATCTACACGGAATTCTAGTCAAGTTTCATATAAAGTTTGTTTAATTCGGAACTACGGCCTAGAAGATATGAGCAAAACAAGTTAAACAAGGCAACGGTGCAAGATGCACCCAAACATCAAGCAAACTTACTCCAAACATGTCAACAAGATGATATTATGATTATACATGCAAAATCACACAAGTTTCATATAAGGAACACTCCAAACGGAGCAACGGGCTAAAAGATACACATGAAACAAGATATAACAACAAGCTGAAGTTAACAGCCACATAGCAACTTTGGAGCAAGAAATATATACTCTACATCACTCAAACATGGTGACAAGAAGCATGGACATGAAGTATACATATCCTACAGCAAACAACTCCATTGGAGCATCTCCATAGGAGGCATGGATCAATAGCAACAAGCTACAACATTTTGATCATGACAATAAAAACCTGACAGCAATATTTTATAGCAACTTGGGAGCAAGAATTAAATAAGCTACAACAAGTCAAATGAGCAAGTGAAGGCATGAATGGATAGACAACAACATATACAACAAGGAATGATCAATGGCCACCCCAAAACTAACATGGATTTACCTAGGGCATCAAGCAAACATAGCATCAGGATATTACAGATTCCAGACTTAGTGAAATTTCACTAAGTGTTAAAACAGTAACATTATCATGGCATGTTTACAAGCATGTTTAAGTCACCTCAAGGCATATCATAGCAAATGGTTTGCACCACAGCAAAGAACACATCATGGAGATTCTCAAACACCAAGGCATGTGACAAGGGGACAAACACAACAATAGCAACGAGCTCCTCAACTAGGCATCTCGTAACAAGTCACAAAACCTAACAGCCACATGCACTTTTGCAACAGAGATAAACATGGCAATATGAACTCAAACAAGCATGCTATAGCAACCAACATGAAGAGCATCTCATGATGAACATTTTGACATATCATTTGCATCATTTGGATAAACATGCACCAAGTTATCATATCTCAAACATAGCAACAAAATATCAAGTAGCAGCAGTTTATAACAAGTAGCACTCTTGCAACAGATATTAGAGCATCTAGATGAAGTTAAATGAGCATGGCACAATGGAACAAAGTGTTGAGCATATCACCACGATCATTTTGACATATCATACACTCAATTTGGACAAGCACACAAAAAGTTACAGGCATACAAAGATGCAACATTAAGCAGTTTTCTGGGGACTTAGCAAAAAAAAACACAGCACCTCGGGAAAGGGACATGTCCTGAGGCAGCGCACACTTCTGGCGGTGGGACCCGCGGGGCAGTGTCACACAGAGGTCAACACGGACCGGGTCGGTTGCTGCAGCGGATCGGGTCGCGGACCCGGCGACCCGACAAGGCAGAGGCTGCCCGCAGCGGGCGGCGACCTCATTGCGGCGGAGCTGGCGACCTGGACGGGGTCGAGGGCGAGGCAGGCGGTGACGGGGAGCCGCGGTCTAGTAGAGGAGCTCGGGCTTGCTCCCATGGCGGCAGTGGCGCGGGCGGCTGGAGCTCTCCGGCGAAGAGGCGGGCCAGCCGACGAGGACGGGGCCGAAGACGGGATCCGGTGACGGGGCAACGACGAGGACGCAGGGGATGGGAGGGATCTCCGGCGAAGCTCGCAGGTGGCCGCGGCGCGGAGTTTGGTGAGGCCGGCGTCGAGGGATCTCCCGATCCAACCGAGCGGCCGATCCGCTGCGGGAACGACGGTGCAGGGCACGGGGCCCACTCGCGGTTCGGGCGGGCCGGCCTGGGCCTCACGGGCCGGCGGGGAAGTGGGGTTGGGCGACATGGCTGGAGGGCGCTGGGCAGCTGGGGAGGAGGCCAAGTGGCGGCGGGGAAGTGGTCCCACGCGGAAAACAAGGGGAGGCGGCGGCTGCTGCGTGGGGAAGGCTGGCTGCACGATTTACGAGGCAGAGGGGGCTAGGGGTTAGGGAAATGGCCAGATTAGCTAGGGGTGTCCAAAAATGGACTAGGGGGACTTATATATAGGGAAAATGGCTAGGGTTTGGGGTTTTTGGAGCGTTCCGGAGCCATCGGATCGCGATCCAACGGCAACGGAGCGAAGGGGGAGTAGGCTGGGCCTAGTTGGGCTGTGTAGAAGACCTTGGGCTTAGGGAAGAGAAGAGAGGGAGAGGCCCGCGGATGTTTTTGGAGACCGAAAACGTCCGACGAATTAACCGGCGACTAGTGCCGCTATATATATCCGTTGGGCTATCAAACGAGCTCCGAATGCGACGAAATTTGGCAGGCGGCCTGTCTACACTATAATAAGACCACACGCCAAGTTTCACCCCATTCCGAGAACATTTTTCGGCCACTTATAAAATAAATATTCGGAGGCACCGTGGGCGTGTGTGAGTGTGTCTGGGCTCAGAACTGACAACAGAGAGAACGAGGGGAGTCGGGCGGATGCAAGTTTTGAAAACATGATGATGCAACACACATGATGACATGGCAAGATGCAACACGCAAGCAGATGACATGGCAAAGGCAACGAATATCTAGCTGACACCTGGCGCACCGGTCTCGGGGTGTCACAACACTCCCCTACTAACAAGAGATATCATCCCGAGATCTTAGGAACGAGACGGAAGGGAAAAGGAAGAACAAAGTTCTTCGAGGAGAAAAGAGTGAAGCAAAGAACCTTGAGAGGTTGAACAAAATGAAAGAAGGATACAACGGAGATGAACGAAGTTGCAAAGACTTCGTTAAACAAGAGGAAAAAAGAATACGACGATAATCAAGGAGGTTGAAAGGCACGAAACAAGAGCTGAAGGAATAAGACTGAATTCAAAACCACTCCGGTTAATAAGAGAAACAAAGGAGTTTGAACGAAGTAATTCGGGCAGCACTCCGGCTGAAACTGAAAGAAATAGCACACCGGTCAAACAAGAATGGAATAGAACCAGAACTTGAAAAGATGAAACGAAAACATGACGAAATGAACAAGACAATGCCTCCGGAAAAATTGAGAGAACGGAAATCACGAATGAATTTAAAAGAGCATCCTCAAAGAAGGACTTGAATGGAGTTGTTGATAAAATCAACAACAAAAGAATGAGCTTGTTGTGGACTTATGTAAACATCTCAAAACTTGAGGTGAATTATGCCGCAACCAAAAGATGGATTAGCTGAGAATGAAGAAATGCAAAACTCCCTTCAAAAGAATGCGGAGAATTATTTGCACTCGAGAGGCAAAAGAATAAGAATGCTTGAGCTTTGAGCCAAAAGAATTTGGTGAACACTAGAAGAATGAATTAAATGATGGAGAACCACCATGAAGAACTCCGGTAAAACGAAAGGATTATGATATAGAAATGACGGGCGAAAAGACTAAGATAAAAGCCTTGCGATGATTAGAAGGGGTTTCCAACGAGATAGTCAAGAAATCTATGAACTCCGGGAAGAAAAGAATAAAAACAATTGGAACTAGAATTTATTCGTCAAGAATAAACTCCGAAGAAAGGAATAAATCAACTCGATGAAAATAATAAGAATTATGTTATGCTTATCCTCCACCAATAAATTGATGAGAAGCAATGGACTTGCATATCACTTATTCTCGTTGAAATGATTAAGGAGGGATATCTCGCGAACTTGCGAAATCTTTATGAACCACCGGTAAGATTGGAATAAAATGAATGGATTGATATGATAACGCCGGAAAAGAACTCTTGAGCGAACCACCGTAAGGAATTAAAGCCGAGTGACGAAAATGAACAAACCACCGGGAAGAAATTGAAATTGAGTGAATACCGCAGAATGAATCACCGAAAAAGAATAAAGCATTTGAGGACAATTAGAATGACGAGAACGAAGAGATCGTGAACTGATTAAAGAATATTTGAACGAAGCACCGGAAAGAATGTGAGACGAATGAAGAGGCATCACTGAAGAATATTTGGAGGATGAAGTTGAAAACTGAGAACGAAGAAATCTTCTGAAATGATGACCTTCGGAGGTACACGAAGAAAAGAATTCATGAAATACTCCGGACGAATGAAAAGAAGAAAGGTTGAACCAACGATGAAAAGAATTGAAAACGAACTTCGGAAGGCACGTGACTGATGGAATCCATACTTACGTCACACTTGAAAAGAATTTCGGAACACTCCGGGAATATAGAAGAGTCAGGTAAGATCCTGGGAAAAGACCTGTGGGTTATGAGCCCACCGAGGAGAAACACCGTTGAAATGAAATGAAAAGGAGATGATGCACCAGAACGATTAAAAGACTCAAAGGAGGTGACCACCTCGAATTAATTGGAACACGGACAAATCTCCTGAGATGTCTTCGGAACTCCAGAATAATTACATGGCGAGAGGTGAACAAGCAATATCTGAGCTGATGAAAGAATATGAACAACACCGAGAAGTTGGAATTGGAACCACCGGAAAAGAAAAGAGATGAAGAATATCAAACAATAGGAGAATTCATCGGAGAAGGAAAAATATGAAGGATGACGAACTAGACAAGAATTCACCAGTTGAAATAACTGAGGAAAGAATGCAAAGGATTCACACGAGTATGAAGGATACTCGATTAAGGACTACGGCTCCGAGAAGAAAAAGGGTGGGCGGGTGGGAAAAAGAAAGAACACAACGGACGGGAAAACAACATCGGTTGAAAGAATTGAGGATTGAACTTGCAAAGAATAAGAGGGTCGAGTCCACTTGACGAGAGATGCACCAGATGAAAGACTGACAATGCAACGAACGAAAACTAACCACGTGATCCTAAAAAAATTTGAAGGGGAAGAGGGGTAATTCAAAACACCTACGTCAAGATTCCTCACCAGAGCGACGAAGGGGCAGGGGAGTAAAAAGAATTCCTACTCTCCGATATAACTAGACTCCGAAAAAGTTTTCTGCTAGACTCAACAACGGCCAGACTACGATCAATCAAGGGGGCTCCTATGGTCGGTCGAGGCTCTGATACCAACTTGTCAGGCCCAAGATGCGATTCTATCCCGATCACGTGACACTTACGTGATTGGGGCACAACCGCATTTCGGGCGCTTAGCAAGATGGATATCATTACATCGTACCATTACATACATACATGGGGGATACAACAATACATACAAGTCACATGGATACAACAACATCAATACAAAGTATCCGACTACTGATACAAACATGAAAATCACAAAGACATCCATCTGCTATCCCAGGCTGCCGACTCGGAACCTAATCCAAGACTGAAGAAGAAGAAGAAGAAAGAACTCCAACACAACGACATCGCTCTCACGTCAAGACATCAGAAACCTGCACCTGCAACTGTTGTTGTAGTATCTGTGAGCCACGAGGACTCAGCAATCCCATAACCATGGGTAACAAGACTATCAAAGCTTAATAGGTAGGAAGAGGTAAAGTGGTGAGGTTGCAGCAGCGGCTAAGCAATATATGGTGGCTAACTTACGAGTACAAGAATAAGATGTGCATCTACGCAAACGGTCGCAAACTAGTAGTGATCGCTAAAGATCCTGAGCTACTTACGAGTCAAACATAACCCCACCGTGTTCTCTTCTCAAAGTGAAAAGAGATAGTCACGGTTACTCACACAATGGTGTGTTTTACTTCGGATCCTCTATCAAGTTTTCTACAACCGGACATTAACAAATTCCAATCTACCACATAACTGCGGGCACGGCTTTCGAAAGATCATAACCCTGCAGGGGTGTCCCAACTTAGCCCATCACAAGCTCTCACGATCAGCTGAAGTGATAAATATAATATCATCACCCCTAATCTTAGGGAAATCCGATCAGGCTCGGCATCCCGGTGCAGAAGACATTTAGACAATGGTAAAACAAGTCTAGCAAGACCTCCTGGCGTGCCGACACCCTGATAGTAGCCGCGCGTATCTCGTCTCAGGCCACGTCCGGATAGGTGAGCCTACGGGAGCCAATCCTCGAGTTTCCCCGTGGTGGCCCGCAGTCTCCCCGTTTGGGACCAACACCATCAGCACTGGCCCCCCTGCTATGTAGAAAGAATCCCCGGGGACGCGACCCCCTATGCAATTTTAAATAATTAATTAAGTTGTTATTATGAGCAAATTAAAACCAATGTTGGGCCTTGCTGGAGGAGTTTTATTCAAAGACGAAGTTTCAAGGGGTCCCCATATACCCAACCGTGTAAGGAACGCAAAATCAAGGAACATAATGCCGGTTTATCGGCGCCTAAGGTGGCATCAGTGGAACAAAACACCAAGCAAAAGTTCCCTCCTGGAACGGTATTCATCTTCACCTGCAACTAACAATGCTATAAGAGAGGCTGAGCAAGCGGGTAACAGAGCCAAACAATGGTTTTGCTAGGAAGGTTTCAAAGGTTAGAGGTTTCATGGCAACAAGGAGAGGGGCTGACAATAAGATGGGTAGCGCGACAAATAACGATAGCATCGAGACACTAAGCATGGCAATGATAGTAAAGGTATCCAAGGGTATGGTCATCTTGCCTGAGATCCCGCAAGGAAGAAGAACGGATCCATGGAGAAGACGAAGAAGAAGCCTTGAAGAAGAACCACAGGTAGACGAATGAATCCTCACGAACGCAACGGAACAAGCACTAACGAGAAGAAGCAAGCAACACGGTAAACACACCACACGAGACATGACAATATGCTCAATCAAGTATGATGCAAGATAGTTCTATATAGGATGCACTACAAGTCTATACAGGAAGCATAACATGACAAGGTAGGAAGCACAGAAAAACAACACAAGAACATGACAATATGCTCAACCAAGTAGGATGCACGACAAGTCTACATATGATGCACAACAAGTCTATACAGGAGGCAAAACATGGCAAGGTAGGAAGCATAGCAAAACAACACAAGTCTATATATGATGCATTACATGGCAAGGTATGATGCATGAAAAGTCTATACAGGAAGCAATACATGACAAGGTAGGAAGCACAGAAAAACAACACAAGTTTATATATGATGCAATACATGGCAAGGTATGATGCATGACAAGTCTATACAGGAAGCAATACATGGCAAGGTAGGAAGCACAGAAAAGCAACACAAGTTTATATATGATGCAATACATGGCAAGGTATGATGCACTGCAGATGCACTTAGGATGCATTACATGACAACATAGGAAGCACACCAGAACAACACAAGAACAAGACAATAAGCTCAAGCAAGTAGGAAGCAAGACAGATCTATATAGGATGCAAAACATGACAAGGTAGGAAGCACAGAGAAGCAACATAAGAACAACAAGTTTAAATGAGGCCGGAAGCTACTTAAGACAAATTCGGTAAGCCCTCATATGCATAGTTTGAAATTAGTCCAGATCTGCACAAACCTTAAGTTAAAGTTATTAAACAGCAATTTAACATGCACCAACATGATCTACACGGAATTCTAGTCAAGTTTCATATAAAGTTTGTTTAATTTGGAGCTACGGCCTAGAAGATATGAGCAAAACAAGTTAAGCAAGGCAACGGTGCAAGATGCACCCAAACATCAAGCAAACTTACTCCAAACATGTTAACAAGATGATATTATGATTATACATGCAAAATCACGCAAGTTTCATATAAGGAACACTCCAAACGGAGCAACGGGGTAAAAGATACACATGAAACAAGATATAACAACAAGCTGAAGTTAACAGCCACATAGCAACTTTGGAGCAAGAAATATATACTCTACAGCACTCAAACATGGTGACAAGAAGCATGGACATGAAGTATACATATCCTACAGCAAACAACTCCATTGGAGCATCTCCATAGGAGGCATGGATCAATAGCAACAAGCTACAACATTTTGATCATGACAATAAAAACCTGACAGTAATATTTTATAGCAACTTGGGAGCAAGAATTAAATAAGCTACATCAAGTCAAATGAGCAAGTGAAGGCATGAATGGATAGACAACAACATATACAACAAGGAATGATCAATGGCCACCCCAAAACTAATATGGATTTACCTAGGGCATCAAGCAAACATAGCATCAGGATATTACAGATTCCAGACTTGAAATTTCACCAAGTGTTAAAACAGTAACATTATCATGGCATGTTTATAAGCATGTTTAAGTCACCTCAAGGCATATCATAGCAAATGGTTTGCACCACAGCAAAAAACACATCATGGAGATTCTAAAACACCTAGGCATGTGACAAGGGGACAAACACAACAATAGCAACGAGCTCCTCAACTAGGCATCTCGTATCAAGTCACAAAACCTAACAGCCACATGCACTTTTGCAACAGAGATAAACATGGCAATATGAACTCAAACAAGCATGCTATAGCAACCAACATGAAGAGCATCTCATGATGAACATTTTGACATATCATTTGCATCATTTGGATAAACATGCACCAAGTTATCATATCTCAAACATAGCAACAAAATATCAAGTAGTAGCAGTTTATAACAAGTAGCACTCTTGCAACAGATATTAGAGCATCTAGATGAAGTCAAATGAGCATGGCACAATGGAACAAATTGTAGAGCATATCACCACGATCATTTTGACATATTATACACTCAATTTGGACAAGCACATAAAAAGTTATAGGCATACAAAGATGCAACATTAAACAGTTTTCTGGGGACTTAGCAAAAAAAAACACAGCACCTCGGGAAACGGACATGTCCAGAGGCAGCGCACACTTCTGGCGGCGGGACCCGCGGGGCAGTGCCACAGAGAGGTCAACGCGGACCGGGTCGGTTGCTGCAGCGGATCGGGTCGCGGATCCGGCGACCCGGCAAGGCAGAGGCGGCCCGCAGCGGGCGGCGACCTCGTTGCGGCGGAGCTGGCGACCTGGACGGGGTCGAGGTCGAGGCAGGCGGCAACGGGGAGCCGCGGTCTAGCAGAGGAGCTCGGGCTTGCTCCCATGGCGGCAGTGGCGCGGGCAGCTGGAGCTCTCCGGCGAGGAGGCGGGCAGGCGACAAGGACGGGGCCGAAGGTGGGATCCGGTGACGGGGCAACGATGAGGACGCAGGGAACGGGAGGGATCTCCGGCGAAGCTCGCAGGTGGCCGCGGCGGCGGAGTTTGGTGAGGCCGGCGTCGAGGGATCTCCCGATCCAACCGAGCGGCCGATCCGCTGCGGGAACGACGGTGTAGGGCACGGGGCCCACACGCGGTTCGGGTGGGTCGGCCTGGGCCTCACGGGCCGGCGGGGAAGTGGGGTTGGGCGACATGGCTGGAGGGCGCTGGGCAGCTGGGGAGGAGGCCAAGTGGCGGCGGGGAAGTGGTCCCGCGTGGAAAACAAGGGGAGGCGGCGGCTGCTGCGTGGGGAAGGCTGGCTGCACGATTTACGAGGCAGAGGGGGCTAGGGGTTAGGGAAATGGCCAGATTAGCTTAGGGGTGTCCAAAAATGGACTAGGGGGACTTATATATAGGGAAAATGGCTAGGGTTTGGTGTTTTTGGAGCGTTCCGGAGCCATCGGATCGCGATCCAACGGCAACGGAGCGAAGGGGGAGTAGGCTGGGCCTAGTTGGGTTGTGTAGAAGACCTTGGGCTTAGGGAAGAGAAGAGAGGGAGAGGCCCGCGGATGTTTTCGGAGACCGAAAACGTCCGACGAATTAACCGGCGACTAGTGCCGCTATATATATCCGTTGGGCTATCAAACGAGCTCCGAATGCGACGAAATTTGGTAGGCGACCTGTCTACACTATAATAAGACCACACACCAAGTTTCACCCCATTCCGAGAACATTTTTCGGCCACTTATAAAATAAATATTCGGAGGCACCGCGGGCGCATGTGAGTGTGTCTCGGCTCAGTACGGACAACGGAGAGGACGAGGGTACTCGGGCGGATGCAAGTTTTGAAAACATGATGATGCAACACACATGATGACATGGCAAGATGCAACACGCAAGCAGATGACATGGCATAGGCAACGGATATCTAGCTGACACCTGGCGCACCGGTCTTGGGGTGTCACACCGCACCACCTCCACCAGATCGGTGACTCCACGCTGAATCCATCCCTGCCCTTAGCTCGCCCTGCCGTGCCCCGAATCATCGCCGGTGAGCTCGCCGGCCGTCTGCCGGAGGGTTAGGGATGACAGGCGGGCCCCGCCTGTCGGCCTCCCCTCGCCCTCGCCCCTCTCTTCTCTCACTGACGCCGGGCCCCGCCCGTCAGGTTTGAAACCCTGGCACGCGCGCTGGCACCCGTGCGGTGGGCTAAATCACCCTCGGCCTGCTGCACTGTGGCCGTTCTGGCCCAGTTGCACAGGGCCCTTTTTCCTTTTCTTTTCTGTGGGATTTTTAAATAATTCCACATAATTAAATATTTATCCAAATGAATTAATTCCAGTTCCTAAAAACTTGTAAAATCCGACCTATTTAATGATGTCACTTTCATCCATATCCATGGACCTATTCTGTTCTGTTCAAATTTAAATTCATATTTGAACACTAAAACCTCTGTTCAAAAACTCATGTACCCCATTCTGTCACTCCAAAACTCAAACTAAGAATTTTTGCCATCTTAGTTTTCCCTCTAGTATTTGATAAAAATGAGTTGACATTTTTCTGAGCACTTTGGTTTTTCTGTTTTTATTGTGGTCTTATTTTCCCGTTGTTTATTGCGACGATTAGATACCGTGTTTGACGAGGTTGCTGAAGAAGAAGGAGGGGAAGGATTTGAAGACCTTGAAGACCAAGCCAATCCAGGCAATCAGCCCTTTGACCATGATACCTTTGTGTTCCTCGGAACCCATTTATTTCCGAATGCATGATGATAAGAGTGACGGTGGTGACCTAGTTGAGAGCCACCACATGATGCATGCCTTACTCATGAACTAGCTATGTGCTTAGATGCAATGCAAATGATTAGTAGTGATGCTTAGTGATGCATGTGTGCCATGAAACCTTCGTGGTTACATTCATTTCAAAAAACCCATAGGGTGCCCCTAATGCCCGAGGGTGATGTTGAGTTAGGTCATCACTTGAGGAAGAAGTGGTGTGCCAAGAAAGATCTTGTGTGTGGGTGAAATGATGGATTAGATTTATGTGTGACTACCGTCCCAACCAAACATGTGCAACCACTCTACCCCTTATGGGACGGGGCATTATTGATTACTTAGGCCAGTACTAGCATGGTGCCCACATACTAGTGACGGGGAAGACTTGAGGTCTTTCCCGGGACGGGGTCGTGCTTGGATAGGCGACCATGACTGTTTTCACAGGGCACCGGGCACACCGTTGGTCCCTTCGTGTATGCGTGACATTGAAAATAGGGCAAGTCCCATGATCTATTGTTTGTACTCGAGGGCTGTGCACCAACGAGTGGACCCTATGTTAGTGTCGTCTAGGGAAAGATAATGACCGGGTGCTTCCCCCGAGTACTTGAGGTACTGCGGGATCGTGGGTGACACGAAAGCTTCCCGGATCTTGTGGGTAAAGTGCGCAACCTCTGCAGAGTGTAAAACTATTCGAATAGCCGTGTCCACGGTCATGGATAGTTGGGCGGTGCTACTTAAACTATGTCCAAAAATTTACAATGACGGTGAAAGTATGCGTGTCAAGGTGGTGACTTGACTCGTTGAGTTGAATCCTATTCATGTTGATATCTGTAACCTGTCTTCGTGGTTACCCAAACTTATTGATGCATGTTTCATGATGGAAGAATATTTAATCTAGCTTGTAGCTAGACTGCTCGTTGTTGTATATTTGCATTGTTACCTTGAACCAAATCATGGGTTGTTTGCGAGTACATTCAAAGTACTCATTGGCTTGCCACTGGTTATTTAATTGGCGAGGCATGGAGGAGCAGGAATTTGAAGAAGAATTATATGGAGATGAACATGCGAACTAGGACGCTTTCCCAGTCGGAATGCCTGTAGGGTTAAGGCAGATGACATGGGTTCTACTTATCTACGAAGACTTTTGCTATTCGAGTTATTTGCTATTCAGCCCTTGAGGCTTTATCTATGTAAGAATTGGCCATAATGGTCATAGTTTGTGTAAGACGGTATGTATGGATGTAAGACTCTTGTTATTCAGCTTCTGTGTGTTCAGTGAGCATTGATCTCTGGGATCACTGTACACGTGCATTCGGTGATCTCAACTCTTAAGTCGGGGTCCCCACAGAGCTGGTATCAGAGCCATCCTGACTGTAGGAAGCCTTAGTTAGCATGGGCGTTAGTTAGATGAGACCTTTTTCAAAAAACCTTCTGAACCTCTCTTCTTTTCTAATCCTTACCAACCTGAGATATCATCGGCTTATTAACCTCTCCTATTCAACCTTTGTAGATGGCCGCTGTACCTGAAGAGCACCTGACCACTGGGTTTCCCTTGCTTCTCGAGGATAGCCTCCAGGAGTGCCAGTTCTACCGAGCGCCCATCCTCACCTACCTTGAGCATTGGGTTAGCGACACTGAGGTGGAGTACCATGTGGAAGTGATCGTGAAGGCAAATGATCCTCCCACAAGTTGGTTCTTCGAGGGACCCCAGATGGCAACACTACCTCTCGCTGTCGAGGCTGCTGCACTCAAGGCACTGACCCGTCTCCGCGAGCTTCTTCCGGAGATGGCAGCCAAGATGACAACCCGCTTCTTGCCTTACCGGAAGGAAGGTGAAGATGAAAGCAGTGCACAAGCCGCTGCACTGAAGGAAGGACTTCCACTTCGATTCCAGACCTACTTCAGCCTATGTGCCGACAGCTTGGCACAAGATTTGGCCTCGGAATCGATGAAGCTCCGAGAAGAACTTCACAAGACCAAGGCACTTCTTTGTCGAGCACAAGAGAAGACAATAGGATCAAGAAGGAAGGTGCGCCTCCCGGACAGTCCGCTATCGTGTACCGAGGCGGAAGGCCCTTGGGAGATGTATCTTCCAAGGATGAAGAACCACCCCGGCGACATCGTATGATGACAAGGGAATATCGCAAGCTTTTCCCTGCACCACCGACAAAACACCACCGTATCCAACTCCTCCACTCCCCCACAACCTCAAGTGACAAGGGGGCCCAGACAGATGAAGACAAGGAGGAAGACCCAGAAGAGCCAGAATACGCGACCGATCATTCCGCCGTTTAGGCATTATTCGCAACTCGGATATGCCAGTTCGTGACCTCTACGGCAGGATAGGTCGTGTAACCCCTATGCGCAGTCGAGTCCTTGTATGGTTCATATGAAGCCATCTAGTGTTTGCTTTTGTTGTGTTTGGATGTACGTCGTATTCTCCCTTCGGGAATATGTAAACGACTACATCACTCATTTGAATTTTAATGAATGTGTTTGGCGCTTTCGGCCCTTGCATGATTTGATTAGTGTCACACCCACCCCCTTACTAGGCACCCATCTTTATTGCTTTCCCTCTTCCAAATCATGAGACCTTTTACCTCTCCAACAGGATGCCTATTGTAACTCGTACTGGTACCTCTACCCAATAGCCTGAAGCCGGAGCATCCGCCCAATCAAAGGCCGGCCACGACCAAACCAACGACCAAGCTCCACCACCACCACCTCCTCCGAACATGGACATGGCTCAGCTTCTCCAAGCTTTCCGAGAGGAACACCAAGCCAACACCGCAGCCCTTCAGATGATTGCTCAAGCTATCACCAACAACCGCCAGCCGGCGGGGAATGGCAATGGACGTTCCACGTTGGCAGAGTTCAAGAAGCATGCACGCCAACTTTCATCGAGACTGCTGAACCCTTGGATGCAGACGACTGTGTCCGCACCATTGAGGACTTACTGGAACTAGTCGGATGCACCGAAGACCGCGAGAAGGTGGCTTATTCTGCCCACTGCCTCGGGGGGACTGCTAGAGCTTGGTGGGATGGATTCAAGGTCATGCATGCTGGGCAAGACATCACTTGGGACAACTTCAAGGCAGAATTCCGCAAGGCCCATATTCCTTCCGGAATCATGGCTATTAAAAAGCGTGAGTTTCGAGCCCTGAAGCAAGGAAGTGGCTGTAATTCCCAGGATGGAACTATACCTCCTACGTGTCGAGGCACAACTTAAAGGTATAAGTCCATCCTAGAATGATCTCAAGTTTGGTAATCTTTGCACATCTCATGTAAAAGAGGGGATTGTAAACATAAAAATAGTTGGCTTACACTCGCCACGTCACACAAATACAATACATGTCTCAAACATCATACATTAAGAACATCACAACCCTCTAAGGGCAAAATCCAAATGTCAAGATACCAAACTTAAATAAAATCCACAGGCCGGATCGAATCCTAGTAGAAGTCTCCACTACTGATCATCAGGATAACGAACATAGTATCGACTACGCTCCTCGTCGTACTCCCAGTCTAGCTCGGTGCCATCACCTGGATAGCTCACAACTGGACCTGCATCTGGTGTGGTGAAGTAACTGTGAGCCACAGAGGACTCAGCAATCCCGTTCTCGAGTAACAAGACTATTTAAGCCTTGGGAGAGGGTAAGGCTGAAGAAAAGAATAAGTGTCTGCAGCAGCAACTAGCAACTAGCTTACGTGAGAGAGAGCGAGAAGAGAAGTGCCTCGGTCGAGAGATGATCACGAAGTGATCCTAGCTACAGCTCAACAAACATAACCCCACCGTGTTCAACTCCCGAATCCCCATTCGGAAATTGACAGTCACGGTACACACGCTGGTAGTGTATTGAAAACATTGTGTCAAGTTATCTACAACCGGATATTAACAAGCTCCCATCTGCCACATAACCGCGGGCACGGCTTTCGAAAGTTCATAACCCTGCAGGGGTGTTCCAACTTGACCCATTACAAGCCCACGATCCGCGGAGTCGCAACTCCAAAGTGGGAAGACCCGAGTATTCTCGGAATCCCGTGCTCAAGATAATCCGAACTAAGGTAAGGCTAATCCAGCAAATCCTCCCGGCGTGTCGACACCCTGATAGTAGCCGCGCGTATCTAAGTCTCAGGACACGACCGGATGGGCGAAGCTACGGGTTTTTACCAGCCCTTGAGTTTCCTCGAGGTGGCCCCGCAGGCTCCCCGTTTCGGACCAACACTCATGTGGAGCACTGGCCCGGGGTTGTTGATTAAGAAAAAGGGTTTAACTCCCTATGCAAGTTTAATTTGTTATTAGGCAAATAGTACCAATGTTGGGACTTGCTGGAAAAGACTTAGCACTTAGCGGTTTATCGAGGGGGTCCCATACACCCCAACCGTGTTAGGAACGCATAATCAAGGAACATAACACCGGTTTATACGGTTCCTAACGGCATGAGTGGAACAAATCACCAAGCAAAAGGCTTAGCCTTCCACCCTTGCCAATATATAGATGATTTCATTTTTAAGCATTATATAGTGTGATATAACCCAACAAAACTTCAACATGAAGCAAGCATCTTCGATCTTCACCTGCAACTAGCAATGCTATAAGAAGGGCTGAGCGAAGCGTACTTAGCCAAGCAACGGTTTGCATAGGTAGGGTGGTTAATCATGGCAATGGTTACAAATAGGAGGCTGACAGGAAGAACATGGGCATCGAGGCAAAACTATAGAGCGGAACTGCTAGCAATAGGCAAAGATAGTAATGTTATCGGGGTTCGGTCATCTTGCCTGAAGTGTAGTCGTTCGGATCGTAAGAAGGGTCCTCGTGCTCAACCTCGTTGGTAACCTCGTGCTCGTACTCGTACTCGGTCTCAGCTTCCGGCTCTAAACAATACAATCACACAAGGCACAAATCAACAAGATGCAATGCGCACTCGAAAATGATGGATGCATGATGGATGCACTAAGGGAGCACACGGAGCACGGAAAATAGCACTCAAGCAAAACATCTCAAAACATGATAACAATAAGATATTATGAATCTACACAGAAAATCAATCAAGTTTCATATAAGACTCGCTAAAATCGGAGCTACGGGCTAAAAGTTATGCCCGAAACAAGAAATGAGCGAAAGCTGAAAATTACAGCAACATAGCAACTTCGGAGCACAAAATAATTAAGCTACAGCACTCAAACAACATGGTAAAGAGCATGAACAGAAACTAGACATATCCTACAGCAATTAAGTCCAACGGTGCACCCCCAAAGGAGTCACGGATCAATAGCAATAAGCTTGGACATATTGAACTTGACAATAAAATTCTGGCAGCAGAATTTTATTGAAACTTTGGAGCAAAAGATAAACATGCTACAGCCACTTAAATAAGCATGTGAGAACATGAATGGAAAGCCAACAATATATACTACAAGGAACAATCAAGATCCACTCCAAAACTATCATGGTTTGTCCTAGAGCAGCAAGCAAACATGGCATCGGAACGTTACAGATTTCAGACTTAGTGAAAAACCACTAAGTCCTAAAACAGCAGTTTCATCATGGCATCTAAACGAGCAAGTTTAAGTCACCTCGAAACTAAACACGGCAAGTGGTAAGCACCACATCAAAGTACACATGATGGTGGTTCCGAAACACACAAGCATGCATCATGGAGATAAACACAACGATAGCAACGAGCTCAACAAGATGGCATTTCATAACAAGTGAAATAACATCACAGCCACATGGCACTTTGCAACAATGATAAACATGGCAAGAATAAATCTATCATGCAACCTATCACAAGCAACATGTAGAGCATGGCAAGACGAACACGTGGACATGTCATTTGCATCATTCGGACAAACGAGCTAAAAGATATCACATAGCAAAGATGGCATAAAAACATCACATAGCAGCAGTTTATATCGGGATGCACTCTTGCAACAGGAAAACAAGCATCTAGATGACTTCTAACATGCATGACACCAAAAGATAAAACGTAGTGCTATTCACCACGAACGTCTGGACATGCTATTTGCGCGAAACGGACAAACACACTAAAAGATAACAGCAGTTGAATATTGCATCACAGTTCAAAATAGCACCTAGATCTAGGGTTTGAAATAACCTCAGATCTGCAAAAAAAACAACCAACGGGCTTCGGCGGATCTGGCCCAGGCTGGAGAAGAGGAAGCCCAGCCGGCTGGCTGGCGACGGCCCGCGCGGCGGTGGTTACTGGGCCTCGCGGCCTCGGTCGGTGGAGATGCCTCGGTCTAGGGCGGCGGGCTGGTGGAGGCGGCCCGCAGAGGCGATGGAGGTGGCGGTCGGTGGCGTGGGCCTGGCGAGCGGCTGGAGGGCGGCGACGGGGAGTGGACGGAGGGGCCCATGCGGGGGGCCGGGGAAGTGGTCCTGGCCGCTGGGCCTGATGCGGTGGCTGGACTGACGCTGGCGCGACTCGGGTGCGATGCGGGAGACGAAGGCGCTGGCGATCGAGGCCCGATCTGGGAGCGGTAGGATCGATCGAAGACGAAGCGTTGACCGGCTCCTGGCTCGAGGCTTCGAAGGGAATTTGGCTGGATCGGTTGGGATCTGCCAAGTGGAGAGGAGGGGGTAGGTGGATCTGAGAAAAAATAGGGGAAGGAGGAGGAAGAAGCTAGACATGCCAAAATAGACATAGGGGTCTATTATATAGCAGATTTTTAGGGTTTGGGGGATTTGGGGGTGTTAGGAACCCTCCGATCGTGATCCGACGGATCCGATTGTGGGGGAAGTTTAGATGGGCCTAGGAGAGGGTAGTGGGCTGCTGTAGGGGTGTTTCGGCCACAAGTGGAGGCACTTTGGACCACACGAATAACTGTTGGGATAGCAAACGGAGTCCAAACGCGACGAGATTTGACAGGCGGGTTACACACAACAAAACAACAACACACGACAAGTCTCGCGGCACACCGGTAACGTTACACGGCCAAACAACAAGGTAGGCCTACGGGACGCCACGGACACGTGAGGGAGCTCCGGAACGCGAAACGGACAACGGGAAGGAACGCGTGGAACCGGATGCAACCGACAACACAAATGCAATGCGATGCACATGTCTACATGATATGAATGAATGCCACACACTCACACAACAAAACGACGAAAACCCGAAAGACAAAGAACCTGGAATGGAAATAGATGAAGCCGGAGATATATTATATGCCCAAAAGGGAAATTATTACATCCGGGGCATTACAAATTCTCCTCTACTACAAAAAGATCTCGTCCCGAGATCTAGGACTGGAAAAAGGAAGGGTACTCGGAACGAAGATGATCTTCTCGTTCCCACGTAGCCTCTCGGTCGGTGTGATGTGACCACTTGACTTTCAAGAATTTGATGGACTTGTTGCGGGTCTTGCGTTCGGTTTCTTCGAGAATAGCAACTGGATGCTCTCGGTAGGACAGGTCTTGTTGAAGATCAATCTCCTCAAACGGAATCATGCGCTCAGGTGCCTTGAAGCATTTGCGAAGTTGAGACACATGGAAGACATCATGAACATTGGCGAAGTTTGAAGGGAGCTCAAGTTGATAGGCTAGATCGCCTCTTTTGCCAAGAATCTTGAAAGGCCCGACGTATCTAGGAGCAAGCTTTCCTTTGATACCGAATCTTTGGGTGCCTTTCATCGGAGAAACACGGAGATAGACATGATCACCGATGTTGAAAGCCAAATCACGATGCTTGCCGTCATAGTAGCTCTTCTGACGCGACTGAGCGGCCTTGAGATTCTCACGTATGACTTTGCACATTTCTTCGGCTTCTGAGATCAAGTCATTGCCAAGAAGTTGACGTTCGCCTGTTTCAGACCAGTTGAGAGGGGTACGACACTTTCTGCCATAGAGGATTTCAAACGGAGCTTTGCCGGCACTTGCTTGAAAGCTGTTGTTGTAAGAGAACTCGGCAAATGGAAGGCAGTCTTCCCATTTCATGCCAAAAGATATGACACAGGCTCGGAGCATGTCTTCTAGAATCTGATTCACTCGCTCGACTTGACCACTAGTCTGAGGGTGAAAAGCAGTGCTGAACCTGATCTTAGTGCCCATGGCGGACTGAAAGGAGTCCCAGAACCTTGAAGTGAACAAACTTCCACGGTCTGAGGATATAACTTGAGGAATGCCATGTAAGGACACAATTCTGGAAGTGTACAGCTCTGCCAATTGAGCTGCATTGATTGATTCTTTGACTGGCAGGAAGTGAGCGACTTTGGTAAGCTTGTCGATCACCACGAAGATAGAATCATTTCCTCGCTTGGATTTAGGAAAGCCAGTGACGAAGTCCATTTCAATGTGGTCGAACTTCCACTCGGGAATAGGAAGAGGTTGGAGAAGACCGGCTGGACGTTGATGTTTTGCTTTCACTCTTCTGCATACATCACATTCATTCACAAATTGGGCAATTTCCCTTTTCATGCGTGTCCACCAGTAAGATTGCTTGAGATCTTGGTACATCTTGGAACTGCCAGGATGAATGGAAAGGAGAGAATCATGCGCTTCTTCCATTATGAGCCTCCTGAGATCACCTTTGGGAACAACGAGTCTGTCCTCGAAGAACAAGGTATCTCTCTCATCAACACGGAAGCACTTGTATTTCGGAATTCCCTTAGCAATACCATGTTTCACCTTCTTCACCATGGTATCCCTGAGTTGGGCCTCACGGACCTGATCTTCCAAGGTAGGAGCAATTTGAAGATTTGCAAGAAAACCCTGCGGAACAACTTGGAGGTTGAGCTTCCTGAATGCTTCACAAAGCTCAGGCTGGCACGGCTTGATAAGAAGGCTGTTGCAATATGCCTTTCTGCTCAAAGCATCTGCAATCACATTCGCCTTGCCAGGAGTGTATTCAATGCTGGGATTATACTCTTGGATCATTTCAACCCAACGAGTCTGGCGGAGGTTCAGATGCGGCTGTGTGAAGATGTACTTCAAGCTCTTGTGATCAGTGAAGATGTCGACCTTTCTGCCCAACAACAGATGTCTCCACGTAATCAAAGCATGTACCACAGCTGCTAGCTCGAGATCATGTGTGGGATAATTCTTCTCACTTGGCTTGAGCTGACGAGAAGTGTATGCCACAATTCTCTTATCTTGCATAAGCACACCACCAAGACCTTGAAGAGAAGCATCACAGAATACTTCATAGGGCTTGGATTCATCTGGAGGAGTCAGAACTGGAGCAGAGACGAGCTTTTCTTTGAGAGTTTTGAATGCCACTTCACACTCTGGAGACCAAAAGTATTTGACATTCTTCTGAAGCAAGTTGGAAAGAGGCTTGGCAATCTTGGAGAAGTTCTCAACGAACCTTCTGCAATAGCTGGCAAGACCCAGAAAACTGCGGAGTTGCTTGACGTTCTGAGGAGCTTCCCAGTTGACAATTGCTTCAACTTTCTCGGGATTAACCGCAATACCGTCAGCTGAGATGATATGGCCCAGGTACAAAACCTTATCGAGCCAAAACTCGCACTTTGAGAACTTGGCATAGAACTTATGCTCACGGAGTCGATCAAGAACCAGACGTAAGTGCTTTTCGTGATCTTCTTCATTCTTGGAAAACACCAGAATATCATCCAGATACACAAGCACAAACTCGCCAGTATAGGGGTTGAAGATGTAGTGCATCATCCTCGAAAAGGTAGGAGGAGCATTGGCGAGACCAAAAGACATGACGGTATACTCGTATGAACCGTAGCTCGTTCTGAAGGCCGTCTTGGGAATGTCTTCCTCGCGAATGCGAATTTGGTGATAGCCCATTCGGAGGTCGAGCTCAGAGAACACTTTAGCTCCTTTGAGCTGCTCGAAGAGTTCGTTGATGTTGGGTAGCGGATACTTGTTCTTTATCATCTTCTTGTTCAATGGCCGGTAATCAACGCAGAGACGCTCCGTGCCATCTTTCTTCTTGACAAATAAGACACCACAGCCTCATGGAGACGTACTAGGCCTGATGAGACCCATACTCTCCTGTTTATCAAGCTGCTTCTTCAATTCCTTCAATTCATCTGGAGAGAGCTTGTACGGACGCCGGCATGCTGGCTCAGTACCCGGCTCGAGTTCAATGACAAATTCCACCTGACGGTGTGGAGGCATGCCTGGAAGTTCTTCAGGAAAGACGTCTTGATATTCGTTCACCACCGGAATTTGGGATATGGCATTAATTTCGCCCTTATCATTGAGAGAGAAAAGCCTGATAGTGTTATCCCTGGAGGCAAAGATAATCACATCTTCATCAGGATGAGTCATCTTGACTTCCTTCTGTGCACAATCAATGTGAGCATCATGCTGAGAAAGCCAATCCATTCCGAGGATGAGGTCAATGTCAGAATTGCCAAGAACCACCGGTTTAGCCAGAAAACGATAATCTCCCATGCGAATAGATACATCCGGAGCATAGACACTAGAAGTCATACGTCTCCCCGGAGAAATGACTTGCAACCTCTGAGGCAAATTTGAAGTGGCAATATTATGCTTGGATGCAAATGGTTGAGACATGAAAGAGCATGAAGCACCCGAATCAAACAAAACTTTAGCTGGAAAAGAGTTCACTGGAAGGTTACCCAAAATGACATCAGAAGAATTCTCCGCTTCAGCTGCACTCATCAGATTGACCCTTGCTTGCTTGGGATTATGCTTGACAATAGCTGAACTCACAGGTGGAGGAGGTGGAAGACGCTTCGGGTTCGGACATCTGTTGGCATAGTGACCTTTCTGAGTGCATTTGTTGCAAGTCACTTCTGAGAGAGGACGGAAATGAGAACCACTTGACTTGGAGCCTTGAGACTGAAACTGGTTCTTCGACTTGTTGCTCGGGTTGGGTGGGTGGGAGAAACCACGTCCACCAGAGTTCTTGTTGTTGGAGTTGTTGGAGTTGTTGTAAGGAGCTCGAATCACTGGAGGAGGAGGAAGCCAGAATTTCTAATGCTTCGAGACCATCTGAGACGATGAGGAAGAGTGAACGGCATCTCGAATTCTCTTTTTAGAAGCCTCCATCTTAAGATGAGCTGCCTCTTGTTTCAAAGCCATGTTATAGAACTTGTCGAATTCATCGGGCTCGAACAAAGTGAGAGCAAGCTGAAGTTCATCTTTGAGACCTCCACGGAACCGGTAGATTTTGCTCTTGGCATCAGGAATGTCTTGCTTAGCATAGCGAGCGAGGTTTTGGAACTTGACATTATACTGATAGACTGTCATAGAGCCCTGCTTCAGGTTGCGGAATTGCTCACGCATACCCTCGATGACACTTGTTGGAATGTGGTGAGAGCGAAAGTCCTTGCAGAAATTCTCCCAAGAGATCACTTGACCTGGCCTGGAGTCTTTGTACTGCTGCCACCAGTCAGCTGCTTGGTCTTTGAGTTGGAAGGCTGCAAACTTCACATAATCCTCTTCCTTCACGTTACTGCACTCAAAATGCTTCTTTATGTCGGTTAACCAATCTTCAGCATCAAGAGGGTCGACACAGTAACTGAAAGCTTTTGGATTATTGGCCAGGAACTGGTTGAGAGTAGCATGGTGCTGCTGGTTGAAGAAGTTGCCTTGATTCCCTGGAACACCCTGATTAGCTTGATTAGCTTGCATCTGCTGCATCATCTGCATCAACATCTGGGTGTTCTGAGTTGTAGTCTGCATAATCGCTCTCCAAGCCTCAGACGGAGGAGGAGGGGAAGGAGGACGTTCTGGGACCTCTTCACCCTCTGGGTTAGCATTGGGAACCCTTTTCGGAGCCATCCTGAAAGAGATGACCACGAATCAACAATTGATTGACAGAAGGTATAAGCTGAATCAATGGAATGAATTGCAACAAGTCTTCACAACAATCATTCGAACAATAGAACGAATGAAATCATTCGAACAAGAGGAACGAATGAAATTCTTAGTTAAATGATAATATCATCTTCACGAGAAGCCACATAGGGGACAAAAGGTAAAATAAGAAAAACAACAAGGTACGGATGGAAACAAACACAAGGTAGGAGTTTCGTTCTAACATCTTTGTGCTGAAAGCTTATGAACGCGTTACGAAAGGGTTTTGCAATCCCCGGATCAGCATAGCCAAGGACCCTTTAAGATGCAACTCCCGATCGGAACATCGGTCATAATACCACTTCACTCAATGTAGAACCCCGAACTCACTAACCTGCATTCGTTGGGAAGAATGCCTACGATCTACTGGATAAACCCACCTATTAATTTCCGAGAGATTCCAGTTATGCAATCAGGTGTTGGGGATACACGGGAAGCACCGCGCAATCAACTCTAAACATACATCCAGGTGTATCCATCCTTCAAAACATAACCAGTCTTTCTCGGAAATTGTCTACCTCGGACCTTCGAAAAGCATCCACTATAACAAGCTATGGCAATACTCCCAAACTACCTCCCCAGTACTGGGTGATGTCGGGGTTATCTTGCCACTGGCCGTATAGGAGAGATTTTCGATGTCGGCCGTCTTAAGTATTTAGTACTGCCGCGATATGCTTGTGACGACAATACCCCGAAGCTCAACTCCCCGGGACACTGCCACAACCCCTAATGACAGGAGGCATCGAGAACAATATTCTCGTCACAAGAACATCGAAACAATCCCAGAATACTCGCGGGATTCCTAAAAAAAATTTGGTGCAGTTTTTGAAGATAGAAGAGACAAGAGTAGACGTCAGGAGTCCTCACCAGAGAGAAAGGGGATGAGAAGCAAAGAAATCCCACTCTCCGATATAATATAGGACTCAAAATATTTTCAGTGTGTGCCTAGACTCGACCGTCAACGATTCGATCAAACAGTGGGGGCTCCTAGGTCGGAGAAGGCTCTGAATACCAACTTGTAATGCCCAGGATGGAACTATACCTCCTACGTGTCGAGGCACGACTTAAAGGTATAAGTCCATCCTAGAATGATCTCAAGTTTGGTAATCTTTGCACATCTCATGTAAAAGAGGGGATTGTAAACATAAAAATAGTTGGCTTACACTCGCCACGTCACACAAATACAATACATGTCTCAAACATCATACATTAAGAACATCACAACCCTCTAAGGGTAAAATCCAAATGTCAAGATACCAAACTTAAATAAAATCCACAGGCCGGATCGAATCCTAGTAGAAGTCTCCACTACTGATCATCAAGATAACGAACATAGTATCGACTACGCTCCTCGTCGTACTCTCAGTCTAGCTCGGTGCCATCACCTGGATAGCTCACAACTGGACCTGCATCTGGTGTGCTGAAGTAACTGTGAGCCACAGAGGACTCAGCAATCCCGTTCCCAGGTAACAAGACTATTTAAGCCTTGGGAGACGGTAAGGCTGAAGAAAAGAATAAGTGTCTGCAGCAGCAACTAGCAACTAGCTTACGTGAGAGAGAGCGAGAAGAGAAGTGCCTCGGTCGAGGGATGATCACGAAGTGATCCTAGCTACAGCTCAACAAACATAACCCCACCGTGTTCAACTCCCGAATCCCCATTCGGAAATTGACAGTCACGGTACACACGCTGGTAGTGTATTGAAAACATTGTGTCAAGTTATCTACAACCGGATATTAACAAACTCCCATCTGCCACATAACCGCGGGCACGGCTTTCGAAAGTTCATAACCCTGCAGGGGTGTTCCAACTTGACCCATTACAAGCCCACGATCCGCGGAGTCGCAACTCCAAAGTGGGAAGACCCGAGTATTCTCGGAATCCCGTGCTCAAGATAATCCGAACTAAGGTAAGGCTAATCCAGCAAATCCTCCCGGCGTGTCGACACCCTGATAGTAGCCGCGCGTATCTAAGTCTCAGGACACGACCGGATGGGCGAAGCTACGGGTTTTTACCAGCCCTTGAGTTTCCTCGAGGTGGCCCCGCAGGCTCCCCGTTTCAGACCAACACTCATGTGGAGCACTGGCCCGGGGTTGTTGATTAAGAAAAAGGGTTTAAATCCCTATGCAAGTTTAATTTGTTATTAGGCAAATAGTACCAATGTTGGGACTTGCTGGAAAAGACTTAGCACTTAGCGGTTTATCGAGGGGGTCCCATACACCCCAACCGTGTTAGGAACGCATAATCAAGGAACATAACACCGGTTTATACGGTTCCTAACAGCATGAGTGGAACAAATCACCAAGCAAAAGGCTTAGCCTTCCACCCTTGCCAATATATAGATGATTTCATTTTTAAGCATTATATAGTGTGATATAACCCAACAAAACTTCAACATGAAGCAAGCATCTTCGATCTTCACCTGCAACTAGCAATGCTATAAGAAGGGCTGAGCGAAGCGTACTTAGCCAAGCAACGGTTTGCATAGGTAGGGTGGTTAATCATGGCAATGGTTACAAATAGGAGGCTGACAGGAAGAACATGGGCATCGAGGCAAAACTATAGAGCGGAACTGCTAGCAATAGGCAAAGATAGTAATGTTATCGGGGTTCGGTCATCTAGCCTGAAGTGTAGTCGTTCGGATCGTAAGAAGGGTCCTCGTGCTCATGAATGGAGCAAAAGATAAACATGCTACAGCCACTTAAATAAGCATGTGAGAACATGAATGGAAAGCCAACAATATATACTACAAGGAACAATCAAGATCCACTCCAAAACTATCATGGTTTGTCCTAGAGCAGCAAGCAAACATGGCATCGGAACGTTACAGATTTCAGACTTAGTGAAAAACCACTAAGTCCTAAAACAGCAGTTTCATCATGGCATCTAAACGAGCAAGTTTAAGTCACCTCGAAACTAAACACGGCAAGTGGTAAGCACCACATCAAAGTACACATGATGGTGATTCCGAAACACACAAGCATGCATCATGGAGATAAACACAACGATAGCAACGAGCTCAACAAGATGGCATTTCATAACAAGTGAAATAACATCACAGCCACATGGCACTTTTTAACGATGATAAACATGGCAAGAATAAATCTATCATGCAACCTATCATAAGCAACATGTAGAGCATGGCAAGACGAACACGTGGACATGTCATTTGCATCATTCGGACAAACGAGCTAAAAGATATCACATAGCAAAGATGGCATAAAAACATCACATAGCAGCAGTTTATATCGGGATGCACTCTTGCAACGGGAAAACAAGCATCTAGATGACTTCTAACATGCATGACACCAAAAGATAAAACGTAGTGCTATTCACCACGAACGTCTGGACATGCTATTTGCGCGAAACGGACAAACACACTAAAAGATAACAACAGTTGAATATTGCATCACAGTTCAAAATAGCACCTAGATCTAGGGTTTGAAATAACCTCAGATCTGCAAAAAAAACAACCAACGGGCTTCGGCGGATCTGGCCCAGGCTGGAGAAGAGGAAGCCCAGCCGGCTGGCTGGCGACGGCCCGCGCGGCGGTGGTTACTGGGCCTCGCGGCCTCGGTCGGTGGAGATGCCTCGGTCTAGGGCGGCGGGCTGGTGGAGGCGGCCCGCAGAGGCGATGGAGGTGGCGGTCGGTGGCGTGGGCCTGGCGAGCGGCTGGAGGGCGGCGACGGGGAGTGGACGGAGGGGCCCACGCGGGGGGGCGGGGAAGTGGTCCTGGCCGCTGGGCCTGATGCGGTGGCTGGACTGACGCTGGCGCGGCTCGGGTGCGATGCGGGAGACGGAGGCGCTGGCGATCGAGGCCCGATCTGGGAGCGGTAGGATCGATCGAAGACGAAGCGTTGACCGGCTCCTGGCTCGAGGCTTCGAAGGGAATTTGGCTGGATCGGTTGGGATCTGCCAAGTGGAGAGGATGGGGTAGGTGGATCTGAGAAAAAATAGGGGAAGGAGGAGGAAGAAGCTAGATATGCCAAAATAGACATAGGGGTCTATTATATAGCAGATTTTTAGGGTTTGGGGGATTTGGGGGTGTTAGGAACCCTCCGATCGTAATCCGACGGATCCGATTGCGGGGGAAGTTTAGATGGGCCTAGGAGAGGGTAGTGGGCTGCTGTAGGGGTGTTTCGGCCACAAGTGCAGGCACTTTGGACCCACACGAATAACTGTTGGGATAGCAAACGGAGTCCAAACGCGACGAGATTTGACAGGCGGGTTACACACAACAAAACAACAACACACGACAAGTCTCGCGGCACACCGGTAACGTTACACGGCCAAACAACAAGGTAGGCCTACGGGACGCCACGGACACGTGAGGGAGCTCCGGAACGCGAAACGGACAACGGGAAGGAACGCGTGGAACCGGATGCAACCGACAACACAAATGCAATGCGATGCACATGTCTACATGATATGAATGAATGCCACACACTCACACAACAAAACGACGAAAACCCGAAAGACAAAGAACCCGGAATGGAAATAGATGAAGCCGGAGATATATTATATGCCCAAAAGGGAAATTATTACATCCGGGGCATTACAGTGGCACTGTTAAGGAGTACATGCAGAAGTTCAGTGTTCTGTCAAGGTATGCTCCTGAAGATGTCAGCACTGATGCTGCAAAAAGGGGGCGCTTCATGGAAGGCCTCAATCAGACTCTGCAGTACTCGCTTGTCGTGTGCGACTGCCCAACCTTCCCTGACCTGGTGAACAAAGCACTAATGCTTGAAGACAAGCGGCGTGCTCTGGAAGACATTCGCAAGCGCAAGATGGTCAGCAAGGGAAGTTCCAGCAACCAGAAGCCTCGCCCGTGGCAGCCAGCCCCGGTCAAGCCAACCTACCAGCAACCAAGAGCTCCTGCACCTCGCACCAACTATCAGCCTCAGCAGTATGCCAACCCCAGGCCAGCATTCAACCCCAATAACAGTGGTGGCAACAAGATCAATAATCCAAACCAAGTCACTTGCTTTGGATGTGGTCAGTCAGGACACATCTCAAGGGTGTGCCCCAACAAGAAGCCTGATGCCCCGCGCCCCAATGCGCAGAACCCAGGACAAGGCCGCGGGATGCCACCAAGGAACCCAGCTCCTCGCAACACGCCTAACCAGGGGAAGGGGCGTGTGAATCACGTCACTGCTGAAGAAGCCCAGGAAGACCCGGACGTCGTGCTGGGTACGTTCCTTGTCAACTCAGCACCTGCAACTGTCTTGTTTGATTCTGGAGCCACACATTCATTTGTCACTCAAAGATTTGCATTAAAAAGTGGCATGACCCCTACACCCCTGAATAACCCCATGGTGGTACAAACCCCCGGAGCAGAGATGAGAGCCAAGATAGGCTGTAAAGGAGTCAGTGTTATCATTAACGGTGTAGACTTCCTAGCAGACCTTATCATCCTAAGATCGCAAGGCTTGGATGTGATCTCAGGGATGGATTGGCTCAGTAAGCACCAAGGCTTATTAGACTGTGCCAATCGGACCGTCACTGTGACCAATGACCAAGGAGTCGAAGTTAAGTTTGCTTCCAACTCCTCTTCCGCTCAAGCCGCTCAAGTCAACTGTCTGTCTGAAGTTGGACTGGAGCAAGTAGAGGTAGTATGCGAGTATCCCGATGTCTTTCCGGATGAGCTACCGGGAATGCCCCCTGACCGTGACATTGAGTTCATCATCGAGCTCATGCCCGGGGCAGGACCCATCTATAAGAAGCCTTATAGAATGGGGACGGAAGAATTAGCCGAGTTGAAGAAGCAACTGGAAGAGCAGCTGAGGAAGGGATTTATCCGCCCAAGTGCCTCCCCTTGGGGATCACATGTTCTGTTTGTGGCAAAAAGGGACGGTACCATCCGCTTATGCATGTATGACTATATTCGGAATACATGCCTACATTACATTGATGAACTGGAGCTAGTTCTGTGTCACCCTATGTTATAACTATTACATGAGGAATCGCATCCGACATAATTCTCCATCACCAATCCAATGCCTACGAGCTTTTCACATATTGCTTGTTGCTTATTTACTTTTCCGCTGCTACTGTTACAATCACTACAAAAACACTATCACTACTTTTGCTATCATTATCGTTACTTCCATATTACCTTGCTACTAAATTACCTTGCTGCAGATACTAACTTTCCAGGTGTGGTTGAATTGACAACTCAACTGCTAATACTTACGAGTATTCTTTTGCTCCCCTTGTGTCGAATCAATAAATTTGGGTTGAATACTTTACCCTCGAAAACTGTTGCGATCCCCTACACTTGTGGGTTATCACGAACTATAGTTGAAGCTTTAGCATGATCCTTGTTTCTAACAGGGAAAGGCGGTTTCTCAATATAAGCAGTAGGAACAATAGGATCAACATTATAAGTGATAGTCTTTTCTTTAACTTTAACAGGTTCAACTACTTTTATTTCAATGGGAGAATGGTATTTAAACCACTTCTCCTTAGGAAGATCAACATGAGTAGCAAATAATTCACAGAAAGAAGCTACTATCTCAGAGTCAAGTCCATATTTAGTGCTAAATTCATGGAAAACATCGCTATTTATAAAAGATTTAACACAATCAAACTTAGGGGTTATACCTGACTCCTTACCTTCGTCGAGGTCCCAATCTTCAGAGTTGCGTTTAATTTTTTCCAATAAATCCCATTTGAATTCAATAGTCTTCATCATAAAAGAACCAGTACAAGAAGTATCGAGCATGGAGCGATTATTGAGAGAAAGCCGAGCATAAAATTTTTGAATGATCATTTCTATTGAGAGCTCATGATTGGGGCATGAATATAACATTGACTTAAGCCTCCCCAAGCTTGAGCAATGCTTTCTCCTTCGCGAGGCCAAAAATTATATATATAATTACGATCACGATGAACCTGATGCATAGGATAGAACTTCTGATGAAATTCCAACTTCAATCGATTATAGTTCCATGATCCAACATCGTCGCATAGCCTAAACCATGTCAATGAATCTCCCTTAAAAGATAAAGGGAAGACCTTCTTCTTGATAACATCCTCGGGCATACCTGCAAGCTTAAATAATCCACAAACTTCATCCACATAGATTAGGTGCAAATCGGGATGCATTGTTCCATCTCCTTTAAAGGTATTAGCTAGCAGTTTCTCTATCATACCCGAAGGAATCTCAAAGCAAACATTTTCAGTAGGTTCAGTAGGTTGAGGAGCAACTCTTTGCTCTACTGGTCAGGGTGAAGATACCCCGAACAAGCCCCTCAAAGGATTATGAGCCATAGCAACAAGTGACAGTAAATTTCAGCACACTATATAAATTTTTCCTTACCAAATTCCACTTACCAAAGGCGCTTCACTCCCCGGCAATGGTGCAAGAAAAGAGTCTTGATGACCCACAAGTGTAGGGGATCTATCGTAGTCCTTTCGATAAGTAAGAGTGTCGAACCCAACGAGGAGCAGAAGGAAATGATAGGCAGTTTTCAGTAAGGTATTTTCTGCAAGCATTGAAATTATCGGTAACGGATAGTTTTGTGATAAGATAATTGATAGCAAGTGACAAATAGTAAAAGTAAATAAGGTGAAGCAAGATGGCCCAATCCTTTTTGTAGCAAAGGACAAGCCTGGACAAACTCTTATATGAAGGAAAGCGCTCCCGAGGACACATGGGAATTAGCGTCAAGCTAGTTTTCATCACGTTCATATGATTCGCGTTCGTTACTTTGATAATATGGTATGTGGGTGGACCGGTGCTTGGGTGCTGCCCTTACTTGGACAAGCATCCCACTTATGATTAACCTCTATTGCAAGCATCCGCAACTACAAAATAAGTATTAAGGTAAACCTAACCATAGCATGAAACATATGGATCCAAATCAGCCCCTTATGAAGCAACGCATAAACTAGGGTTTAAGCTTCTGTCACTCTAGCAACCCATCATCTACTTATTACTTCCCAATGCCTTCCTCTAGGCCCAAACAATGGTGAAGTGTCATGTAGTCGACGTTCACATGACACCACTAGAGGAAAGACAACATACATCTCATCAAAATATCGAACGAATACCAAATTCACATGACTACTTATAGCAAGACTTCTCCCATGTCCTCAGGAACAAACGTAACTACTCACAAGACATATTATTGTTCATGATCGGAGGAGTATTAATATGCATAATGGATATGAACATATGATCTTCCAACAAGCAAACCAACTAGCATCAACTACAAGGAGTAATCAACACTACTAGCAACCTACAGGTACCAGTCTGAGGTTTTGGCACAAAGATTGGATACAAGAGATGAACTAGGGTTTGAGAGGAGATGATGCTAGTGAAGATGTTGATGAAGATAACCCTCCCCAAGATGGGAGATTTGTTGGTGATGACGGCGGTGACGATTTCCCCCTCCCGGAGGGAAGTATCCCCGGCAGAACAGCTCCGCGGGAGCCCTAGATTGGTTCCGCCTCGAGACGGCGGCGTCTGGTCCCGAAAGCCTCCTTATGATTTTTTTCAGGTGAAAACACCTTATATAGGAGAAGATGGGCATCGGGGGGTCACCGGTTGGCCCACGAGGCAGGGGGTGCACCCAGGGGGGTGCCCCCACCCTCGTGGATAGGTGGTGGCCCCCTGGCAGATCTCTTTCGCCAGATATTTTTTATATTTTCTGAAACGGTGTTTCGTGGAGTTTCGGAGCTTTTTGAGTTGTGCAGAATAGGTCTCCAATGTTTGCTCCTTTTCCAGCCCAGAATTCCAGCTGCCGGCATTCTCCCTCTTCATGTAAACCTTGTAAAATAAGAGAGAAAAGGCATAAGTATTGTGACATAATGTGTAATAACTGCCCATAGTGCAATAAATATCAACATAAAAGTATGATGCAAAATGGACATATCAATAGTGCAACTTATTTGTGGCACTGCCGTTTAGGTCATATTGGTGTAAAGCGCATGAAGAAACTCCATGCTGATGGGCTTTTGGAATCACTTGATTATGAATCATTTGATGCTTACGAACCCTGCCTCATGGGCAAGATGACTAAGACTCCGTTCTCCGGAACAATGGAGCGAGCAACTGACTTATTGGAAATAATACATACTGATGTATGTGGTCCGATGAGTGTTGAGGCTCACAGCATGTATCGTTATTTTCTGACCTTCACAGATGATTTGAGCAGATATGGGTATATCTACTTGATGAAACATAAGTCTGAAACATTTGAAAAGTTCAAAGAATTTTAGAGTGAAGTGGAAAATCATCGTAACAAGAAAATAAAAGTTTCTACGATCTGATCGCAGAGGCGAATATTTGAAGTTACGAGTTTGGCCTTCATTTAAAACAATGTGAAATAGTTTCACAACTCAAGCCACCTGGAACACCATAGCGTAATCGTGTGTCTGAATGTCGTAACCGCACTTTATTAGATATGGTGTGATCTATGATGTCTCTTATCGATTTACCACTATCCTTTTGGGGTTATGCATTAGAGACATATGCATTCATGTTAAACAGGGCACCATCTAAATCCGTTGAGACGACACCGTATGAACCGTGGTTTGGCAAGAAACCTAAGTTGTCGTTTCTTAAAGTTTGGGGCAGCGATGCTTATGTGAAAAAGTTTCAACCTGATAAGCTCGAACCCAAATCGGAGAAATGTGTCTTCATATGATACCCAAAGGAAACTGTTGGGTACACCTTCTATCACTGATCCAAAGGCAAGATATTCGTTGCTAAAAATGGATACTTTCTAAAGAAGTAGTTTCTCTCGAAAGAAGTGAGTGGGAGGAAAGTGGAACTTGATGAGGTAATTGTACCTTCTCCCGAATTGGAAATTAGTACATCACAGAAACTAGTTCCAGTGATTCCTACACCAATCAGAGATGAAGCTAATGATGATGATCATGAAACTTCAGATCAAGTTACTACTGAACCATGTAGGTCAACCAGAGTGCGTTCCACGCCGGAGTGGTACAGTAACCCAGTTCTGGAAGTCATGTTACTAGACCATGGTGAACCTATGAACTATGAGGAAGTGATGATGAGCCCAGATTCCGCAAAATGGCTTGAGGCCATGAAATCTAAGATGAGATCCATGTATGAGAACAAAGTGTGGACTTTGGTTAACTTGCCCGATGATCGGCAAGCCATTGAGAATAAATGTATTTTCAAGAGGAAGACAGACGCTGATGGTAGTGTTACTATCTACAAAGCTCGACTTGTCGCAAAAAAAGGGTTTTTCAACAAGTTCAAGGTGTTGACTACGATGAGTTTTTTCTCACTCGTAGCGATGCTTAAGTCTGTCCGAATCATGTTAGCAATTGCCGCATTTTATAAAATCTGGAAAATGGATAACAAAATCGCATTACTTAATAGATTTATTAAAGAAGAGTTGTATATGATGCAATCAGAAGGTTTTGTCAATCCTAAAGGTGCTAACAAAGTGTGCAAGCTCCAGCGATCCATGTATGGACTGGTGCAAGCACCTCGGAGTTGGAATATACGCTTTGATAAGGTGATCAAAGCATATGATTTTATACAGACTTAAGATGAAGCCTGTATTTACAAGAAAGTGAGTGGGAGCACTACAACATTTTTGATAAGTATATGTGAATGACATATTGTTGATCGAAAATGATGTAGAATTTTCTGGAAAGCGTAAACGATTGTTTAAAAGGAGTTTTTCAATAAAAGACCTCGGTGAAGCTGCTTACATATTGAGCATCAAGATCTATAGAGATAGATCAAGACGCTTGATAAGTTTTTTCAATGAGTACATACCTTGACAAGTTTTTGAAGTAGTTCAAAATGGAACAGTCAAAGAAAGAGTTCTTGCCTGTGTTGCAACGTGTGAAGTTGAGTAAGACTCAAAACCCAACCACGATAAAAGATAGAGAGAGAATGAAAGTCATTCCCTATGCCTCAGCCATAGGTTCTATAAAGTATGCCATGTTGCATACCAGACCTATTGTATGCCCTGCCCTAAGTTTGGCAAGGGAGTACAGTTTTGATCTAGGAGTAGATCGTTGGACAGCGGTCAAAATTATCCTTAGAGGACTAAGGAAATATTTCTCGGTTATGGAGGTGATAAAGAGTTCGTCGTAAAGAGTTACGTTGATGCAAGCTTTGACACCGATCTGGATGACTCTGAGTCTCGATCTGGATACATATTGAAAGTGGGAGCATTTAGCTAGAGTAGCTCTGTGCAGAGCATTGTAGACATCGAAATTTGCAAAATACATACGGATCTGAATGTGGCAGACCCATTGACTAAACCTCTCTCACAAGCAAAACATGATCACATCTTAGTACGGTTTAGGTATTAATCACATGGCGATGTGAACTAGATTATTGACTCTAGTAAACCTTTTAGGTATTGATCACATGGCGATGTGAACTATAAAGTGTTAAATCACATGAGGATGTGAACTATTGGTGTTAAATCACATGGTGATGTGAACTAGATTATTGACTCTAGTGCAAGTAGGAGTCTGAAGGAAATATGCCCTAGAGGCAATAATAAAGTTATTATTTATTTCCTTATATCATGATAAATGTTTATTATTCATGCTAGAATTGTATTAATCGAAAACTTAGTACATGTGTGAATACATAGACAAACAGAGTGTCACTAGTATGCCTCTACTTGACTAGCTCGTTAATCAAAGATGGTTAAGTTTCCTAGCCATAGACATGAGTTGTCATTTGATGAACGGGATCACATCATTGGAGAATGATGTGATTGACTTGACCCATTCAGTTAGCTTAGCACTTGATCGTTTAGTATGTTGCTATTGCTTTCTTCATGACTTATACATGTTCCTATGACTATGGGATATGCAACTCCCGAATACCGGAGGAACACTTTGTGTGCTATCAAACGTCACAACGTAACTGGGTGATTATAAAGATGCTCTACAGGTGTCTCCGATGGTGTTTGTTGAGTTGGCATAGATCCAGATTAGGATTTGTCACTCCGAATGTCGGAGAGGTATCTCTGGGCCCTCTTGGTAATGCACATCACTATAAGCCTTGCAAGCAATGTGACTAATGAGTTAGTTGCGGGATGATGCATTATGGAACGAGTAAAGAGACTTGTTGGTAATGAGATTGAACTAGGTATGATGATATCGACGATCGAATCTCGGGCAAGTAACATATCGATGACAAAGGGAACAACGTATGTTGTTATGCGGTTTTGACCGATAAAGATCTTCGTGGAATATGTAGGAGCCAATATGAGCATCCAGGTTCCGCTATTGGTTATTGACTAGAGATGTGTCTCGGTCATGTTTACATAGTTCTCGAACCCGTAGGGTCCGCACGCTTAACGTTCGATGACGATTTGTATTATGAGTTATGTGATTTGATGACCGATGTTTGTTCGGAGTCCCGGATGAGATCACGGACATGACGAACAGTCTCGAAATGGTCGAGACGTAAAGATCGATATATTGGAAGGCTATATTCAGACATCGTAAAGGTTCCGAGTGATTCAGGTATTTTTCGGAGTACCGGGGAGTTATGGGAATTCGTATTGGGCCTTAATGGGCCATACGGGAAAGGAGAGAAAGGCCTCAAGGGTGGATGCATCCCTTCCCCATGGACTAGGGAAAGGGGGCACCCCCTTTCTTCCTTCTCCTTATCCCTTCCCCTTTTCCTATTCCATGTGGGATGTGGAATGCTACTAGGACTAGGGAGTCCTAATAGGACTCCACACTTTGGGCGCGCCCTATGAGAGCCGGCCTCTTCCTCCCTCCATCCTTTATACACGAGGCCAGGGGGCACCCCATAGACACACAAGTTGATTTTAGCTGTGTGCGGTGCCACTCTCCACAGATACACACCTCGGTCATATCGTTGCAGTGCTTAGGCGAAGCCCTGCGCTGGTAGTTTCATCATCATCGTCACCACGCCGTCGTGCTGACGAAACTCTCCCGTGATGCTCAACTGGATCAAGAGCAGCTCGTGGGACGTCATCGAGCTGAACGTGTGCTGAACACGGAGGTGCCGTACGTTCGGTGCTTGGATCGGTTGGATCGCGAAGACGTTCGACTAAATCAACCGCGTCACTAGACGCTCCCGCTTTCAGCCTACGAGGGTATGTAGACACACTCTCCCCACTCATTGCTATGCTTCTGCTAGATAGATCTTGCGTGATCGTAGGATTTTTTTTTTGAAATACTACGTTCCCCAACAGGTGCCCCCCTCCACAGTTTCACACCTCAGTCATATTGTCGCAGTGCTTAGGCGAAGCCCTGCGCTTCATCAACACCGTCACCACGCCGTCGTGCTGACGAAACTCTCCCTCGGCCTCAACTTGATCAAGAGTTCGAGGGACGTCACTGAGCTGAACGTGTGCAGATCACGGAGGTGTCGTGCGTTCGGTGCTTGATCGGTTGGATCACGAAGACGTTCGACTACATCAACCGCGTTACTAAACGCTTCCGCTTTCGGTCTACGAGGGTACGTGGACATACTCTCCCCGCTCATTGCTATGCTTCTCCTAGATAGATCTTGCGTGATCGTAGGATTTTTTTTTTTGAAATACTATGTTCCCAACAATCTATTCGATGTAATCTTCTTTTACGGTGTGTTTGTTGAGATCCGATGAATTGTGGGTTTATGATCAGATTATCTATGAATATTATTTGTGTCTTCTCTGAACTCTTTTATGCATGATTGCTATAGCTTTGTATTTCTATCCGATCTATTGCTTTGGTTTGGCCAACTAGATTGATTTTTCTTGCAACGGGAGAGGTGCTTTGTAATGGGTTCAATCTTGCAGTGATCAATCCCAGTGGCAGAAAGGGACATGCCACGTATTTGTATTGTTGCCATTAAGGATAAAAATAAGGGGTTTATTCATATTGATTGGATCTATCCCTCCACATCATGTCATCTTGCTTAAGGCGTTACTCCGTTCTTATTAACTTAATACACTAGATGCATGTTGGATAGCGGTCGATGTATGGAGTAATAGTACACTACAACAAAAGCACTTCCGTGATGATATGTGTTTGTCACAGTAGGTCACGTTTCTTGTCATGCATGTACATCCATGACGATTTATGACAGAATCAAGATAGTCATACATGTGTTGTCGTAGAAGTGTTCCATGACAATACCAAAATTATCATCACGGAAGTGTCCACTTCCATGACGATAAATGGCGCGTCATGGAAGTGTTTTCGTCAAGGGTAACCGACATGTGGCATCCACCGTAACGGGTTGCCGTTAAGCTATCGGGTTCCAGTTTGGATTCAATAACCCGTTAACAGCTAGGACCAATAGGGATTTTCCACATGTAAAATTCTCATTCACCGGAGCATCCATGTGTCAGCTCAGCGTTGGGACAAATGTCATCCAGCCAATAGACAGGGCGGGCCTATGATACGTCGACACGCGGCTCGGCCCAACAGTGGCCCATTCAGGTCAAAGGGCCGGCCCGTTTGACTTGGTCAAATGTTAATGGGCCAGCCCATCGAAAGCCTGTTAACTGCCTGCTTGCATATAGCCCATTCAGGCCCGATAACTCACGACCCATTATAGCCTTTCCGAATTTGGCCCACTAGCTTCATCTGGGTCGTCCAATATGATTCCAGCTTGTTGTAACTTTTGGCCTATGTACGGCCCATGACGTCTTTCAGCCCATATGAGGCCCTTTGTAACTCTTAGCCCATTAACAGCCCATGGTGAAACTAGCCCATAATGAATAGTATATCGCTTTATACCCATTAACGGGCCATTACTCCATTAAGCTGTTCCTAGCCCGTGTTATCTTTTGGCCTTTTAAGGGCCCATTTATTCTTGGGCTGATTTGCAGCATTCAATTACTTACGGTCCGTTACTGGCCTTTTCTGCATGTGGGCCAAATTCAGCCCATGGTTAAAGTTGGCCCATTTGCGGCCCGTTAATTCAGCACGTGGTTAAAGTCGGCCCAATTGCATATACTCATAAAAACAGAAAAGAAAAATATTGGGTTATCTCCCAATAAGCGCTTTTCTTTAAAGCCTTTTAGTTAGGAGAGACAAAAATTGAAGCACAACGAGATCATCATAAAGAATTTGAAAATCACCTTTAAGTCTAACATACTTCCTATGCATATGCATTTTATAAGCGAACAAGTTATCAAGGCAAGCAAAAACAAGCATATGCAAGGAAGAAGAATAAAACATTGGCAATCTCACCATGAAGAGAGGTAATTTAGTAACATAAAAATTTCTACAACCATGTTTTCCTCTCTCATTATAATTATATGTGGGAATGTGGGATCATATTCAAATTCAACAATATAGCTATCACATAACATATTCTTTATAGCATCCCCAAGCTTGGGGTTTTGCATATCATTAACACAATTGACATTCATAGAATTTATGATAACATCATTGCAATCAAGCTTTTTATTCAAGGAGCTATTGTGAATCACTTTATAAGTTTCTTCTTTGAGCACTTCATCACAATTTTCAGATTCACAAATTTCAAGCAAAACTTCATAAAGATAATCTAGTGCGCTCACCTCACTAGCAATTGGTTCATCATAATTGGATCTTTTAAAAAGATTAGCAAGTGGAAGAGGATCCATAAGATTTTTGTTTTTTATTTCCTATAAACATGCAATTATACCAAACGAACAAGCAAACAAACCAAGTAAGACATAAAGGCAAACGTAACGAAGGCAAAACAAAAGGCAATTTTTTTGTGTTTTTCTGAAAACATTTTAGAAGTGGGGAAGAGGAAAACAAGAGGCAAATGGCAAATAATGTAAATGCAAGAGATGAGAGTTTATGATAGGTACTTGGTACGCTTGATGCAAATCCTCCCCGGCGACGGTGCCAGAAATTCTTCCTGCTACTTCTTGAGCTTGTGTTGGTTTTTCACTTGAAGAGGAAAGAGTGATGCAACAAAGTAGAGATAAGTACTTCCCTCAGTTAAGAACCAAGGTATCAATCCAGTAGGAGGAACACGCAAGTCCCCAATAATTGCACCTACACAAACAAACAAATACTTGCACCCAACACGATAAAGGGGTTGTCAATCCCTTCACGGTTACTTGCAAGGGAGAGATCTGATAGAGATAGATATAAAACATAAATAAAAGAGCAAAATAAAGTAAAGGTAAATAAATTACAACAAGGTATTTTTGTGTTTATGGTTTTATAGATCAGAAACTAATATGATAAAAGATAGACCCGGGGCCATAGTTTTCACTAGAGGCTTTTCTCTTGAAAGAACGCATAGGGTGGGTAAACAAATTACTGTTGAGCAATTTATAGAAAAGCGAATAATTATGACGATATCCAAGGCAATGATCATGAATACATGCATCACGTTCGTGACAAGTAGACCGACTCTTGCCTGCATCTACTACTATTACTCCACACATCGACCGCTATCTAGTATACATCTAGTGTATTAAGTTAACAAGAATGGAGTAACGCCTTAAGCAAGATGACATGATGTAGAGGGATAGATCCAATCAATATGAATAAGGGACAATTTTGTTTTTGCCACTCTAGATTTTGCCAATTTTTCTTATGCTACTCTACGTTTTGACATTCCACTTTTGCCACTCTTAGCTTTTGACAATTATCACAATTGCCATTCCGTGGCAAAAGCAAAATAATTTTATTTCATTTTTGCCACTCTTAGCTTTTGACAATTATCACAATTGCCACTCTGATTTTTTTTCTTTTACCACGGTAATGGCAATTGTGATAATTATCAAAAACTAAGAGTGGCAAAAGTGAAATATCAAAATCTAGAGAGGCATAAGGGAAATTGGCAAAATCTAGAATGGCAAAAAAAAATCCCATATGAATAAACCCCATCTTTTTATCATTAATGGCAACAATACAAATACGTGCCTCGTTACTCTTTCTTTCACTGAGTGAGGACACAACAAGATTGAACCCATCACAAAGCACCTCTCCCATTGCAAGAAAAATCAATCTAGTTGGCCAAACATAATCCATAGATCGGAGGTAAATACAAAGTTGTGTTAATCATGCATAAAAGAGTTCAGTGAAGACTCAAATAATATTCATAGATAATATGATCATAAATCCACAATTCATCGGATCTCAACAAACACACTGCAAAAGAAGATTACATCAAATAGATCTCCAAGAACATCAAGAAGAACATTGTATTGAAGATCAAAGAGAGAGAATAAGTCATCTAGCTACTAGTTATGGACCCATAGGTCTGTGGCAAACTACTCACACATCATCGGAAGGGCAGAAAGGTTGATGTAGATGCCCTCCGTGACCGAATCCCCCTCCAGTGGAGCACCAGCAAGGGTCTCCAGATGGGATCTCACGAGGACAGAAACTTGCGGTGGCGGAAAAATATTTTTGGTGTGCCCTCTGGTATAAGGAATATTTGGGTATTTATAGAGCTGAGATTAGGGTTGGAGGAGCTATGGGGGGTCCACAAGCTCATAAGGCGCCCCCTATGGCGCGCCTGGTGAGCTTGTGGATCACCCTTGGCTCTTCTGGCCTCCTTCTGAACCTTCCTGGGTGTCTTTTGGTCCAAGAAAAATCCTCAAAAAGTTTAGTTCCGTTTGAACTCCGTTTGGTATTGATTTTCTATAAAAGACAAAAACTAGGGGAAAACAACAACTAGCACCGGGCACTAGGTTCTGTTTGTCCCAAAAAATGATATAAAATAGTATAATATTGCATATAAAACATTCAAGATGGACAATATAATAGCATGGAACAATAAAAAATTATAGATACGTTGGAGACGTATCACCTCCCTCATTCATTGAGGCTTCTGAACTAGTTAGAGCATCTTCAGTCGCACCCCCTATTTCCTCCCGAAACATACGGAACGCCCACCCGGTCAGTGACCGGTCAAAAAAATATGGCCCAACCGGATTGTCCCTAAACGCCGGGACTGACCGACACACCTCAAATCTATCTCAAACCTGGGGGCGATATGAGGCTGCCTGGTCACACCCGGGCCCGCCCCGGGCACACCACTCCACATCATATCCCTATCACACGACCCCACCTGCAGCCACACACTGATTCCTCTCTCTCTCATCTATGTGTCGAAGGCAAATATGCGAGCAGAGGAGGCAATTCATCGCGACGGCGACGGTGCAGGCAAACGAGGCTGCTGACGATGGCGCGGGAGGCGACTGACAACCTCGCGTGTTGCCTGACCAGCCGCCGTTCTTGGCAAGCTTGTCGAAGCGCTTCTCGGCCGCGGGCCAGCCGTCGGCCTTGCCGATGAACTTGAGCCCCTCCAGCTCGAGTTGCGCATGAGGCCAGTCTAGATCCCGCCAGGAGTAATCTAGACTGGCCTCAAACTAATCACATAAGTGTCAAGTGAGGGACGTGGTTATTTTGCAGCAAAAATTAGATAATCGTGTATGCTCTTATGTGATTATTAATCTAGAAGCCTCGACATATTTTAGGAGCAGCTTATTTTATAAGTCACCTAATAAAGCCTGGCTAAATGAAAAATATAATTTCCTCTTTTCCAGTGGACGAATCGTCCGTCTTGGCACCGCAGAGCTTCTAGAGCCGGCCTACCATGGGGGGCACGTGTCACCGCATCTCCCACGACGTGTCCCCGGACAATAGGCGACGGTATCACTGTGTCCTCGTTGTCCGCCGCACCGCGCTGCGCTAGTGCTTCTCCAGTTCTCCTGCTCCTCCTGGCGCTCCCTTTATGCGTCGGCTACAACGCAGCAGCCTGGCTTGCATTGCATCCACCACCAGAGTGGTGTGGGCGCGTGAGTGCAGCAGCAGCATAATACTAGGAGCGAGAGCGGTGCCGTACTGCACCATGGCGACACGATTAGGGGAGGAAGCGGATGCCACGATGGCGGGCGTGGCCACTGGCGGCGTGGAGGACGCCTACGGCGAGGACCTCGCCACCGAGGGCCAGCCCGTCACGCCGTGGGCCGTCTGAATCGCCAGGTACATACACTACACACATACGGCGGCCACCTTGTTCCATTGGCGCTCTGCTCTCCCTTGATCGTTGATTCCTAATTACTGCCTATAACTTGGTTAATCGATCTGAAGAGGCCACTCCCTGCCATTTATGTTGTTGTTTATGTTGTTATTATGCATAATAATGCTTTTTGGAGTTATTCTAATGCCTTTTCTCTCGTAATTTGCAAGGAATGCACCAAGAGGGAGAATTCCGGCAGCTGGAAATCTAGACCTGAAAAAGCTACGTCGGACACCTATTATGCACAACCCCAAACAAGTTTAAACTCCGTGGAGAATTTTTATGAATTATTTGAAGAATATTGAAGTAAAGAAGCATCAGAGGGGGCCCGCCAGGTGGGCACAACCCATCTGGGCGCGCCAGGGAGCCCAGACGCGCACTGGTGGGTTGTGCTCATCCAAGCCTGCTTCCGGTGCCCATCTTCTAGTATATAAGCATTTCTGACCTAGAAAAAACAAGAAGACTTTCGGGACGGAGCGCCGCCCTCTGAAGGCGGAACTTGGGCAGGAGCACTTTTGCCCTCCAGCGGAGCGATTCTGCCGGGGGAACTTCCCTCCCGGAGGGTGAAATCATCGTCATCATCACCAACAACTCTCCCATCTTGGGGAGAGTAATCTTCATCAACATCTTCAACAACACCATCTCATCTCAAACCCTAGTTCATCTCTTGTGTTCAATCTTGTTACCGGAACTATAGATTGGTGCTTGTGGGTGACTAGTAGTGTTGATTACATCTTGTAGTTGATTACTATATGGTTTATTTGGTGGAAGATTATATGTTCAGATCCATTATGCTATTTAATACCTCTCTGATCTTGAGCATGTTCATCACTTGTGAGTAGTTACCTTTGTTCTTGAGGTCACGGGAGAAATCATGTTGCAAGTAATCATGTGAATTTGATATGTGCTCGATATTTTGATAGTATGTATGTTGTGATTCCCTTAGTGGTGTCATGTGAACGTCGACTACATGATAATTCACCATTTGGGCCTAAGGGAATGCATTGTGGAGTAGTAATTAGATGGTGGGTTGCGAGAGTGACAGAAGCTTAAACCCCAGTTTATGCACTATTCCGTAAGGGACCAATTGGATCCAAAAGTTTAATGCTACGGTTAGAATTTATTCTTAATATTTTTCTCGTAGTTACAAATGCTTGTGGAAGGGTTAAACATAAGTAGAAGGTTTGTTCAAGTAAGAACAACACCTAAGCACCGATCCATCCACATATCAAATTATCAAAGTAGCGAACATAAATTGAACCAACTTGATGAAAGTGACTAGATGAAATTCCGTGTACCCTCAAGAACACCTTGCTTATTATAAAAGACCGTTTGGGCCTGTCCTTTGCCTCAAAAGGATTGGGCTATCTTGCTGCACTTTTGTTACTATTATCGTTACTTGCTCGTTACAAAATTATCTTGCTATCAAACTACTCTGCTACTTACAATTTCAGCACTTGCAGATAATACCTTACTGAAAAACACTTATCATTTCCTTTTGTTCCCCGTTGGGTTCGACACTCTTACTTATCGAAAAGAGCTACAATTGGTCCCATATACTTGTGGGTCATCACCGCCCACGCCACAGAGCGCCCAGCTCGCATGTGTGCTGGATCCGGCCGCGGTCGCGTGCGTGCTAGCGGCGTCCACGCCTCCGATGCCGAGGCCAGACCTTGCATGCGTCTACATTCGGACGGGCGTGGTGGCCGTCGCCGCCGCGTGCACGCGCCTGCGCGCATCGCATTCTCAGGCTGGAAATCGTTGGCTAGCTGAGTGGCCGCGTGCTGGCCGCCGTCTCCTACCGTGTGGCGACTCGCGTGAAGCGTTCGATGAAATGCCGCACGTAGAGAGAAAAAGTGGAGGTTAGAAGTGAGGGACATGGTTATTTTGCAGCAAAATTAGATAATCGTGTGGACACGCCCGGACACTGACCGGACGCGTTCTAGAAGCTAAATCTGTTCGGTGCAGCGGTAGATGCTCTTAGAGCATCTCCAACAGAAGCGCTATATAAGCGACGCGCGGTAAAAAAAACTGTTTTTAGCGCGCGTGGATCCAATTTGGAGTCTTCAGCAGCCGCACAAAAAGCGCGCGCGCTATAACTAATGCAGCGCACGCATCAAAAAGACATCACGCGCAGCATATTTAGTGCGTCCGATCACGCGCGCTGCAAACTCTTGGCTGCTACAGATGGGACCGCTTAATTGGGACCGCTGGACTCGCGCGCACAACATATTTTGGAGCGCTTGTTGGAGCAAACGTCTTATAACGCCCTAAAAAAACTACATGCGTGCTACAAACCGCTTCTAGACTTGTTTGAGCGGTTGTTGGAGATGCTCTTATGTGATTACTAGTCTAGAAGCCTCAACATATTTTAGGAGCGGCTTATTTTTTAAACTGGAAAAGACAGCTTATTTTTTAATAAAAAAATCCTGCCTAAATGAAAAATATACTTTTATCTTTTCTAGTGGACGAATCGTCCGGCTTGGCACCGCAGAGCTTCTAGAGCCGGCCTACCGTGGGGGGCACGTGTCGCCGCCTCTCCCGCGACGTGTCCCCGGACAAGAGGCGACGGTATCACCGTGTCCTCGCTGTCCGCCGCACCGCGCTGCGCTGGTGCTTCTCCAGTTCTCCTGCTCCTCCTGGCGCTCCCTTTATGCGTCGGCTACAACGCAGCAGCTTGGCTCGCATTGCATCCACCACCAGAGCGGCGTGGGCGCGTCAGTGCAGCAGCAGCAGCAGCATAATACTAGGAGCGAGAGCGGCGCCGTACTGCACCATGGCGGGACGATCAGGGGAGGAAGCGGGCGCCGCGATGGCGGGCGTGGCCACGGGCGGCGTGGAGGACGCCTACGGCGAGGACCGCGCCACCGAGGGCCAGCCCGTCACGCCGTGGGCCGTCTGCATCGCGAGGTACATACACCACCACACACATACGGCGGCCACCTTGTTCCATTGGCGCTCTGCTCGCCCTCGACCGTCGATTCTTACGACCTAGAACTTGGTTAATCAATCTGCAGTGGCCACTCCCTGCTGAGGGATCCGCGGCACAACAAGGGGATGTCGTTCACGGAGAAGGAGCGGGACGCGCACTACCTGCGCGGCCTGCTGCCTCCGGTCGTCCTGCCCCAGGAGCTCCAGGAGAAGCGGCTGCTGCAGAACGTGCGGCAGCTCGAGGTCCCGCTGCAGCGCTACATGTTCCTCGTGGACCTCCAGGTCAGCTCTCCCGCCCTCTCTTCCAAGGCAGCGTGAAGCAAACTTATCATGCCATTCTTACAACAGTCGATGCGTTCGTTCGTCTGTTTGCTTGCAGGAGAGGAATGAGAGGCTCTTCTACAAGCTCATGATCGACAACGTCGAGGAGCTGCTCCCCGTCGTCTACACGCCCACCGTCGGCGAGGCGTGCCAGAAGTACGGCTCCATCTTCAGGCGCTCGCAGGGCCTCTACATCAGCCTCAAAGACAAGTAAGTTTCTCATCAGTTCACTTCATTTTTCACATGGCCTGCGGCCAGCTTCTGTTTCAACTTTCAAGTGAGTGAAACGCGTGCGTGCGTGCGTGGTGTCCCTGTTGCTGATGCCAGGGGGAGAGTGCTGGAGGTGCTGAGGAACTGGCCGGAGAAGAGTATTCAGGTCATCGTTGTCACAGATGGCGAGCGCATCTTAGGCCTCGGAGATCTTGGCTGCCAGGTCAGTCACGGAACTTGTTACTTTAGCAGAAACACTGAAAGTTATTTGGCTTGTTTTTTTTTACTATGAGTTATTTGGCTTGTTGCTTACCATGAACATGGTTTTGGATTTCAGTTTCAGAAATTCAGTTATTCCAATTTCGGTCAAAGGACAGAAATTTCCATTTGAATTTGATTGAGGTCCAACCAAATATTTTGAAAATTCAAAAAATAATATGAACCTGTGTGTACTACCGAAATTGCTTAAATAGAACATTTTAACTGAAAGACAATTATGTCAATATATCGAAATTATGAAATTTCATTGAGATCACATTAAAAGTGAAAACCATGTTCATGAATGGAACTCCGTCATGTGCAGGGTATGGGAATTCCCGTGGGGAAGCTTGCGCTGTACACGGCCCTTGGTGGTGTTAGGCCATCTGCTGTAAGTAACTAGGCATTTGAACTATGTCTTTTGCTCTGTTTGCAGTGAGCAATATCCCAATTTTCATGTAATTATATTTCTGTTTTGCCTCCCAGTGTCTGCCCATCACCATTGATGTGGGGACGAACAACGAAGACCTACTGAATGATGAGTTCTACATTGGATTGCGGCAAAGAAGAGCCACTGGCCAGGTTCAAATTCTACTGCCTTGGCTGTGCCCATTCAGTTCTCACACTATGGCCATCAATTAGTACCTCACGGTTCATCTCCATTTCGTGCTTGATTTAGGAATACACTGAGCTTCTCGATGAGTTCATGGCCGCCGTGAAGCAGAACTATGGGCAGAAGGTTCTTGTGCAGGTATGAGGGAACCCAGAAGAAGCCTAATTTCTGATCTCTAGTTGAGCTGTTAGCGTGGCCACTTACCCGAAACTTATACGACTCCTTGCAGTTCGAAGACTTCGCAAACCACAATGCATTTACCCTTCTTGACAAGTACAAGGCAACTCATCTTGTCTTCAATGATGACATTCAGGTTGTGGGACTACATACATGGTTTCTATGCCTTGGAGCTGAGCAAAACCAGTGGATCTGCTTATGTGCTGCATTGCGCAAAGTTAACTTTGGAAATGCCATATTGACAGGGAACGGCTGCGGTGGTTCTTGCGGGCCTTATGGCTGGTCTGAAGTTTGCTGGTGGAACTTTAGCTGATCACACATTCTTATTCTTCGGTGCGGGAGAGGTTCGTCTATTTATATTACATCGTACTAGGCGGGTTATGCATTGCTCATGGTTACTTCTGACTCCTGCCAAGTGTCTAAGCATCTACAATGCTGCCACATCACAGAATTCTTCGCGTTCTTACTAACCTTGATTGCTAAGTGAAGGATTTTCAGGGATGTGCAATGCTTAGTTTTAGAACATTAACAGATTGAGGACTTGTCTATGAAGCAATTAGATGAAGGATTGATAGTATGATGTATAGTACTAGTTCAAGTTACTTCTTGTTTTCATTCATTAGATCCACCCTAATGTATGTACCCATATTATCAATTTTAAAAAAAGTCTGTCCAATGGTTTCGAGTTGTTACCAGGTTTGTTAATCAGACACAACTGTCTTTTCTTGCAGGCTGGGACAGGCATTGCTGAACTAGTTGCTTTGGAGATATCAATGCAGGTAGTTTGTTTGTTAGCCTCATCTGATTGAGCTTCGGAGATAGTGTTAATAATTCTGCTAAAAATATATTTAATTTCCTTTGTTACATTTCAGTCCAAGACTTCACCGGAAGAGGCTCGCAAAAATATCTGGCTTGTTGATTCAAAGGTGAAATTACAGTATCCTCTCCCCTCTTTCCATGTGTTGATCACGGACTGTAACTGATGCACGTTGTGCGTTGCAGGGATTGATTGTCAGTTCACGAAAAGATTCTATACAGCCATTCAAGAAGCTATATGCACATGAGCATGAACCAGTGAAAGATCTTTTAAGCGCAATCAAGGTGCAAAGCTAAACTATACTTTAGAGGAACACATAGTGTTCCAAAGTTCCAGTAAACACCTTCCTTTTATCAGGCAGCACACTAATTTTCATTTTTTTAGGATATCAAACCGACTGCACTGATTGGATCAGCTGGTGTGGGTCAAAGTTTCACAAAAGAAGTAATCGAGGCTATGTCTTCAATTAACAAGGTAAAACTAACAATATTGATAATTTTCATGAGAGAACTACATTGTCAACCCGCGTTGGTAATTATTTTCATTACCCATAATGACTGAGAACTAGTTCCTATCAAATGCAGAGGCCAATCATCCTTGCGCTATCCAACCCAACATCGAAATCTGAATGTACAGCTGAGCAGGCATATTCATGGAGTCAGGTGGTTTTCTATTAATGATAACTCTATGCCATCAATGATAAATCAAAGTTCTAGTTAGATACATGAAGCTACGTATCATTGAAAACCACATACCCTAATCGTATTGCATGCTTACGTGTAGGGCCGTGCTATATTCGGGAGCGGAAGCCCATTTGATCCGGTGAAATATAACGAGAAGCTTTTCGTACCTGCCCAGGTTGGAAAACCACCCGTATTTGCGTGTGTTATCTGTGAATCCTTTTTGTGTTTGTGTGCTTTGACAGTGTGAAGTTGCTCATTTCCATTATCAAAACATCAGGCGAACAATGCGTACATCTTCCCAGGATTTGGTTTAGGTGTAGTGATCTCCGGAGCGATAAGGGTGAAAGACGATATGGTCCTTGCTGCTGGTAATAATTGTACAAGAACCTGAGCATTGTTTGTTTCAAACCAATGGTAGTGTGCTACTCTGTTGAACTGCTCTAAGCCTGCATGATTATTTGTTTCATCTTTGGTGTTGGGCAGCTGAGGCCTTAGCCGAACAGGTCACGGCGGAGCATTTCGACAAAGGTCTGATCTATCCACCCTTCTCCAGCATCAGGAAGATATCAGCTAACATCGCGGCTCGTGTCGCTGCGAAAGCCTACGACCTCGGTAAAATCTTCTTTCCTAGACCTCTAGCTCTCTCTCTCTCTCTCTTTAATACCACTAGCAAGACACGGTCTCACCAAACCCATATGCTTGTCTGTACGAGCAGGACTGGCAAGCCATCTCCCTCGCCCAAAAGACTTGGTGAAGTACGCTGAGAGCTGCATGTACAGTCCCATCTACCGTTCATACAGATGAAGCCATGGCGCCTCATACTCCGGCCACAATAATGTTCAGTTGACTTGAATCTAGACTGTAATTTTGTGCATTGCTCCCGTCAGGCTCGAATGCTTTGTTTCGTCATATTTCCCTTGTTATCGTATCAAATGAATTGTAATGGCAGACCAACAGGCACTGTATCATGTATAAATGAATTGTAATGGCAGACCAACACCCACAGGGTTCAGGTTTGTGTAATCGTGTAATGAGGTTGCGAGCATGTTCAGTTGTGTATGATCATAGTGGGATCCTTTACTTTTGATGTGATCGCACGATGAATAATTTTCCATTTTATAGGGAACTGTCTGCTGATCATAGGTGTCTTGTGCAAACTTTTTACGTTGGGCCCAAAAACTGCAAGACAACTACACCAACATACAGTAAGACCATTTTCGAAGCCATGTACCTAGCTGAATAAAGTCGACCTCGAGCTTGAATTCTAGATGAAATCGTCAAGCCACATTCAGCATTCAGCACGGGTACTGAACAAAGCCGATCTTGAGTGGGAATTCTAGACGAAAATCGTCAGGCCACATCCAGCGTGGTCTCAAACGAGCAGGCCAATGATATTGCACAAGGGACCCTTTGTTGCGCAGTTCTAGGAAGGCGAAGATAGGTTATTGGGTCTGCTGAAAGATGAGGAGAATCGCGCTGAGAACTGCGACCATGGCCTTACACGGGCGAAGATAGGTTACTGGGTCTGCTGAAAGATGAGGAGAATCGCGCTGAGAACCACGACCACAACCTCATACGGACGATCGGTCCTTGGCCGATTGTGTGCCATCTTTAGTTTGGGAAATGCGGACACCCCAGAAGGATTTCGGAAGAAGGTTCCTTTTGTCAGCCCTGAACAGCCAGCCGATGTTGGACTCGCAGGCAGCGCACAGCGCAACCGTCCACGTATATCTGCAGGATTCCTCTTGGTGTCAGCGTCACAAAAAGAGTGTACAATTACAGTACTTTCTCCGTCCCAAAATAAGTGTCGTGGTTTTACTTTAAACAAGTCCAAATTTGAACTAAAACTACGGCACTTATCTTGGGACGGAGGGAGTAGAATTCACACAGAGGTCGCTCCGTTTTCCAGTTCAAGCTATGAAACTGGAAACAGATGACATGTTAGAGGGGTAGGGATCATACCCTGGGAACCAGCTGTGAGCATCAGAAGGATTGCCATGGAGTGCGAGCCCAGACGTGTTGTGCACTGTTATCACCTCCTGCGCACCTTTGTACAACAACGGCATGACATGAGCACCACATTGGTCAACACTAGACGGTATCACCATGTCACTCCGTCTAGCTATGAGAGCCTACAACAAGAATTCAACCTGTCATATCAGTTCAAAGTTCAACCTTGAACATTTGTTTCTCTCTTTCAAATTTAGTTGTGCCTTTTGCTCAACTTCGTAGCCAGCTCTACGTAATAAAAGAAGTTGTACATAAGTAGTGTCTCTCTCTAATACATCTGCAGTAGGTAAATCACCTGCTGTTTACATCTACTCACGAAAATCTCTAGTGAGTTTTAGCTATTCAAAGGCAGAGAAACACAGGTTCAGGACTGTTTCCTGGTATTTTCAAGGCGAACCGAAGCACTGAATCTACCCCCAAAAAATGTAGAACTTTTTAAACTGCAGCTCGGTTTTATCTAGACCTCCTCTGCGAGAAATTTTCGTGGCAATGTTGTTGAAGTATCCTACATGAAGTAATTTGGTTTTATGTCACAGCTGTGGCTGATCAGAAGTACATTGCTTTTGTTAAGAAAAAGTTGAGTGAGCAATTCAAGATGTCAGATTGATTTTCTCTCAGCATGCTGCAGCATACCAAGCACTCCCTCTGTCCCAGAATAAGTGGCGCTGATCAACGGCACTTACTTTGGGACGGAGGGAGTACTATTGTGGCTGCAACTGCAGACCAGATACAGGCAAATCAAGTAACAAACCAAGCGTAAGCAGGATCGGAGGAGCTAATATTAAGAAACCACGTAAACAGAACTGAAGTGATGAAGACTGGGACATCAGGTAGAAGTGGGAAAAGAACCTGAAATCAACTTCAGTTAAATAACAGTTTCAAGATAATAAATCATTTACCAGGCAATTTCTACATCGTACGAGATTGAAGGCCTTGAGTAGCTGAATCTCTCGCTGCAACCGATATGATATTCCATCAATATCAAGCAATTCCTGTCTCATAGACGCTGGCACGGGTAGTTTGCTTCCAATAAGAAACGACAAAATATCTGGTTTTCTCACATAATCATCCATGCCTGGCTCTGCAATTATCTGATTCCACAAATCTGCCATGAAGGTTTAATCACAGCTAAGGTCATGCATACAGCACGGTACTGTCTAATCACAGCTTAACATACTGACAGAAATGGAAGGAATATTATCTGGTTAAAAATAAATTAACATAAACAATATGGACAAGGTTTGCTACATGACGAAAAAGAAGAGGTGAAATAACTCGTACCTGCAGCCTTGCGTGCAAGTGAATATGAATCATACATATTGTAAACCCATTGGGGCCAAAACGATAATGGAGCCATCTTTGAATTATAAGCAGCACGGTATTGTCTCTGTTGCCCAGCATCTTTCTTTCTCACTGTCGATAAGGATTCAGGGGGTGCAAAGCAAAGATCATCATCATCTCCGATGGCGGTATCCTTGACTGGATGACTTAATGCACCAAATTCATTCACAGAACCATGCTTCTGCCAAGACAGTTCAGGCATGAGATCTTCATCTTCATTTGAGGAATAGTATATTCCTGTATCTGTTACTGAATGGTCACTTGAAGTACTAGTGTATGACAGAGAATCCAAATCAAGATCAGAATCCATAAGATCTTTTTGCTTGAAACAAGATACACCAAAACTGTGCACTGGTGAATCACATTGCTTGAAGGTATTACTTGCAGCTAACTGTCCAAATGCATCCCTTGGAGTTCTTAAAGGCGTGTCTTCTTCGATGATTTGGATCTCACCCCATGGCTGTCAATTAAATAAATAAATAAATAAAGGAAGGAAGGAAGTTGCACCCTCATGGCTCTGGCTCATAGCATTAGAGAACGGCAGGGTTCTCAACTAAATGTCAAAACTTACTACTTCATCGATGTCGACCCAACTGCGCCTAAGGCGAAACCGCTGCTGACCTCGAGTGATAACATTTGACGAGCCATCATCCAATCGCCTAATTTCAAGTATCTATGTTATCAAATAAAAGCACAAGCCCTTATTACTGAGAACTTATCACAGTGCAGATGAAGAACAATGGTTTGAGGATGAAAAAAGAGACTCCAGCAACAGATAGCATATCATAGTACACTAGTCTTCCTTGAAAGTTTGGGATAATACAAGGTATAGAACACACATTCACATTAAGGCCCTTCCCACTGCTCCATATTGTACAGGTGCTAAGAATGCCACATAGGCAAAAAATCTGATGTGGCAAAGTATTTAAGAGGGAGAGGAGTTTGGTGACCCCGGGAAAAACCAATGCCAAGCGCGCGGACCTATGCAAAACACTTAAATGAAAGAAGTTTGCCCTATGCATGGAAGAGTTTAGTTGTTAAACAATTAAAGGAAGGAAGCGTAGCAACAACAAACTAAGCACCTATGCATTGGGGACTTTAGTTCCTAAACGCTTTAATGCATCTAGCACCCCGACTAAGCACCTGTACATTGGAAGAGGCCTAATATACAAACGATATATGTAGTGCATACTTGTGCTTCATTATGTACTGTTGATGAACATACAAATCCATAAATTAGATTGAAACATGATAGTGACAGGTTGCTCCATTAAGATATTTGCAAGCATCAACTCAACAAGTGTATACCATGTGCATTATCTAGTAATGACTAATGAATGGATGTGTCCTATGGCATCATCATTTCCCTTGATGTATATCTATCAGATGACAAGGGACCATGGGCATCCAAAGATGCAACGTCTTAGCCTTGGCATTAGCTGGGTGTTTCTAGAAAAATAGTTCAACCAACGAAATACACCAAAAATAAAAACATATGTTTGATGAACTGATAATATGTAAACAAAAGATAAACAAATAATAGATGAATTACCAAACCACAATACAACATATACGATTTAAGACTGAAAGGATCTGTGGAAAAAGAAGCAACACCTCCGCTGTTGTGCCAACTGAAGCAATAGCATGATGTCCATCATTTACGTGTTGGTAGGCATGAACCTAAAGTTGGAGAACTGTCAGAAAATAAAACCACAATAAGACACGGCAGAAGAACAGCAAGTAGCACTCACCACACCTATCATGCATGGATTATCAACATGATTAATAGCCTTGTCAACAGCTGCTGCAAATCTAGGTAGAGTTACTCTAAGAGTCAGGGTAGCTTCAGGAAACAAAACAAATCCTGCAAAAGTATGCCATAAAATTGAATAAAATTGCTACGCTGTAAATGCCAGCCATTAAGGCGTGGCTTTGTAAGCGACAAACAGAAGGGGACACAGATGTGTACTGAACCTCAGTTGTACTTGGTCCGTTCAGAATAGATGACTTTTTTTTTATTCTCTAATTGATAATTGAAGAGCTTTCGCTCCCAATTTAATTTCCATGGAATTGACAAACTATAACAGATGAGATAATTTTATTAAGTTATGCAGTTAATGTTAAGCACAAATAGATCAGCTATTGATAAAGGACACCTAAATATGTATTGACGGTGTAGTCAGATCAATTTGAGATAAGCTCCCATGTCCTGGTATATTAGAATGAAGAGTCAGTAGGAATGCTACCTTGAAGAGAAAGCATAGGTAAACTGAGGACTGCACCACCATCCAAGAAAGCAAATCTGCCCCGGGTATCATCAACCTCTGTCATATAAACAGACTTCAAAACTATGCAGCTGGCATGATATAACATGCTAAGGTCAGCACTAATATTTACCACCAACATATGTGTTCAGGGAAGCCCGAGATGTATTGAATGTAAACTCTCCAGAAGTGCTAGCCTCTCCATCTCCATGAGTATTTCTGTGGTAGAAGAATGAGGAAAAGGATCAAAGCAATGTCCTCATAAACATCAATGGAACTAACTGATCAAAAATTAGTTATACAATTAATCAGAGAATTGGCACATTTCAGTGGACTAATAGCGCATGGTGTATTTGGTTTGAAAAATCACCACATTCTAGGACAGGTCAGTTCATCATAGATGGGATCATCCCAAGATTTCAGTGAGATGGCCCCATTCACCAACTTCAAACTAGCAGCTTATGACAGATGGTGTGCTGATGCCAAATTCATTCCATCCCCCAAACAAGCAAAATCATGAGGGCTGCAAGCCACTGCTCAAACCAAACCCCCAAATGGTGTACGAAGGGAGAAGGCGCATCTAATCATCAGTGGAATCGCTGCAAGTGTGAGAAATTGTGAACACCATATAAACTACTCAATCAGTCTTCCTACCGTCAGATCGTCCATTCACCCCCAAAGGGGAATACCACTATTTAACCTTCGACTCCTGAATTGATGTATACCAACAATGTTGTGAGTTTTGGGTGCCAAATCACCTTAAACCAAATAGATTTGGAGCAATCGAAACCTATGAGCGCCACTGCCTACCGACCATCTCGGCACAAGCTTCTACTATTCTAGACTGAGTTAATTTCGAGCTCGAAAACCTTCCCCGACCCCAATTTCCGCCGCCTCCGAGTTCAGAGTGGTGAGAAGGGCAGAAGGCATGCCGTAGGGATGGGCGTGGGATGGTAATCACGAGGAAATGGTAAAATTGGGGCGACGGATGGGCGTGCTGGACCTGAGGAAGGTGGCGACGTCGGAGGAGGAGGACGAGCCGGAGTCGTCCACCTCTTCGACCTCGAGCTCCTCCATGTCCAGCTCCAGGATCTGGTCCATCTGCCTCCGCATCCAGGCCGGCACCGCCATTCCGCTGCCGCCGCCTGAGGACCCAGGGTGTGGAAGGGACGCCGATGAGTTTCGGCACTCCCCACTTCTCTCCTCGTTTTTTTTACAGCACTTGTCCCTTCAGGCTTGTTGGTACTACATTTCAGACTCTTCTCAGTCATCCTTTTCACACAACAAGAACAGTTCTCATTTTTCGTGTAAATTGCAATCATCCTGGTACTCGTAAAATACTTCAATATGGTCCTCATATACATGCATACATAACGGATACGGTACTGCCTATAGACACATATATATGAGGTGTTGGGATTCTTGTCCCTACGTTTTCCTCTCGTCCCTGGTGAGTGGAACCCTAGCAGCCGCCAGGAGAGGCCAATCTTCCAGCGCCGTCATCTGGTGGCTCCCCTCCGCCGGCGACCTCGGTCGCGGTGATGAGGGGGGTCGTCAGATCCACACATGTGGATCGTTTTTACTCCATCATAATCTAGGTTTTTAGGTTGTTGATCGTCTTTGCTTCGACGACGATGATGGCGGCGCTGAATAAAGATTCTTCGGGTCCTTCTCTGACAAGGCCGTCGGTCATATGGTTGGGTATGGATTTGAAAACCAGTCTGTTCAAGTAAGGATGACGTGGCGGCTGCGGCATCCTCATGGTGGGCATGTGTCCTCGGCCTCCGCCATTGCGACGACATTTGCTCCAGCCTCGACGCAGAGCTTGGGAGGTAGTCCAAAAGCGGATGCAGATTGTGGTCTGCATCGACAACATCTTGAAGTCGGAACGTGTTTGGGCTCGTGGTTCGTGGATGGCGGGTATGGTTTCCTCTTTAGGCATCTTAGTCGTGGTGGGTGTCAGATCTGGAGTCCGATGACGTGTCCGGGGTGTTGCTCCGGTCTGATTCGTTCAACAGCAATGGCTTCACTTTTGGTGAGCCATCTTGGAGGTCTGCAAAGTTGCATATCAGCGATGGAGCCGCGTCAATCTCGGGTGACGAGGTGATTCGTCATTCTTTACTTCGGTGGTTGATGTGATGGTGCCGGACACAGGTGACGGACGTTGATGTCAAGCTCAGAGATATTGTGTTATCTTATCAGTTTGTCATGTTGGTCTTTACATGATTTTTACTTTGATCTTTATGATATAAATAAGACATGTATTACCATGCAAAAAAATATTATTGCCACATCAACATACTATAGAAGTGTGAGCCCAACTTGACAGTGCACGAGAGAGAAATAATATAAACAAATAACAACTTGGCGGTACATGAGAGTGAAATAATATAGAGAAATAAATGATATGATCGCAGGGTTTTGTGAGATCTCCTACTTAGGACCACGCACGGGCTAGCCACCTGGCCAGCATTAAGCTTTCTCTCAAAAGCAATACCCTCTTTCCTAGGGTTATTGTTTAGAATCTGCTTGTTGATCACATCACAAGGAGTTTAGTGCCCTTTTAGGCTTTTGTACATGCCTATGACGTACAATTCCTTCAAACCTGCATTTTCGTAAGTACCACTTGTGGTCTCCTCAGATGAGGGGATTGAAACCACAAAGACATTTGAAGATATAACAATAGTTGAAGCATTTGAACATTCAGCTGAAGAATTTGTATTTTCATGTTCAAGGCATTTTAAGCATGGAGCAACAAATTCTTCCTGAGCGGTGTTGATCTGTTGAGTGAGTAATGAATCATTCTCTTTTTGAAGATCATAATGAGATGCTCTCAGTTCCTCGAGATCTTGCTTCATTTGAAGAAATTCATAGGACAACTTCTCATGTTCGACTGAGATGGCCACATGACGACTTTCGAGTTTGTAATATTTTGACTGAAGACCCTCAAGATCGCCAGTCGGTGTCTGGGTGCGTTCTATTTCATCGTTCAACGGATCATCGCTTTTATTTAACAGATTTTGAATTCTTCCCATGGCAGTTTGTTGCCTAGTAGCAATGGTTGCAAGTTTGGAATAACTAAGTGTCAAGTTTTCATCGGATTCACCTTCATTTGCGGAATATGAAGAACGTTTGAGTACCTTGGTGCCTTTTACCATGAGGCATATTGCTGAGGAAGGTGGAGCCGGATCAAATTCCCAAGATTTGGGGGATTTCTTGAACTCGACGAACCAGGGATCTTAACCAGTCTGAACCCCTTCATAGACATTAGAGATCATGTCGCAAATGAGATTAGCATTGCAGAGATGACTGGTGCGCCTGAATTCATCTCTGGATAGGCAAGAGCAGATGATATCCTTTGCCCAAGCATCCAGCTGAGTGTACTTGAGAATTTCATCAGTGTTTGCCATCTTGCAGAGGTCCGTTAGTCCTAGTTCAGTGATGGTCGATAACTCGTTGTTCATCGATAGAAGATGCTTCCACACCACGGCCTTCCACTTGGGATAGTTTGTGCCAACGAAGATGGGGCACGCAGCAGATACCTTGATCATACCTGCGGTCGGCATAACTAAAACTCCAGGTGGTTAAACCAAAACCACATAGAACAAGGGAGTACCTTGCTTCTATACCAATTGGAAGCATAAATTTACTCCCAGAGGGGGTGAATAGGAGATCTTTAGAAATACGTCAAACTCTGAAGAATCAGAGTGAAGAAATAGAAACGTAGGGCAACTAAATCATCAAAGTAGCGGAAAGCATGCATACAAGACACTCCCTCCGTTCCTAAATATAAGTCTTTGTAGAGATTCCACTATGGACCACATGCGGATGTATATAGATGCATTTTAGAGTGTAGATTCACTCATTTTGCTCTATATGTATTCATAGTTGAATCTCTATAAAGACTTATATTTAGGAACCGAGGGAGTACATATAGGTGAAGAACATGCAATCATACAGCCATACAAGCATGAAGAAAATGAACTGAAGAAATGAAAGACAGCATGATGAAAGTCTTCAGCTCAAAATCGTCAGAAGGTGGAACACAAATTCTTCAGCAGCGTAATAACATAAAGGTAAGGGTGAGGAATTTGAAACCAGGTTGGCTCGGTGAAGACACATCAATTTGGTGGACTAGTTCCAGTTGCTGTATCAACTATACATCTGACTGAGGCGGCTGAGACAAACTCAGAGGACACACAGTCCTCACTATATTCCTCTTGAGCCAAGGTCACTTAGACCTCGCCCAATCACTTGTCGTAAGTCTTCAAGGTAGACTTCCAAACCTTCACACACTTGTTCACTGGCAAACCACGATGACTCTTGGGTGCTCAGAACTTGATGCATAACCGTATGAAAAAATGACAGTCTTCAAAGGTAACAGACATCAGATCACACAGATCAATCTCTTAAGTGATGCTCAATCGCTTTGGCTCTGGTTGGGTTTTTCCTCACTTAGGATTCTCCCAAAGTCGTCAGTGGGTGGGTTTCTCTCAAATGGCAAGTGTCGCATTCTCTCTAGAGCAGCCAACCAATAAGTAGTTGTGGGTGGCAGCCATTTATAGCCTGGGGCAACCCGACATGAATTGTCATAAATGCCCTTCTCACACATGACCGTTGTTAGGATAAGGATGCACTCAACAGCCGGCACGCGATGCAGCAACGATCGGAAAATTGAACTCTCAATTTCATCGGGGCACTCAATTTCCTCACGATAGGAAAATCGCACTGGTGAAATCTTAACTCCTCAGCGTGACCAAATTCCTCAGCGTCCAGATGAACTTCGTCACTATCGCTAGCAAATTCGTCAGTTGTTTCGGAGATTTCCAAAGGCTTCGCTTGAAGCGACTTATGTGTGTATAGGTTTGAGCATCACTTTGGAAATGTGAACTATGATTCACCTAGACCCCCTATAATGGTATGATTTTTCCTATGCCTCGAAAATAAGAAGAAAGAAACTACGAAAAAAACGTCTTCAAGCTTCAAAGTCTTCGAGCCTCAAAGTCTTCACATCAATTTCTTCAAAGGTCGTATCAATTTCATCACCAAATTCTTCACTTGGAGAAATATATTTTTAGGGGTCGTCTTCCGTGGGTTGAACCAAATCTTCACAGACTATAACTCTTGTGTACACTCACAAACACATTAGTCGCTCAACCTATTTGTCTTCAATACTCCAAAACCACTAAGGGGGCACTTGATGCACTTACATACAGAGCGTCGCATGATTGAACCCATCAAAAAGCACATCTCCCACTGCAAGATAAATCGATCTAGTTAGCCAAAATAAATTGATAGATCGGAGAGAAATACAAAGCTATAATATCATGCATAAAAGAATTCAGAAAAGTCTCAATTAATATTCATAAACAATTTGATCATAAACCCACGATTCATTGGATCCCAACAAACACACCGCAAAACAAGATTACATCAAATAGAACTCAAGAAGATCGAGGAGAACATTATATTGAAGATCAAATAGAGAGAAGAAGCCATCTAGCTACTAGCTATGGACCCGTAGGTCTGTCGTGAACTACTCATGCATCATCGAAAGGTAGCAAGGATGATGTAGAAGCCCTCAATGATCGATTCTCCCTTCGACAGAGTACCGGAAAAGGCCTCAAGATGGGACCACAGAAGAACAGAAGCTTGCAGCGGCGAAAAAAGTGTTTTGGGTAGTTCTCTGGTATACGGGTGTTGGGGAACGTAGTATTATAAAATTTTCCTACGATCACTCAAGATCTATCTACCAGATGCATAGCAACAAGAGGGGAGAGTGTGTCTACATACCCTCGTAGACCGGGAGCGGAAGCGTCAAGTGACGCGGTTGATGTAGTCGAACTTCTTCGCGATCCAACCGATCAAGCACCGAACTTACGGCACCTTCGCGTTCAGCACACGTTCAGCTTGATGACGTCCCACGAGCTCTTGATCCAGTTGAGCTTCACGGGAGAGTTTCGTCAGCACGATGGCGTGGTGACGGATATGATGTATCTACCGGCGCAGCGCTTCGCCTAAGCACTGCAACGGTATGACCGAGGTGTGTTTCTGTGGAGGGGGCACCGCACACGGCTAAAACAATTCAACTTGTGTGTCTTTGGGTGCCCCCCTGCCCCTTGTGGCGCGCCTAGGAGGTGCAATCCTACTAGGAATAGGATTGCAATCCTATTCCTAGTAGGAACTACCAAAAGGGAGAAGGGGGAAAGGAAGGAGAGGGAGAAGGAGAAGGAAAGGGGCGCCGGCCCCCCTCCTTCCTTGTCCAATTCGGACCAAGGGGTGGGCGCGCGGCCTAGCCCTGGCCCTTCTTCCCTCTTTCTCCTACGGCCCATTAAGGCCCATAGCTTCCCCATGGGTTCCGGTAACCCCCCGGTACTCCGGTAAATTCCGAAACTTTACGGAACACTTCTGGTGTCCGAATATAGTCGTCCAATATATCAATCTTTACGTCTCGGACATTCCGAGACTCCTCGTCATGTCCGTGATCTCATCCGGGACTCCGAACTACCTTCGGTACATCAAAACTCATAAACTCATAATACCGATCGTCATCTCCGGGTTCGAGAACTATGTAGACATGACCGAGACTCATCTCCGGTCAATAACCAATAGCGGAACCTGGATGCCCATATTGGCTCCTACATATTCTACGAAGATCTTTATCGGTCAAACCGCATAACAACATATGTTGTTCCTTTTGTCATCGGTATGTTACTTGCCCGAGATTCGATCGTCGGTATCTCTATACCTAGTTCAATCTCGTTACTGGCAAGTCTCTTTACTCGTTCCGTAATACATCATCTCATGACTAACTCATTAGTCATTTGCTTGCAAGGCTTATTATGATGTGTATTACCGAGAGGGCCTAGAGATACCTCTCCGACACTCGGAGTGACAAATCCTAGTCTTGATCTATGCCAACACCACGAATACTTTCGGAGACACCTGTAGAGCATCTTTATGATCACCCAGTTACGTTGTGATGTTTGATAGCACACAAGGTGTTCCTACGGTATTCGGGAGTTGCATAATCTCATAGTCATAGGAACATGTATAAGTCATGAAGAAAGCAATAGCAGTAAAACTAAACGATCATAGTGCTAAGCTAACGGATGGGTCTAGTCCATCACATCATTCTCCTAATGATGTGATCTCGTTGATCAAATGACAACTCATGTCTATGGCTAGGAAACATAGCCATCTTTGATCAATGAGCTAGTCTAGTAGAGGCATACTAGGGACATACTATTTTGTCTATGTATTCACACATGTACTAAGTTTCCGGTTAATACAATTCTAGCATGAATAAAAGACATTTATCATGATATAAGGAAATACAAATAACATCTTTATTATTGCCTCTAGGGCATATTTCCTTCAGTCTCCCACTTGAACTAGAGTCAATAATCTAGATTACAAAGTAATGATCCTCACACCCATGGAGTCCTGGTGCTGATCATGTTTTGCTCGTGGAAGAGGCTTAGTCAACGGGTCTGCAACATTCAGATCCGTATGTATCTTGCAAATCTCTATGTCTCCCTCCTTGACTAGATCGCGGATGGAATTGAAGCGTCTTTTGATGTGCTTTGTTCTCTTGTGAAACCTGGATTCCTTCGCCAAGGCTATTGCTCTAGTGTTGTCACAAAAGATTTTCATTGGTCCCGATGCACTAGGTATTACACCTAGATCGGATATGAACTCCTTCATTTGCTGCTTCCGAAGCAGCTATGTATTCCGCTTCACACGTAGATCCCGCCACGACGCTCTGCTTGGAACTGCACCAACTGACAGCTCCACCGTTCAATAAAAATACATATCCGGTTTGTGACTTAGAGTCATCCGGATCAGTGTCAAAGCTAGAATCGACGTAACCGTTTACGACGAGCTCTTTGTCACCTCCATACACGAGAAACATATCCTTTGTCCTTTTCAGGTATTTCAGGATGTTCTTGGCTGCTGTCCAGTGATCCACTCCTGGATTACTTTGGTACCTCCCTGCTAGACTTATAGCAAGGCACACATCTGGTCTGGTACACAACATTGCATACATGATAGATCCTATCGCTGCGGCATAGGGAATGACTTTCATTTTCTCTCTATCTTCTGCAGTGGTCGGGCATTGAGTCTTACTCAACTTCATACCTTGTAACACAGGCAATAACCCTTTCTTTGTCTGGTCCATTTTGAACTTCTTCAAAACTTTATCAAGGTATGTGCTTTGTGAAAGTCCAATTAAGCGTCTTGATCTATCTCTATAGATCTTGATGCCTAATATATAAGCAGCTTCACCGAGGTCTTTCATTGAAAAACTCTTATTCAAGTATCCTTTTATGCTATCCAGAAATTCTATATCATTTCCAATCAACAATGTGTCATCCACATATAATATCAGAAATGCTACAGAGCTCCCACTCACTTTCTTGTAAATACATGCTTCTCCAAAAGTTTGTATAAAACCATATGCTTTGATCACCTCATCAAAGCGTATATTCCAACTCCGAGATGCTTGCCCCAGTCCATAGATGGATCGCTGGAGCTTGCATACTTTGTTAGCACCTTTTGGATCGACAAAACCTTCTGGTTGCATCATATACAACTCTTCTTTGAAATATCCATTCAGGAATGCAATTTTGACATCCATTTGCCAAATTTCATAATCATAAAATGAGGCAATTGCTAACATGATTCAGACAGACTTAAGCATCGCTACAGGTGAGAAAGTCTCATCGTAGTCAACTCCTTGAACTTGTCAAAACCCTTTCGCAACAAGTCGAGCTTTGTAAACAGTAACATTACCGTCTGCGTCGGTCTTCCTCTTGAAGATCCATTTATTTTCGATGGCTTGCTGATCATCGAGAAAGTCAACCAAAGTCCACACTTTGTTCTCATACATGGATCCCATCTCAGATTTCATGGCCTCAAGCCATTTTGCGGAATCTGGGCTCATCATCGCTTCCTCATAGTCCGTAGGTTCATCATGGTCTAGTAACATGACTTCCAGAACTGGGTTGCCGTACCACTCTGGTGTGGAACGTACTCTGGTTGATCTACGACGTTCAGCAGAAACTTGATCTGAAGTTTCATGATCATCATCATTAGCTTCCTCACTAATTGGTGCAGGAATCACTGGAACTAGTTTCTGTGATGTTCCACTTTCCAATTCGGGAGAAGGTACAATTACCTCATCAAGTTCTACTTTCCTCCCACTCACTTCTTTCGAGAGAAACTCCTTCTCTAGAAAGGATCCATTCTTAGCAACGAATATCTTGCCTTCGGATCTGTGATAGAAGGTGTACCCAACAGTCTCTTTTGGGTATCCTATGAAGACACATTTCTCCGACTTGGGTTCTAGCTTATCAGGTTGAAGCTTTTTCACATAAGCATCGCAGCCCCAAACTTTAAGAAACGACAACTTTGGTTTCTTGCCAAACCATAGTTCATAAGGTGTCGTCTCAACGGATTTTGATGGTGCCCTATTTAACGTGAATGCAGCTGTCTCTAAAGCATAACCCCAAAACGATAGTGGTAAATTGGTAAGAGACATCATAGATCGCACCATATCCAATAAAGTACGGTTACGACGTTCGGACACACCATTACGTTGTGGTGTTCCGGGTGGCGTGAGTTGTGAAACTATTCCACATTGTTTCAAATGAAGACCAAACTCGTAACTCAAATATTCTCCTCCACGATCAGATCGCAAAAACTTTATTTTCTTGTTACGATGATTCTCTACTTCACTCTGAAATTCTTTGAACTTTTCAAATATTTCAGACTTGTGCTTCATTAAGTAGATATACCCATATCTGCTCAAATCATCAGTGAAGGTCAGAAAATAACGATACCCGCCGCGAGCTTCAACACTCATTGGTCCGCATACATCAGTATGTATGATTTCCAACAAATCTGTTGCTCGCTCCATAGTTCCGGAGAACGGAGTTTTAGTCATCTTGCCCATGAGACATGGTTCACAAGCACCAAGTGATTCATAATCAAGTGATTCCAAAAGTCCATCACTATGGAGTTTCTTCATGCGCTTTACACCAATATGACCTAAACGGCAGTGCCACAAATAAGTTGCACTATCATTATTAGCCTTGCATCTTTTGGCTTCAATATTATGAATATGTGTATCACTATAATTGAGATCCAACAAGAATAGAGCACTCTTCAAGGGTGCATGACCATAAAAGATATTATTCATAAAAATAGAACAACCATTATTCTTTGATTTAAATGAATAACCGTATCGCAACAAATAAGATCCAGATATAATGTTCATGCTCAACGCTGGCACCAAATAACAATTATTTAGGTCTAAAACTAATCCTGAATGTAGATGTAGAGGTAGCGTGCCGACGGCGATCACATCGACTTTGGAACCATTTCCCACGCCCATCGTCACCTCGTCCTTAGCCAATCTTCGTTTAATCCGTAGTCCCTGTTTCGAGTTACAAATATTAGCAACCGAACCGGTATCAAATACCCAGGTACTACTACGAGCATTAGTAAGGTACACATCAATAACATGTATATCACATATACCTTTGTTCACCTTGCCATCCTTCTTATCCGCCAAATACTTGGGGCAGTTCCGCTTCCAGTGTCCAGTCCCTTTGTAGTAGAAGCACTCAGTTTCAGGCTTGGCTCCAGACTTGGGTTTCTTCGCGGGAGTAGCAACTGTCTTGCTATTATTTTTGAAGTTCCCCTTCTTTCCCTTGCCCTTTTTCTTGAAACTAGTGGTCTTGTTAACCATCAACACTTGATGCTCCTTTTTTATTTCTACCTCCGCAGCTTTGAGCATAGCGAAGAGCTCGGGAATTGTTTTCTGCATCCCTTGCATATTATAGTTCATCACGAAGCCTTTATAGCTTGGTGGCAGTGATTGAAGAACTCTATCAATAACACTATCCTCGTCAACTTTGCAACCAAGTTGAGTCATATGATTGTAGTACCCAAACATTCTGAGCAAGTGTTCACTGATAGGACTATTCTCCTCCATCTTGCAGCTGTAGAACTTATTGGAAATCTCATATTTCTCAATCCGAGCATTTGCTTGAAATATTAACTTCAACTCCTGGAACATCTCATATGGTCCATGACGTTCAAAACGTCGTTGAAGTCCCGGTTCTAAGCCGTAAAGCATGGCACACTGAACTATCGTGAAGTCATCAGACCGCGTCTGCCAGACGTTCAAAGCGTCTACATTGGCGGGAGGGGGCTTGTCACCTAGCGGTGCTTCAAGGACATAATTCTTCTGTGCAGCAATGAGGATAATCCTCAAGTTACGGACCCAGTCTGTGTAATTGCTACCATCATCTTTCAACTTAGCTTTCTCTAGGAATGCATTAAAATTCAAAGGAACGGTAGCATTGGCCATTGATCTACAACAACATAGATATGCAAAAACTATAAGGACTAAGTTCATGATAAATTAAAGTTCAATTAATCATATTACTTAAAGAACTCCCACTTAGATAGACATCCCTCCGATCATCTAAATGATCACGTGATCCAAATCAACTAAACCATGTCCGATCATCACATGAGATGGAGTAGTTTCAATGGTGAACAACTTATGTTGATCATATCTACTATATGATTCATGCTCAACCTTCCGGTTTCCAGTGTTCCGAGGCCATATCTGCATATGCTAGGCTCGTCAAGTTTAACCCGAGTATTTTGCGTGTGCAAAACTGGCTTACACCCGTTGTATTTGAACGTAGAGCTTATCACACCCGATCATCACGTGGTGTCTCGGCACGACGGACTTTCGCAACGATGCATACTCAGGGAGAACACTTATACCTTGAAATTTAGTAAGGGATCATCTTATAATGCTACCGTCGTTCTAAGAAAAATAAGAAGCATAATAAGATAAACATCACATGCAATCGAAATATGTGACATGATATGGCCATCATCATCTTGTGCTTTTGATCTCCATCTCCAAAGCACCGTCATGATCACCTTCGTCACCGGCGCGACACCTTGATCTCCATCGTAGCATCGTTGTCGTCTCGCCAACTATTGCTTCTACGACTATCGCTACCGCTTAGTGATAACGTAAAGCAATTACATGGCGATTGCATTTCATACAATAAAGCGACAACCATATGGCTCCTGCCAGTTGCCGATAACTTTACAAAACATGATCATCTTATACAAAACCGTATAACTCATCATGTCTTGACATATCACATCACAACATGCCCTGCAAAAACAAGTTAGACGTCCTCTACTTTGTTGTTGCAAGTTTTACGTGGCTGCTACGGGCTTAGCAAGAACCGTTCTTACCTACGCATACAAAAACCACAACGATGTTTCGTCAAGTATGTGCTGTTTTAACCTTCACAAGGACCGGGCGTAGCCACACTTGATTCAGCTAAAGTGAGAGAGACAGACACCCGCCAGTCACCTTTAAGCAACAAGTGCTCATAACGGTGAAACCAGTCTCGCGTAAGCGTACGCATAATGTCGGTCCGGGCCGCTTCATCTCACAATACCGCCGAAGCAAAGTATGACATGCTGGTAAGCAGTATGACTAGTATCACCCACAACTCATTGTGTTCTATTCGTGCATATCATCTACGCATAGACCTGGCTCTGATACCACTTCTGGGGAACGTAGTATTTTAAAATTTTCCTACGATCACGCAAGATCTATCTACCAGATGCATAGCAACGAGAGGGGAGAGTGTGTCTACGTACCCTTGTAGACCGGGAGCAGAAGCGTCAAGTGACGCGGTTGATGTAGTCGAACTTCTTCGCGATCCAACCGATCAAGCACCGAACGTACGGCACCTCCGCGTTCAGCACACGTTCAGCTTGATGACGTCCCACGAGCTCTTGATCCAGTTGAGCTTCACGAGAGAGTTTCATCAGCACGATGGCGTGGTGACGGATATGATGTATCTACCGGCGCAGGGCTTCGCCTAAGCACTGCAACGGTATGACCGAGGTGTGTTTCTGTGGAGGGAGGCCCCGCACACGGCTAAAACAATTCAACTTGTGTGTCTTTGGGTGCCCCCTGCCCTCGTATATAAAGGAGGAAGGGGGAGGCCGGCCTGCCCCTTGTGGCGCGCCTAGGAGGTGCAATCCTACTAGGAATAGGATTGCAATCCTATTCCTAGTAGGAACTACCAAAAGGGAGAAGGGGGAAAGGAAGGAGAGGGAGAAGGAGAAGGAAAGGGGCGCCGGCCCCCCTCCTTCCTTGTCCAATTCGGACCAAGGGGTGGGGGGCGCGCGGCCCAGCCCTGGCCCTTCTTCCCTCTTTCTCCTACAGCCCATTAAGCCCCATAGCTTCCCCAAGGGTTTCGGTAACCCCCCCGGTACTCCGGTAAATTCCGAAACTTTACGGAACACTTCCGGTGTCCAAATATAGTCGTCCAATATATCAATCTTTACGTCTCGGACATTCCGAAACTCCTCGTCATGTCCGTGATCTCATCCGGGACTCCGAACTACCTTTGGTACATCAAAACTCATAAACTCATAATACCGATCGTCATCAAACGTTAAGCGTGCGGACCCTACGGGTTCGAGAACTATGTAGACATGACCGAGACTCATCTCCGGTCAATAACCAATAGCGGAACTTGGATGCTCATATTGGCTCCTACATATTCTACGAAGATCTTTATCGGTCAAACCGCATAACAACATACATTATTCCTTTTGTCATCGGTATGTTACTTGCCCGGGATTTGATCGTCGGTATCTCTATACCTAGTTCAATCTCGTTACCGGCAAGTATCTTTACTCGCTCCGTAATACATCATCTCGTGACTAACTCATTAGTCATTTTCTTGCAAGGCTTATTATGATGTGTATTACCGAGAGGGCCCAGAGATACCTCTCCGACACTCGGAGTGACAAATCCTAGTCTTGATCTATGCTAACACCACGAATACTTTCGGAGACACCTGTAGAGCATCTTTATGATCAACCAGTTACGTTGTGACGTTTGATAGCACACAAGGTGTTCCTACGGTATTCGGGAGTAGCATAATCTCATAGTCATAGGAACATGTATAAGTCATGAAGAAAGCAATAGCAGTAAAACTAAACGATCATAGTGCTAAGCTAACGGATGGGTCTAGTCCATCACATCATTCTCCTAATGATGTGATCCCGTTGATCAAATGACAACTCATGTCTATGGCTAGTAAACATAGCCATCTTTGATCAATGAGCTAGTCTAGTAGAGGCATACTAGGGACATACTATTTTGTCTATGTATTCACACATGTACTAAGTTTCCGGTTAATACAATTCTAGCATGAATAAAAGACATTTATCATGATATAAGGAAATACAAATAACATCTTTATTATTGCCTCTATGGCATATTTCCTTCAACAGGGAATATTTGGGAATTTATAGAAGCGGAATTAGGACAAGAGGTGCCACGAGGGGCCCACAAGCCTAGGCCCTCCCGGGGCGCGCCTGGTGAGCTTGTCGCTCCCTCGTGGCTCTTCTGGTCTTCACCACCTTCATGGGTCCCTTATGGTCCATAAAAAAATCATTGTAAAGTTTTATCGTCTTTGGACTCTCTTTGATATTGATTTTCTAAAAAGCCAAAATTAAGCAAAAAAACAGCAACTGGCACTCGCACTAGGTCAATAGGTTAGTCCCAAAAAATGATATAAAATGATTGTAAAACATTCAAGAATGATAATATAACATCATGGAACAATAAAAAATTATAGATACATTGGAGACGTATCAACATCCCCAAGCTTAATTCTTGCTCGTCCTCGAGTAGGTAAATGGTAAAAATGGAATTTTTTATGTGCAATGCTACCTAACATGTTCACCATGCAATCTTTCTTTTATGGTATGAATGTTAAGATTCGAACGATTTAAAGCAATGGTCTATAATTTGACATAAAGACATTAACACTCGGGCATGCCAACAAACAATTATGCCTTTCAAAATGTAAATGCTAGAACGCCATCCCCACACAATCATATAGCCTTGTCACGCCTCCATCTTCTTAGCACAAACTATAAATCATGTACTACCCTAGTATCAGCCAAGCAATTTGTCATACTTTTTAATGCACTTTAGCTTTTTCATCCCCCACGCAATACATGAGCGTAAGCCATGGACATAGCACTATGGATGGAATAGGATGCGGTGGTAGAGATTAACGCAGAGAAGACAAAAAAGGAAGATAGTCCCACATCGACAGGGCTAATAAAAGGGCTATGGAGATACCCATCAATTGATGTCAATGAGAGGAGTAGGGATTGTTGGGGAACGTAGCATAATTCAAAAAATTTCTACGTCTTCACCAAGATCCAACTATGGAGACATCTAGCAACGAGCAAATAAGAGTGCATCTACATACCGTTATGTAGATCGCGTGCGGAAGCTTTCGAAGAAACGTGGATGAAGTAGTCGTACTCTTTGCGTTCTTCGTCACCGATGATCTAGCGCCGAACGGATGGCACCTCCGCGTTCAACACACGTACGGTGCAACAACGTCACCTCCTTCTTGATCCAGCAAGGAGGGAGGAGAAGTCGTCAGAGATCCGGCAGCACGACGGCGTGATGACGGATGCAGTGGAGATCGCAGCAGGGCTTCGCCGGGCGCCCTGCGTTGGAGTATGGAGGTGTGACGGGAGGGGGAGAGGCGCCAGGGCTTGGAGTGCGGCTGCCCTCTCCCCCCCACATATATATAGGGGGCCAGGGGGGCGCCAGCCCCCTGCAGATCCAATCTGCAAGGGGGGCGGCGGCCAGGGGGGAGTCCTTGCCCCCCAAGGCAAGTGGTGGCCCCCCTCCCCTTAGGGTTTTAACCCTAGGCGCATGGGGAGGTGGGCCCCCTAGTGGTGCGCCAGCCCAGAGGGCTGGACACTTCCCCTCGCGGCCTAGGGGCCCCACCGGGATGGGTGGCCCCACCCGGTGGACCCCCGGGGCCCCTCCGGTGGTCCCGGGACGCTCCCGGTGACCCCCGGAGATCACCCGTTGGCCGAAACTGGACTTCCTATATATCAATCTTTACCTTCGGACCATTCCGGAACTCCTTGTGACGTCCGGGATCTCATCCGGGACTCCGAACAACTTTCGGGTTTCCACGTGCATTTATCTCTACGACCCTAGCGTTACCGAACCTTAAGTGTGTAGACCCTACGGGTTCGGGAGACACGTAGACATGACCGAGACCACTCTTCGGTCAATAACCAACAGCGGGATCTGGATACCCATGTTGGTTCCCACGTGTTCCTCAATGATCTTCATCGGATGAACCACTGTGTCAAGGATTCACTCAATCCCGTATGTTATTCCCTTTGTCCATCGGTACGGTACTTGCCCGAGATTCGATCGTCGGTATTCCCGATACCTTGTTCAATCTCGTCATGGCAAGTCTCTTTACTCGATCCGTAATCCATCATCCCGTGACTAACTACTTAGTCACATTGAGCTCATTATGATGATGTCTTACCGAGTGGGCCCAGAGGTACCTCTCCGTCATACGGAGTGACAACATCCAGTCTCGGTTCGTACCAACTCAACAGACACTTTCGGAGATACCCGATGCGTACCTTTATAGCCACCCAGTTACGTTGTGACGGTTGGCACACCCAAAGTACTCCTATGGTATCCGGGAGTTGTACAACCTCATGGTCTAAGGAATAAATACTTGACACCGAAAAGCTTATGCATTACGAACTATACGATCTCATGTTATGCTCAAGTTTGGGTCTTGTCCATCACATCATTCTCCTAATGATGTGATCCCGTTATCACTGACATCTCATGTCCATGGTCAGGAAACCGTGACCATCTGTTGATCAACGAGCTGGTAACTAGAGGCCTACCGGGGACTCATTGTGGTCTGTGTATTCACACATGTATCACTATTTCCGTACAATACAATTCAAGCATGAATAACAGACAATTATCATGAACAAGGAGATATAATAATAATGCTTTTATTATTGCCTCTAGGGCATATCTCCAATAGTCTCCCACTTGCACTAGAGTCAATAATCTAGTTACATTGTGATGAATCGAACACCCATAGAGTTCTGGTGTTGATCATGTTTTGCTCGTGAAAGAGGTTTAGTCAACGAGTCTGCAACATTCAGATCCGTATGCACTTTACAAATATCTATGTCTCCATCCTGAACATAATTCCGGATGGAGTTGAAACGGCGCTTGATGTGCTTGGTCTTCTTGTGAAACCTGGGCTCCTTGGTAATGGCAATAGCACCAGTATTGTCACAGAAGAGAGTCATCGGGCTTGACGCGCTTGGAATGACTCCTAGGTCGGTGATGAACTCCTTCATCCAGACTCCTTCCTGCGCTGCTTCAGAAGCAGCTATGTACTCCGCTTCACATGTAGATGTTGCCACCACGCTTTGCTTGCAATTGCACCAGCTGACTGCCCTTCCATTCAAAATATACATGTATCTGGTTTGTGACTTAGAGTCATCCAGATCTGTGTCGAAGCTAGCATCGACGTAACCCTTTACGACGAGCTCTTCATCACCTCCATAAACGAGAAACATATCCTTAGTCCTTTTTAGGTACTTCAGGATGTTCTTGACCGCTGTCCAGTGTTCCGTACCGGGATCACTTTGGTACCTCCCTACCAAACTTATGGCAAGGTTCACATCAGGTCTGGTACACAACATGGCATACATGATAGAACCTATGGCCGAGGCATAGGGAATGACACTCATCTTTTCTCTATCCTCTACCGTGGTCGGTGACTGAGCCTTGCTCAATCTCATACCTTGCAAAACAGGCAAGAATCCTTTCTTTGACTGATCCATATTGAACTTCTTCAATATTTTGTCAAGGTATGTACTTTGTGAAAGACCAATGAGGCGTCTCGATCTATCTCTATAGATTTTGATGCCTAATATGTAAGCAGCTTCTCCAAGGTCCTTCATTGAAAAACTTTTATTCAAGTAGGCCTTTACATTTTCCAAGAATTCTATATCATTTCCCATCAGCAATATGTCATCCACATATAATATGAGAAATGCCACAGAGCTCCCACTCACTTTCTTGTAAATACAGGCTTCTCCATAAGTCTGTATAAAGCCAAAAGCTTTGATCACCTCATCAAAGCGAATATTCCAACTCCGAGATGCTTGCACCAGCCCGTAAATCGAGCGCTGGAGCTTGCATACCTTGTTAGCGTTCTCTGGATCGACAAAACCTTCCGGTTGCATCATATACAACTCTTCCTTGAGGAAGCCATTAAGGAATGCTGTTTTGACATCCATTTGCCATATCTCATAATCATAGAATGCGGCAATAGCTAACATGATTCTGACTGACTTCAGCATCGCTACGGGAGAGAAAGTCTCGTCGTAGTCAATCCCTTGAACTTGTCAATAACCCTTAGCGACAAGCCGAGCCTTATAGATGGTCACATTACCATCCGCGTCTGTCTTCTTCTTAAATATCCATTTGTTTTCTATGGCGTGCCTATCATTAGGCAAGTTCACCAAAGTCCATACTTTGTTTTCATACATGGATTCTATCTCGGATTTCATGGCTCCAAGCCATTTATTGGAATCTGGGCCCGCCATCGCTTCTTCATAGTTCGAAGGTTCACCATTGTCTAACAACATGATTTCCAGGACAGGGTTGCCGTACCACTCTGGTGCGGAACGTGCCCTTGTGGACCTTCGAAGTTCAGTAGTAACTTGATCAGTTTCTTCATGATCATTATCATTATCTTCCTCCCTTGTCGGTGCAGGCACCTCAGGAACAGTTTCCTGCGCTGCGCTACTTTCCGGTACAGGAGTGGTGACTGTCACCTCATCAAGTTCTACTTTCCTCCCACTCACTTCTTTCGAGAGAAACTCTTTCTCCAGAAAGCATCCATTCTTGGCAACAAAGACTTTGCCTTCGGATCTGTGGTAGAAGGTGTACTCAATTGTTTCCTTTGGGTATCCTATGAAGACGCATTTTTCCGATTTGGGTTCGAGCTTTTCAGGTTGAAGTTTCTTGACATAAGCATCGCAACCCCAAACTTTCAGAAACGACAGCTTCGGTTTCTTGCCAAACCAAAGTTCATACGGAGTCGTTTCAACGGATTTCGACGGAGCCCTATTTAAAGTGAATGCGGCAGTCTCTAAAGCATAACCCCAAAAAGATAGCGGTAAATCGGTGAGGGACATCATAGATCGCACCATGTCCAACAAAGTACAATTTCGACGTTCGGACACACCGTTACGTTGAGGTGTTCCGGGCGGTGTCAATTGTGAAACAATTCCACAGCTTCTAAGGTGTGTGCCAAATTCATGACTTAAATATTCACCCCCACAATCCGATCGCAAGAACTTTATTTTTCTGTCACGTTGATTCTCAACCTCATTCTGAAATTCCTTGAACTTTTCAAAGGTCTCAGACTTGTGTTTCATCAAATAGATATACCCATATCTACTCAAGTCATTTGTGAGGGTGAGAACATAACGATAGTCTCCGCGAGCCTCAACACTCATTGGACCGCACACATCGGTATGTATGATTTCCAACAAGTTGGTTGCTCACTCCATTGTTCCGGAGAACGGAGTCTTGGTCATCTTGCCCAAGAGGCATGGTTCGCACGTGTCAAATGATTCATAATCAAGAGACTCTAGAAGTCCATCCGAATGGAGCTTCTTCATACGTTTGACACCAATATGACCAAGGCGGCAATGCCACAAGTATGTGGGACTATCATTATCAACTTTACATCTTTTGGCATCTACACTATGAATATGTGTATCACTACGTTCGAGATTCATCAAAAATAAACCATTGACCAGCGGGGCATGACCATAAAACATGTCTCTCAAATAAATAGAACAACCATTATTCTCCGATTTGAAAGAGTAGCCATCTCGCATAAGACGAGATCCAGAAACAATGTTCATGCTCAAAGCTGGTACTAAATAACAATTATTGAGGTTTAAAACTAATCCCGAGGGTAGATGTAGAGGTAGCGTGCCGACGGCGATCACATCGACCTTGGAACCATTCCCGACGCGCATCGTCACCTCATCCTTCGCCAGTCTCCGTTTATTCCGCAGCTCCTGTTTTGAGTTACAAATGTGAGCAACTGCACCGGTATCGAATACCCAGGAGCTACTACGAGTGCTGGTAAGGTACATATCAATAACATGTATATCATATATACCTTTGACGTTGCCGGCCTTCTTGTCTCCTAAGTATTTGGGGCAGTTCCGCTTCCAGTGACCCGTTCCCTTGCAATAAAAGCACTCTGTTTCAGGCTTGGGGTCCATACTTTGGCTTCTTCCCGGCAACAGGCTTGCCAGGCGCGGCAACTCCCTTGTCGTCCTTCTTGAAGTTCTTCTTACCCTTGCCTTTCTTGAACTTAGTGGTTTTATTGACCATCAACACTTGATGTTCTTTCTTGATGTCTACCTCCGCTGACTTCAGCATCGAATACACCTCGGGAATGGACTTCTCCATCCCCTGCATATTGAAGTTCAGCACGAAGCTCTTGAAGCTTGGTGGGAGCGACTGGAGGATTCTGTCAACGACCGCTTCATCTGGGAGATTCATTCCCAGCTGAGACAAGCGGTTGTGCAATCCTGAAATCTTGAGGATGTGCTCACTGACAGAACTGTTCTCCTCCATCTTACAGCTGTAGAATGCGTCGGAGACATCATATCTCTCGACTCGGGCATGAGCTTGGAAAACCATTTTCAGCTCTTCGAACATCTCATATGCTCCGTGGTGCTCAAAACGCTTTTGGAGCCCCGATTCTAAACTGTAAAGCATGCCGCACTGAACCAGGGAGTAATCATCACTACGCGACTGCCAGACGTTCAAAACGTCTCGGGCCGCATCGGGAGCAGGTGCATCACCTAGCGGTGCTTGTAGGACATATGATCTCTTGGCAGCTATGAGGATAATTCCACTGCCGTAACCTTCTGTTCCCATGAGATCCCACTGAAAGGTGTCCATAGCCTACCTCGTGGGGCCCTCGAGCGTCCCCCGGTGTCCTCCTTCTTCCTATATAAGTCCACGTACCCCGAAACCTTCGACAACAGAGAGAAAACCCTAATTCCACTGCCGTAACCTTCTGTTCCCATGAGATCCCATCTTGGAGCCTGTTCCGGAGCTCCACCGGAGGGGGATCCATCACGGAGTTCTTCTTCTTCATCATCATCGCCCTCACCATGAGTTGTGAGTAGTTTACCACAGACCTTCGGGTTCATAGCTAGTATCTAGATGGCTTCTTATGTGTGCTCATAATATCCTTGCAAGTCTCTTTGAATTATTGGTTTGGTTTGGCCTACTAGATCTATAGTTCTTGCAATTGGAGAAGTGCTTGGCTTTGGGTTCAATCTTGCAGTGTCCTTTCCCAGTGACAGTAAGGGCATCAAGGCACGTATTGTATTGTTGCCATCGAGGATAAAAAGATGGGGTTTATATAATATTGCTTGAGTTTATCCCTCTACATCATGTCATCTTGCTTAAGGTGTTACTCCGTTCTTATGAACTCATTACACTAGATGCATGCTGGATAGCGGTCGATGTGTGGAGTAATAGTAGTAGATGCAGGCAGGAGTCGGTCTACTTGTCTCGGACGTGATGCCTATATACAATGATCATGCCTAGATAGTCCCATAATTATTCGCTTTTCTATCAATTGCTCGACAGTAATTTGTTTACCCGCCGTAGAATATTGCTATCATGAGAGAAGCCACTAGAGAACACTATGGCCCCCGTGTCTATTCTCAACATATCAATCTACATCTACTTTACTTTTATTGCTTTTATTTGCTGTTCTTATAAACCAAAAATACCAAAAATATAAACTATCATCTCTATCAGATCTCACTTTCGTATGTGACCGTAAAGGGATTGACAACCCCTTATCGCGTTGGCTGCAAAGTTCTTATTTGTTTGTGCAGGTGCGAGGGACTCGCGCGTGGTCTCCTACTGGATTGATACCTTGGTTCTCAAAAACCGAGGGGAAATACTTATGCTACTGTGCTGCATCTCCCTTTCGTCTTCGAGGGAATACAACGCAAGCTCGAGAAGTAGCAAGAAGAATTCCTGGCGCCGTTGCCGGGGAGGCTTACGCAAAAGTCATATACCAAGTACCTATCACAAACCCTTATCCTTCGCATTACATTTATTTGCCTCTCGTTTTCCTCTCCCCCACTTCACCCTTGCCGTTTTATTTGCCCTTCTTCCGCTATGTGTTTTTCGTACGCTTGCTTCTTGTTTGCTCGTGTGCTGTTTGCTTGCCTGATTGCCCTCATGTCTGAGATGGGGGACGATCCTATCGAGAAGGGCAGTAATGTCGAGGGCAACGTCTATGTTGATCCCCCGGATGAAGCTACCACTTTACATGTTAAGAAGTTCCGGGTTGGTAGTGGTAATATCATTGGAAAAGGAGTTCTTCAAGACTTCTTTACTTGTGCCGGTGCTTTGCCCACTATGGGTGGCTCTATTCTTCACATAACTAGTAGCCTTGCGGATGTTGTATCCATGCTTATAGTAGAAATTCAAAGGCAATTTATCCATATGCATCCCTGTATTCAGAGAATCTTTTTAGAGTTTTCCAATATTGAGCATTCTTCTGTTAAGCGTGCAGCTACTATCTTTTTGGCTCATGAATTTAGATATATCATGAAAGAGGCCATAGAAATCTTTGCTCATTACGGGGTAGATCCTGGTCGACCTCCCATAGAGGCTATCTTGTGCAATCAAGAAGACATAATGCAGTTACGATCGCCTGATCATGTTGCTTTTAATGAAAACATTAGAAAAAAAGGTTCCTATTGAGGTCTTGATTGATAGAATTTTTGAGATGAATGATGACTTTGCTGTTCAAAATAATGGGTTAAGCTTCTCCCTTGAGCGAAGGCTTATGACCTTCTGCCAAACGAATGTCTATAACGATGAATTTGTTGTCCACTACAAAGGGCCAAAAGAGGAACCTATTCCTCGTGAGATTGATGTAGGGGACTTTTGTCCCATTAAATTTAGCCCTTTTGATTACTTTTGCTTGCCACAAAGGAAGCTTGCCGCTGAACGTAGGGAATATGAGATGAGCTTTCGCGACATGTCATATCATTATGGCATTCCCTAGATTTATCTTGTATCGTGCCTAGCTAAGGGCGTAAAACGATAGCGCTTGTTGGGAGGCAACCCAACTTTTTTTTTGTTTTGTTGCTGTTAGGGAATAAATATTGCATCTAGCCTCTGATTAGATGTGGTTTCTTGTTTTGTTTAGTGTTTGTGCCAAGTAGAACCTTTGGGAAGACTTGTGTGAAGTTTATGTGATCTTGCTGTGAAAAACAGAATCGTTAGTGCTTGCTAAAGTGGTCTTAAGATTTTACTGGAGCCTGCTATTTAGTTGATTCTTTTTGCAGATGATTATTAGACAAATTTTTCAAATTTACCAATTTAGTTTGAATTTTTTGGAGTTCCATAAGTAGGCGAAACCTGCAGATTACTACAGACTGTTCTGTTTTTGACAGATTCTGTTTTTCGTGTGTTGTTTGCTTATTGCGATGCATCTATGAGTAGTATTGGAGGATATTAACCATAGAGAAGTTGGAATACAGTAGGTTTAACACCAATATAAACAAAGAATGAATTCATTGCTGCACCTTTGAGTAGTGGTTTGCTTTCTTATACTAACGGAGCTCACGAGAATTTTTGTCTAAGTTTTGTGTTGTGAAGTTTTCAAGTTTTGAGTATTGCTTTGATGGACTACGGAACAAGGAGTAGAAAAGGCCTAAGCTTGGGGATGCCCATGGCACCCCAGGTAAATTCAAGATAATCAAAAGCCTAAGCTTGGGGATGCCCCGGGAAGGCATCCCCTCTTTCGTCTTCATCCATCGGTAACTATACTTGGAGCTATATTTTTATTCGCAACATGATATGCGTTTTGCTTGGAGCGTCTTGTATAATTTGAGTCTTTGCTTGTTAGTTTGTCACAATCATCCTTGCTGGACACACCTATTTGAGAGAGTTAAATATGAACTAGAAATTGTTAGAAGACTCTATGTGCTTCACTTATATCTTTTGAGTTGAATAGTTTTTGCTCTAGCGCTTCACTTATATCTTTTAGAGCACGGTGGTGGTAATATTTTGTAGAAATTGTTGGACTCTCATGCTTCACTTATATCTATTTGAGAGTCTATTAAAACAGCATGGTAATGTGTTTAGGCTAAAGAAACTAGTCTTCACATGATAAACATCCAATGTCAATGTAGTAAAAAAATTCACACCAAGTGCATTGAATAGAATGAGATGTTGGATGCTTGATAATTGTTTTGAGACATGAGGATAGTGATATTAGAGTCATGCTAGTGGAGTTATTATGAAATTGAGAAATACTTGTGTTAAGGTTAGTGATTCCCGTAGCACGCACGTATGGTGAACCGCTATGTGACGAAGTTAGAGCATGAGGTATTTGTAGAGTGCCAACCTTTGTGTGGAGGTCGGGGGCGCGCGATGGTTAACTCCTACCAACCTCCCTCCTAGGAGCATGCGTTGATTGCTTTGTTTTGATGACTCGTAGATTTTTGCAATAAGTATATGAGTTCTTATGACTAATGTTGAGTCCATGGATTATACGCACTCTCACCCTTCCACCATTGCTAGCATCTCTTGTATCGCGCAACTTTCGCCGGTACCATAAACCCACTATATATCCTTCCTCAAAATAGCCACCATATTATTCCTCAAAACAGCTACCATACCTACCTATCATGGCATTTCCATAGCCATTCCGAGAGATATTGCCATGCAACTTTCCACTGTTCCGTTCATATGACACGCATCATATTGTCATATTGCCATGCATGATCATGTAGTTGACATCGTATTTGTGGCAAGGCCACCATGCATAACTTTTCATACATGTCACTCTTGTTTCATTGCACATACCGGTACACCGCCGAAGGCATTCATATAGAGTCATACTTTGTTGTTGTAGTATCGAGTTGTAATATCGAGTTGTAATGAAAGTGCGATGATCATCATTATTAGAGCATTGTCCCATGGGAGGAAAGGCTAAATCTATAAAGCCCCTCCGCAAAAAAAAAGAAAAAAAAGAAAGGCCAAAGAAAAAAAGGCCCAAAAAAAGAAAAAGAAAAAGGGACAATTGCTACTATCTTTTTTCCACACTTGTGCTTCAAAGTAGCACCATGTTCTTCATTGTAGAGAGTCTCATGTTTAGTCACTTTCATATACTAGTGGGAATTATCGTTATAGAACTTGGCTTGTATATTCCAATGATGGGCTTCCTCAAATGCCCTAGGTCTTCGTGAGCTAGCAAGTTGGATGCACACCCACTAGTTTCTTTTGTTGAGCTTTTATTCATATTTAGCTCTAGTGCATTCGTTGCATGGCAATCCCTACTCACTCACATTGATATCTATTGATGGGCATCTCCATAGCCCGTTGATACGCCTAGTTGATGTGAGAGTAATGTTGAGGATATCGCTTATCGTTATCATCTCGGCCAGCTGTGGATTAGAGATTAATTAGAAATCGGCCGATTAATCGATTTTATCGATCGACTATTAATCGGCCATTTTTTTGCAAATCTCAGGTTCCCAACACTAAAATATGCTATATTCAATACCAAAAAAATATCGAACAGAAGTGTTACCTTGATTCCTAGCCTTTGAATCCTTGTATAATGACGAACCAAATAGCACAACAGTATATATTGCATAACAAGGTCCACAAAATGCAAATTACCATAATTTTTGCAAATTTACTACTATGAATATGCCCAATTTATCGGTAGATTCCTGATAAATCGCCTGTCATAGCGGTAAATCGGCACAAACGATAAATAGTGAAGATAAGGCATAATCTTATCGGTCACCCCAAGAGTAGCGATAAATCGGACGATAAATCGTTGAATCAGAAGATTTCTTGAACAGTGTGTGAGACTATCTTCCTCTCTTTTTGTCTTCTCCACAACCACCTCTATTCCACCCATAGTGCTATGTCCATGGCTCACGCTCATGTATCGCGTGAAAGTTGAAAGGTTTGAAAAGATAGAGTATGAAAACAAGTGCTTGGCTGAAATCGGGTTTGTGCATGATATGAATATTTTGTGTGATGAAGAGGGAGCATAGACAGACTATATGATTTTGTAGGGATAACTTTCTTTAGCCATAGTATTTTGAGAAGACATGATTGCTTTGTTAGTATGCTTGAAGTATTGTTATTTCTTATGTCAACATAGACTTTTATCTTGAATCTTTCAGATCTGAACATTCATGTCACAATTAAGAGAATTACATTGAAAAACTATATTGGTTAGCATTCCACATCAAAAATTCTTTCTTTATCATTTACCTACTCGAGGACGAGCACGAATTAAGCTTGGGGATGCTTGATACGTCTCCAACATATCTATAATTTTTTACCATTCCATGCTATTATTTATGAAGTCTGGGATGTTTAATGGGCTTTGTCATACACTTTTATATCATTTTTGAGACTAACCTACTAACCCAAAGGCCCAGTCCAGATTGCTGTTTTTTGCCTATTTCAGGGTTTTGCAGAAAAAGAATATCAAACGGAGTCCAAACGGAATGAAACCTTCGTGAGAGATATTTTTGGAGAAAATCACGCACATGGAGCTTGAGAACCATGTTAGGGGAGCATCGAGGCGCCCACGAGGGTGGGGGCGTGTCCCCCTTCCCAGGGTGCGCCCCCAACCTCGTGGGCCCCTCGAGCGTCCCCCGGTGTCCTCCTTCTTCCTATATAAGTCCACATACCCGGAAACCTTCGACAACAGAGAGAAAACCCTAATTCCACCGCCGCAACCTTCTGTTCCCGTGAGATCCCATCTTGGAGCCTGTTCCGGAGCTCCACCGAAGGGGGATCCATCATGGAGTTCTTCTTCTTCATCATCATCATCGCCCTCACCATGAGTTGTGAGTAGTTCACCACAAACCTTTGGGTCCATAGCTAGTATCTAGATGGCTTCTTCTCTCTCTCTCTCTCTCTGGATCTCAATACAAAGTTCTCCTCGGTCTTCGAGGAGATCTATTCGATGTAATCTCTTTTTGCGGTGTGTTTGTCGAGATCCGATGAATTATGAGTTTATGATCAAGGTTATCTATGAAAGATATTTGGTTTTTCTCTGAACTTTTTATGTGTGCTCATAATATCCTTGCAAGTCTCTTCGAATTATTGGTTTGGTTTGGCCTACTAGATCTATAGTTCTTGCAATGGGAGAAGTGCTTGGCTTTGGATTCTATCTTGCGGTGTCCTTTCCTAGTGATAGTAGGGGCAGGAAGGCACGTATTGTATTGTTGCCATCGAGGATAAAAATATGGGGTTTATATCATATTGCTTGAGTTTATCCCTCTACATCATGTCATCTTGCTTAAGGTGTTACTCTGTTCTTATGAACTCAATACACTAGATGCATGCTGGATAGCGGTCGATGTGTGGAGTAATAGTAGTAGATGCAGGTAGGAGTCGGTCTACTTATCTCGGACGTGATGCCTATATACAATGACCATGCCTATATAGTCTCATAATTATTTGCTTTTCTATCAATTGCTCGACAGTAATTTGTTTACCCGCCGTAGAATATCGCTATCATGAGAGAAGCCATTAGAGAACACTATGGCCCCCGGGTCTATTCTCAACATATCAATCTACATCTACTTTACTTTCATCGCTTTTATTTGCTATTCTTATAAACCAAAAATACCAAAAATATAAACTATCATCTCTATCAGATCTCACTTTCGTATGTGACCGTAAAGGGATTGACAACCCCTTATCGCGTTGGCTGCAAAGTTCTTATTTGTTTGTGCAGGTGCGAGGGACTCGCGCGTGGTCTCCTACTGGATTGATACCTTGGTTCTCAAAAACCGAGGGGAAATACTTATGCTACTGTGCTGCATCTCCCTTTCGTCTTCGAGGGAATACAACGCAAGCTCGGCTCAGTTTACTATCTCCAGGCATGTACAACGCAAGCTGGATTCCATGAAGAACATGTACAAGGAGATCCCCGCAGCAGATTTGGAAGTGTGGAAGCTCGGCTCAGTTTACTATCTCCAGGCAGGTCTACCTACCACTAACACTATTTTGAGGCATACCTTGATGCCCAAGTCTGGAGATCATCGCATGATCAGAGGGTATTCTATCAACATGCTGCATATACTTGATGAGAAGGCACCTTTCAAGGTGATGGACTTAATGGTAGAGACCATTAAGAGGACTGCAGCTGACCAGAAGAGGTCATGTGGATTTGCCCCACAGATTCAGATGCTTGTCAATGCCAAGTTTGGCACGGGCAAATTCTTGTTGGATAGGAAACACTTACCCCTGCAGCCAGAGCATGAAGACAATGTGGTTGTGATGGATGAGGAGGATCCAACATCTGTTGAAGGTCAAGCCAAGATTGAAGCTGCTAGGAAAGCCAAAGCTGATAAAGAGGCAGCAGCAGCAGCAGCTAAACCAAAGAGCTTCGGAGAGCAGATTCTTGAAGCTACTCAAAGGATTGAACAACGCCTGTCCAGCATTGAACAATCTCAGGAGAGCTTAGAGAGGATTGTTGACGAGAAGATCCACGCTCTGGACGTGAAGCTGACTGAAATTCAGGTGACCGTCAACAAGCTTGAGGCAGACATGGAGGAAGCAAAGTAGGACAGGGCAGAGCTCATGCAGGATGACTTAGTCCAGGACTCTCATCGCCAGACTGCTCCGGTTCCCAGAGGATCCCGATCAGCTGCTATTCCAGTGACTGACTCCAGGACTACCACTTCAGCACCTCCCACAGCTCCAGCAGTCACTCCAGCAACAGCTCCAGTATCCACTCCTCCAGCACAGACTTCAGTTGAAGTCTTCGCCGATGCCGTCATATCTACTCCGACATCTACCCAGACGGGAGCCGCCAGCAGAGCCCACAGTGACGTTTAGCTCTATGCTTTTTCGAACTTTTTGGTAACTTGTTGCCAAAGGGGGAGAAATTGTATAGATCATAGGGCTTCGAGAGAGAGAGTGCTGTTATCTTTGCGCTTTTGCTCTTTCGTTCTTTTGCGGTTTCTTTGAGATACTTTTGGTTTTCGAAACTTTCAGTGTGCTTGATACTACGTTTGATGCTACCTTAATGAGTGCTTGGTCGTACTATGCTTTAATGTGTGCTTAATGCTTATCATATGCTATTCCTATCTTGTATGATCATCTACTCATGTCTTGGTGATTGGGTGCATGTTATTCATTCTTATCATTTTGTGCGCTCCACCAAGATGTATGTGACATGGAAGAGTGACCCATGATCCTAATCGATTGTGCATTTGCATTCAAACGCAAATCTTAAATAATGCACAAATTTAGGGGGAGCTCTTGCTTATCACATACTTCTCAAAGCGATGATATTATTCATTGATTATATCCTTTGTCGAAGCTTTGATCTATATGTTGTCATCAATTACCAAAAAGGGGGAGATTGAAAGTGCAACTAATTCCCGGGTGGTTTTGGCAATTAATAACAACATATATATCATTGAACTAATAGCTACTTGAGAATCATTTCAGAGAAGTTCAGTTATATGGGTATGGCAATGACTGAAGAAGTGGACCCCTCAAAATGCTAAGGCAAGCATTGGCAAAAGCTCAAGACTCCATTTTTGGTTTAGTGATCCAAGATCACATTGAGTCCATAGGAAAAGCCAATACTATTAAAAGGGGATGAGGTTGTGTTGATGATCTGGTTGCTCAAGTGCTTAGTGATATATCTCCTTCAACTATCAGCAACTTTCACTACAATACGCACTCATAAGTAATCTCGGACCAACCGATTTTCCAAACTCAGTCACACCGAGATGAACCACCTCAGCCATAAGCCAAACCCTAGAAAAATCGGACATTCCGAGTTTGAGATCGGTCTCACCGAAACATGGGCTGCCAAGCTTCTGTAACCGTTTGTCATCATATCGGAATAACCGAGATGATATTTTCGGTCCCACCGAAACTGGCAAGCTCCTGTCTTTGATCAAATCGGAATAACCGAGATGGTATTTTCGGTCCCACCGAAAACCCCAACGTTCACTATATTTGAACTTTCGGTCTGACCGAGTTGTCCACTTCGGTCTCACCGAGATTGCTCAATTATGTGTGTAACGGTTGGATTTTGTGTGGAGGCTATATATACCCCTCCACCCCCTCTTCATTCGTGGAGATAGCCATCAGAAGGAACTACCACTCCTACCTTACACTTTCTGAGAAGAGAACTACCTACCCTTGTGTTGAGATCAAGTTGCTCCACTCCCACCATATGAAACTTGATTTCTAACCTTCCCAAGTTGCTTTCCACTCAATCCTTTCTTCCACCACAGCAATATCAGTGAGGAGAGTTGAGTGTTGGGGAGATTATCATTTGAAGCACAAGAGCAAGGAGTTCATCATCATCTACAACATCTATTACCTTTTGGAGGGTGGTGCCTCCTAGATTGGTTAGGTGTTGCTTGGGAGCCTCCGTCATCGAGATGTGGAGTTGAACCAAGAAGTTTGTAAGGGCAAGGAGATCGCCTACTTCGTGAAGATCTACCCCGAGTAAGGCTAGCCCTCCGTGGGCGTAGGCCATGATGGAATAGACAAGGTTGCTTCTTCGTGGACCCTTCGTGGGTGGAGCCCTCCGTGGACTCGCGCAGCCGTTACCCTCCGTGGGTTGAAGTCTCCATCAACGTGGATGTACGATAGCACCACCTATCGGAACCACGGGAAAAATCACTGCGTCTCCAAATTGCGTTTGCTCTTCTCCACCTCCCTTTACTACATGTGCAATTTACTTTCCGCTGCCTATACTCTAGAATTGCATGTGTAGGGTGATACTTGTCTTGATCACAATTGTGAATCTGCCAAAAACTGTTCTTGATCAAAAGGCAGAATTTTTATAATTACAAGTAGTCTAATCACCCCCCCTCTAGACATACTTTCGATCCTACAAGTGGTATCAGAGCTTTGGTCTCCATTGTATTGGTTTCCATTGCATTGGACTCCATAAGCTTGGTTTCACAACCTAGGAGAGTATGGCGTCTAGTGAGGGTAATTATCATAGAGGTCCTTACTTTGATGGTACAAATTTTGGTAGTTGGAAGCATAAAATGAAAATGCATATTCTTGGTCATAACCCAGCCGCATGGGGCATTATTTGTGTTGGCATGCAAGGTGAATTCTTCGAGGAAGGAAAAGTTCCGGATCGCGAAGCCACACCGGAAGAGTTGCGGATGTTGCAAAACAATGCTCAAGCTTGTGACATTCTCTTCAATGCTTTGTGTCCCGAGGAGTTCAACAAAATCAGCCGTCTTGAGAATGCTAAAGAGATTTGGGATACTTTGGTTGAAATGCACGAAGGTACCGAGTCTGTGAAGGAATCAAAGCTAGATATTCTTCAAGGTCAACTTGACAAGTTCAAGATGAAGGATGGTGAAGGAGTCGCTGAAATGTACTCTAGGCTTGCTCTCATCACAAATGAGATTGCTGGCTTAGGAAGCGAAGAAATGACCGACCGATTCATCATCAAGAAGATTCTAAGAGCTTTGGATGGAAAGTATGACACCGTGTGCACTTTGATCCAAATGATGCCAAACTACAAGACTCTCAAGCCAACTGAAGTCATTGGAAGAATTGTTGCTCATGAGATGACACTTAAGGATAAGGAAGAGCTTCACAACAAGTCAAGTGGTGCTTACAAAGCTACAAGTGATGCTCCCACAACCTCAAGTGACAAGTTAATTTCCAATGAAGAGATAAGCCTAATGGTTAAGAACTTCAACAAATTCTACAAGAATAGATGCAAAGAGAGAAGCTCAAAGTCTAGATCATATGATGAAAAGAGATCTTCTAGTCGTGATCGAAACTGCTACAATTGCGGAAGACCCGGACACTACTCAAATGAGTGTACGGCTCCCCACAAGAGAAGAGAAGAATCTCCAAGAAGAAGATCAAGAGATGAGTCACCTCGGAAAGAGAGAAGGAGTAGAGATGATCGTTATGAACGAAGACCCTCTCGGAGAAGCAAGGATTCGGAGAGGAGAGACAAGTCATCAAGGAGCTACACAAGAAGAAGACATCAAGCTCATGTAGGTGAATGGGTCTCCGGCTCCGACTCCGACAATCAATCCGATGGAAGCTATCACTCCGACTCCGACTACAGTCAAGATGAAGGTGTTGCCGGTCTTGCACTCGTATCCTCCAACTCCAACTCCTACGACTTATTTGATTCACCAAATGAGGGAATTGGAGGATGCTTCATGGCTAAAGGCCCCAAGGTATCACACCCTGAATTCATTGACTTTGATAGTGATGAGGATGACTTGCTTGGTGAAGATGAGCTCTTGCATGATAAATCTAGTGAGCTTAGTAACGATGAAAATGCTAGTAGTCTTTATAATCGAGAAGAGTCGAATGACAATGCTATGAAGGAGATTGAGCGTCTAACTAAAGAACTAAACACTCTTAAGTTAGCTCATGAAACAACTCAAGAAGATCATAGAGAGCTCTTAAGATCTCATGAGAAGCTACGCTTCGAGAAGCTCACTCTAGAGCAAGAACATGAGTTTCTAAAAGCGATCAATGACGATCTTCGAAAGAAGAGTTTTTCATATCTTGCCAAACGACTTCTCTTGTCTAATTTCTTGCCACCTATTAAGACTAAGCATGACAAGCATAAGAAAAATTCTTCCTCTAGTAGTAACAATAACCATGTTAAATCTAATATTGTTGCTTCTAGTAGTTCTCTTGATTCCACTAACAATGTTTCAAGCCAAGTTACACTTGAGCAAGAGAATAGCTTATTGAAGGAAATCATAGAGAAAGGTGTCTACAAGAGTCTTGCCGGAAGCAAGAACTTTGAGGAAATTGTTCGCAAGCAAGGAAGGCACCGGAAGAATCAAGGGATTGGTTTTGAGTGAAAGTTCAACGCCGAAGGTGTTGAGTGGGAAGAAGGTCAATACCCTACTCCATAGTTTGTTTCTCAAAAGGAGAAGTATGATCCTACTTCTTCCAATGTGGAACAAGCTCAAGATGATCTTCCACCACAAGACCACAAGCTAAAAGCCAAGGACAAGCTTCAAGAGGAGATTGATGCATTCATTGAAGCACCTCAAGCCATGGTCAAGTGGGTTCCCAAGGACACGTCAAGTTCTACTTCGTCAAGCTCAACTACAACCCCAAGGATTCCCATCAAGATGATGTGGATCCCGAAAAAGAAGAACTAGAAGGTTCTTGAGGGTGACTCCGCCAACATACTTCACTCACATACATTTTGGCAAGAACTTGTGCAATCAACTTCCACATCATGCACTAGTTCATGGAGTCACAAACCCTCTTGTTGGTAAGTCAAGGGACAAGGTAATCATTGCTTTCATGGACATCATCTATTGTGAACTTCAATCTATGTCCATGGATATCCTTGTTTGTTCCTTGTGGGACTAACCCATGTAGGTATTGAAAGTGCCCTAATCCAAAGGATAGCTCCCAACTCTTGATGATCTACATCAACATTGAGCATCCACATCTTCAACATCTACATGAAGTCTTCTACGACAACCCAATGTTAGTTTGACCCTTTAAAAGGGGTTCTCACATCTAGGGGGAGCTTTGCTCTAAAAATTGAGCTAAAGCATCTCCAAATGATGTGAACACATCAATGCTTTATGTAAAAGTGGTAACCCCACTTGTGCTTAAACGATGAGTATGACCTATGATCAAATGTTCTCATTTGGCTCCTAAGTCAAAATACTCATATAAAGATGACCTAGTCATCGACAAATTGTGTGCTAGTAGCTAGAGTTTTGGTTGTGCATGTTTGACACATATTTCATTTGCTATCTTATTGTGTGAGCATGTTGAATGCATAATTTTATCCATTCGAGGACATCCATTTGTTGTTTTGGTTGTTTTGATTTTTCTGGCCAAATGGATGGACAAGAATGCCTAAGTACCTCCCCTAGCTATCTATGCTTTCTTGTCTCAAATTCTATTCATGCTTATATCACAAACTTTGAACAAGTCATTTTCGGACCCTCCGAGTGAGGAGCACTCGGAGCCACCGATCCGTCAAGGGCTAACTTCCAAAACCTTCTAAGTGATTTTCGGTCAGACCAACTTTCTCCCACTCGGTCAAACCGAAAACATTTAGACTGATCTAGGTTTCATCTCGGTGAAACCGAGTTGTAAGTTTCGGCGTGACCGAAATGCATAACTGCCTGGCAGTTATCCATCTCGGTGACACCGAGTTTTTCAACTCGGTCCCACCGACAGCAAAGGGATATAAATACTGAGGGCAGCGCGCGTTGATTATTCCTTCAAACGTTTTCGCTCCCACGTCCCCTGCTGCCGTCGCCCTGATCTCCGGATCGTCGCCGTCGTCGCCTGTGCGCCCTTGCCGCAGGTCTCCACCGCCGTCAACGGACTTCTCCTCCGCGCCGTTGCCGCCGTAGAGGGACTCCACCAAGTTAGGGTGAGTCTCGATCCCTCTCGTGCTCCCCATCCGATTCAATGCACGTTTGGTTTGCCCTATATCTGGCCACGTTTGAAATCTTCCTTAACATCAGATCGGTTCGTTTGAACTAGCTTCGAGTAAAATTTTTAGGGTTAGGTTTCCACGGAATACATCTCGGTGAAACCGATTTTGAAATTTTGGTGTGACCGATTCGGCCTCTCGCCATTGCACTGCACCTTTCGGTCCAACCGAGTTGTGCAAATCGGTATGACCGAAACAGAGTTTTAGTGAAACCCTAGTGTTTCAGCAGGACCGAAACCCACTTCGGTCAAACCGAAAGTGGTGTGTAAAGTTTCTGTTATACACTTCGGATTCACCGAAACTGAAAATCGGTCTGACCGAAATGCCTTCTGTGAAAACTTAAAACTAAGATTTGAACTCATTTTGTTTGCAAAAACCTCTGCAGTTTGTGATAACTCTTCTTCTCTGCCTATACCTTATCTATTCACAGGTTGTCAGCCATGTCAGATGCCAGTGATAGCCAGAACAGGTCAGAGTCACCTTTTGCGGACATTCCTGAAGCAGACACTAGTCCTGAGGCTAGTAGTCCAGTTGATGATGGTGAGAGGAGTACACCTAGTGGCTTGCCTCCTGCAGCCACCAGAGCTAGAAAGGAGAGGAATTCTGATGATGAGGATTCGGATTTCATTGCTGAGGAAGAAGTGTCCTCCAAGCCTAAGAGAAAGGTTGTTGCCAAAGAGCAACAAGGTCAGCAGTCAAAGAAGGGCACCAACAAAGTCAAGCAATCAGCTGTTGCTAAGAAGCTGAACTTGGGAGAACCAGCCCCAAGCAAAGTGAAGAAAACCTCCAAGAGGAAGAGGGTAGTGTATACTGATCCTCATGCAGATGCAGCAGCCGATGAAGAAGAAGAAGAAGAAGCACCCCAGCCTCCTCCTCAGAAGGCTAAGCTCATGGGTGATGCCATTAGAGCTCGAGCCACTTCTAAGCCCAAGAAATCTGCTCAAGCCAAGGCAGCTCCAGCAAAGCCTACTGCCAAGCCCAAGAGGACTACCAGGAACATTCCAGCATCTGAGAAGAACAAGGGTGATGTGCCACCAGCTGAGTCTGATGAAGAAGAACAAGTGTTGCTGAAACTCTGTCCAAAACTGCCACTCCACAATGATGCTCATCCTCAAGCCGAGGATATGAAGGCAAGGAAAGATAGAGGTCTCAGGCTATGGAGACAATCTGATCCATATGCCGTGAGGAGAAGGACTGCTGTAGACCCCAGATTCCACACCAGAGAGCAGCAGGACTTCTATGAGACTGTGCTGATGGACAAGAAGCCAATAGTTGCAGATACCAGATACGTTGACTGGAAATACATTGACAGTGAAGAGCACAGAGACTTCTTTCCCCATGTGCATGAAAGCTTCACTGCATGTGGAGTTGCTGAGTTTGTGGGTCAGAAACTGACAGATTGGAACGATGAGATGATTATGCAGTTCTATGCCACAGCTCATTTCTATCCTGATGGGAAGATCACCTGGATGACTGAAGGTCAAAGGTTTTCTTCTTCTGTTGAAGAATGGGCAGAACTTCTGAGTGCTCCAGTGCAACGAGAGGATGACATTGATGTCTATGGGATTCCAAAGAAGAATCATGATTCCATGAAGAACATGTACAAGGAGATCCCCGCAGCAGATTTGGAAGTGTGGAAGCTCGGCTCAGTTTACTATCTCCAGGCAGGTCTACCTACCACTAACACTATTTTGAGGCATACCTTGATGCCCAAGTCTGGAGATCATCGCATGATCAGAGGGTATTCTATCAACATGCTGCATATACTTGATGAGAAGGCACCTTTCAAGGTGATGGACTTAATGGTAGAGACCATTAAGAGGACTGCAGCTGACCAGAAGAGGTCATGTGGATTTGCCCCACAGATTCAGATGCTTGTCAATGCCAAGTTTGGCACGGGCAAATTCTTGTTGGATAGGAAACACTTACCCCTGCAGCCAGAGCATGAAGACAATGTGGTTGTGATGGATGAGGAGGATCCAACATCTGTTGAAGGTCAATCCAAGATTGAAGCTGCTAGGAAAGCCAAAGCTGATAAAGAGGCAGCAGCAGCAGCAGCTAAACCAAAGAGCTTCGGAGAGCAGATTCTTGAAGCTACTCAAAGGATTGAACAACGCCTGGCCAGCATTGAACAATCTCAGGAGAGCTTAGAGAGGATTGTTGACGAGAAGATCCACGCTCTGGACGTGAAGCTGACTGAAATTCAGGTGACCGTCAACAAGCTTGAGGCAGACATGGAGGAAGCAAAGTAGGACAGGGCAGAGCTCATGCAGGATGACTTAGTCCAGGACTCTCATCGCCAGACTGCTCCGGTTCCCAGAGGATCCCGATCAGCTGCTATTCCAGTGACTGACTCCAGGACTACCACTTCAGCACCTCCCACAGCTCCAGCAGTCACTCCAGCCACAGCTCCAGTATCCACTCCTCCAGCACAGACTTCAGCTAAAGTCTTCGCCGATGCCGTCATATCTACTCCGACATCTACCCAGACGGGAGCCGCCAGCAGAGCCCACAGTGATGTTTAGCTCTATGCTTTTTCGAACTTTTTGGTAACTTGTTGCCAAAGGGGGAGAAATTGTATAGATCATAGGGCTTCGAGAGAGAGAGTGCTGTTATCTTTGCGCTTTTGCTCTTTCGTTCTTTTGCGGTTTCTTTGAGATACTTTTGGTTTTCGAAACTTTCAGTGTGCTTGATACTACGTTTGATGCTACCTTAATGAGTGCTTGGTCGTACTATGCTTTAATGTGTGCTTAATGCTTATCATATGCTATTCCTATCTTGTATGATCATCTACTCATGTCTTGGTGATTGGGTGCATGTTATTCATTCTTATCATTTTGTGCGCTCCACCAAGATGTATGTGACATGGAAGAGTGACCCATGATCCTAATCGATTGTGCATTTGCATTCAAACGCAAATCTTAAATAATGAACAAATTTAGGGGGAGCTCTTGCTTATCACATACTTCTCAAAGCGACGATATTATTCATTGATTATATCCTTTGTCAAAGCTTTGATCTATATGTTGTCATCGATTACCAAAAAGGGGGAGATTGAAAGTGCAACTAATTCCCGGGTGGTTTTGGCAATTAATAACAACATATATATCATTGAACTAATAGCTACTTGAGAATCATTTCAGAGAAGTTCAGTGATATGGGTATGGCAATGACTGAAGAAGTGGACCCCTCAAAATGCTAAGGCAAGCATTGGCAAAAGCTCAAGACTCCATTTTTGGTTTAGTGATCCAAGATCACATTGAGTCCATAGGAAAAGCCAATACTATTAAAAGGGGATGAGGTTGTGTTGATGATCTGGTTGCTCAAGTGCTTAGTGATATATCTCCTTCAACTATCAGCAACTTTCACTACAATACGCACTCATAAGTAATCTCGGACCAACCGATTTTCCAAACTCAGTCACACCGAGATGAACCACCTCAGCCATAAGCCAAACCCTAGAAAAATCGGACATTCCGAGTTTGAGATCGGTCTCACCGAAACATGGGCTGCCAAGCTTCTGTAACCGTTTGTCATCATATCGGAATAACCGAGATGATATTTTCGGTCCCACCGAAACTGGCAAGCTCCTGTCTTTGATCAAATCGGAATAACCGAGATGGTATTTTCGGTCCCACCGAAAACCCCAACGTTCACTATATTTGAACTTTCGGTCTGACCGAGTTGTCCACTTCGGTCTCACCGAGATTGCTCAATTATGTGTGTAACGGTTGGATTTTGTGTGGAGGCTATATATACCCCTCCACCCCCTCTTCATTCGTGGAGAGAGCCATCAGAAAGAACTACCACTCCTACCTTACACTTTCTGAGAAGAGAACTACCTACCCTTGTGTTGAGATCAAGTTGCTCCACTCCCACCATATGAAACTTGATTTCTAACCTTCCCAAGTTGCTTTCCACTCAATCCTTTCTTCCACCACAACAATATCAGTGAGGAGAGTTGAGTGTTGGGGAGATTATCATTTGAAGCACAAGAGCAAGGAGTTCATCATCATCTACAACATCTATTACCTTTTGGAGGGTGGTGCCTCCTAGATTGGTTAGGTGTTGCTTGGGAGCCTCCGTCATCGAGATGTGGAGTTGAACCAAGAAGTTTGTAAGGGCAAGGAGATCGCCTACTTCGTGAAGATCTACCCCGAGTAAGGCTAGCCCTCCGTGGGCGTAGGCCATGATGGAATAGACAAGGTTGCTTCTTCGTGGACCCTTCGTGGGTGGAGCCCTCCGTGGACTCGCGCAGCCGTTACCCTCCGTGGGTTGAAGTCTCCATCAACGTGGATGTACGATAGCACCACCTATCGGAACCACGGGAAAAATCACCGCGTCTCCAAATTGCGTTTGCTCTTCTCCACCTCCCTTTACTACATGTGCAATTTACTTTCCGCTGCCTATACTCTAGAATTGCATGTGTAGGGTGATACTTGTCTTGATCACAATTGTGAATCTGCCAAAAACTGTTCTTGATCAAAAGGCAGAATTTTTATAATTACAAGTAGTCTAATCACCCCCCCTCTAGACATACTTTCGATCCTACAAGTGGTATCAGAGCTTTGGTCTCCATTGTATTGGTTTCCATTGCATTGGACTCCATAAGCTTGGTTTCACAACCTAGGAGAGTATGGCGTCTAGTGAGGGTAATTATCGTAGAGGTCCTTACTTTGATGGTACAAATTTTGGTAGTTGGAAGCATAAAATGAAAATGCATATTCTTGGTCATAACCCAGCCGCATGGGGCATTATTTGTGTTGGCATGCAAGGTGAATTCTTCGAGGAAGGAAAAGTTCCGGATCGCGAAGCCACACCGGAAGAGTTGCGGATGTTGCAAAACAATGCTCAAGCTTGTGACATTCTCTTCAATGCTTTGTGTCCCGAGGAGTTCAACAAAATCAGCCGTCTTGAGAATGCTAAAGAGATTTGGGATACTTTGGTTGAAATGCACGAAGGTACCGAGTCTGTGAAGGAATCAAAGCTAGATATTCTTCAAGGTCAACTTGACAAGTTCAAGATGAAGGATGGTGAAGGAGTCGCTGAAATGTACTCTAGGCTTGCTCTCATCACAAATGAGATTGCTGGCTTAGGAAGCGAAGAAATGACCGACCGATTCATCATCAAGAAGATTCTAAGAGCTTTGGATGGAAAGTATGACACCGTGTGCACTTTGATCCAAATGATGCCAAACTACAAGACTCTCAAGCCAACTGAAGTCATTGGAAGAATTGTTGCTCATGAGATGACACTTAAGGATAAGGAAGAGCTTCACAACAAGTCAAGTGGTGCTTACAAAGCTACAAGTGATGCTCCCACAACCTCAAGTGACAAGTTAATTTCCAATGAAGAGATAAGCCTAATGGTTAAGAACTTCAACAAATTCTACAAGAATAGAGGCAAAGAGAGAAGCTCAAAGTCTAGATCATATGATGAAAAGAGATCTTCTAGTCGTGATCGAAACTGCTACAATTGTGGAAGACCTGGACACTACTCAAATGAGTGTACGGCTCCCCACAAGAGAAGGGAAGAATCTCCAAGAAGAAGATCAAGAGATGAGTCACCTCGGAAAGAGAGAAGGAGTAGAGATGATCGTTATGAACGAAGACCCTCTCGGAGAAGCAAGGATTCGGAAAGAGAGAAGAATTAAACGAACATCTACATCATGCATATATGACTCAAAGCTTACATGCTATAATGTGGTATTTATTCATAATTTGGTTGCCAAATCTCATGCGTGCAATGCACGTGTACCTTACTAGTCTAAATGTTGTCTGTGTGTGTGTTGTGCGTGTTAAACACATTGTACGTAGTATATCATACTAGTCTAAATTGTCTTTTTTTGGGTACACGTTAAGCTTGTTCTCCCGAAAATCAAGCCGCGCCTTGTTATGCCGAAATTTCAAGCTAGCGTCTCTGTCTATCGTGCTGCGAAACTCCCACCTCTTTAATCCGCGCCTTGTTAGCCCGAAATATTTAAGATATATCTTTGTCTTGTTGTGCTCCGACAACTCCCTCCATCTCAACCCGCTCCTTGCTATTCCAAAAATTTAACGCGCGCGAAAACTCCCACCTCCTGTGAAATCCCGACACGCGAAATGCCCATGATACCCCTGAACCGAAAGAACCGCGTCAAATCGGTGGGGGTACTTTCGTAACTTACCCCACATTTCGGACAAGCGCGTCCCTAAGCCATGGTTCCTCACTCCCATCCCATCCGCCCACCCATTCGTACCCCGAGGCTGGCAAAACCCGCGAAGCCCCACACCCTCCTCCGTCCGCCACCCAGCCGGAGCCTCTTCCCCGACGACGTCGTCCACAGCAACACCTCGACGTCCCTCATCCATCGTACTGGATGAGGATCCGTCATCGGTCCGGTCGTCCTGCCGTTTCAGCCACCCCGTCCTCCACCTCCAAGGAGCTGCCCCGATGTTCCCCTCGTCTTTTGCGCCACCTCCATTCCCACACCGCCGTCTTCACCTACACCACCGAAAGAGCATCATCATCACCATTTTCTCGGATGAAGCTGCGGCCTAATCGGCGCCCCCAAAGAGGTTGTACATTAATCGCCACATTTTCTTCTTTATTCGATCTCATGGTGCTGCCGGCGCTCGGTCCCAAGCCGACACGGCGCGGCTCCATCCATGGCGGCGTCGCTGACCACTTCCTCCATGGCGTCGCTCCCTCTGCGGCGACGTACACATTAGTAGAAGCTGCTCCTGCTTTAGCTCTCGCTCGCGTTGCTGCTCTGCTCTTGCTCTCGGTCCCCTGCCTGGCCTGCTCTTGCTCTTGCTCTTGCTCTTGCTGCTGCTCTCGCTCTTGCTCTTGCTTGTGATGCTGCTCCGATTTAGCTACACTTCATTCGACTTTTGGGTCAGTCTATTTTCAGGGGGTAGGGGGGCTCGCCGGAGTTAAGGAAGAACCAACCGCAGCGGGGAGGGGGGCTCACCGGAGAGGTACCCCACTATCTATCTTAGGGTTCAGGGTGGGGGCGGTAGTCGCCGGCGGTGGTGGGGCGGTGGCGTGGGGATCGTCGGAGAAAAAGCTCGGCACGGAGGGGCCTACAGGGATGGCTGGGGCCGCGGCAGATCGACGGTGGGCAGTGTTTTTTGGGTGGGCGGGGCGGCTGTTTGGCTAGTGGTGGCGGGCGGCTCATGGGGTGGAGGTTGAAGATGAACTGCATGCCCTTGATTTCGTATCCAACGGCTGCAAAATTGACTGACCAGAGATGAAAAGGTTAGCCGACTGACGTGTAGGCTCACCTCTAGTGTGTTCAGTTTCGATAGTAAAATTCAGTTTCGACAGCAAAATTCAGTTTCGACAGTTAAGTTCAGTTTCGACAGTAAAATTCAGTTTCGACAGCAAAATTCAGTTTCGACAGTTAAGTTCAGTTTCGACAGTAAAATTCAGTTTCGACAGCAAAATTCAGTTTCGACAGTTAAGTTCAGTTTCGACAGTTAAGTTCAGTTTCGACAGTTAAATTCAATTTCGATAGCAAAATTCAGTTTCGATAGTTAAGTTCAGTTTCGATAGTTAAATTCAGTTTCGACAACAAAATTCAGTTTCGACAGTTATGTTCAGTTTCGATAGTTAAATTCAGTTTCGACAGTTAAGTTCAGAGATGAGCGGCTGATGTATACATCTAGCACTTTGTGGTTATGTATTTTACGTCATCTATTGGAGATGCCATTAGAATTTCACTCAGGTTAACATTGTCTCTCTTGTCCTGCTTCAGCCTCGGCGTCGTACAACTCACCGGAGCTGCTCCAACGACGAAACCCTCCATCACAGCGGAGCAGTACCTCGGGCTCCATCTCCAGACGCCTAAGATCTTCTTCCCCTCCTCCGACAGCCAAGTCAGCCGGAGCATCCTCACCGGCCAACCTAGTCACGCTGAGATCGACATGGCTTCGCCAAAGAGGTTGTACACTTCTTGTGGTTTGACTTAATCTCACCATGCTTCTTTGCATCATGTGATCTTCTAATTCTTGTGAACCAAACACCCAGATTGGCAGAACTCTTGTGTTTTTAAATTCTTTGTTTTGCACGTGCATTCCTATCCTATTCCTGTCTATTTCCTATCCTTGCATTGTTAGAATCCTCAAATTCAAACAAGCCCTTACACAATTACTTTTGTTACAGATATGTGTCAAAGAAAACCTTGTGTGGTTTGTCCTGCTCCTGCGGTGCTGTGTTCCACCCCAGCTCAGCTGCTCCAACGACGGAAGGGTTCACCACAGCAGGGATCCGCTCTCCAGACTGTCTTTCGCCACCTCAGATCTTTTTCCCCGCCACCGGCAGCCACGACAACTGCATTACCATCATCAACTGAGCAGATGACCTTGAGGACTACACGGGTCCGCAAGAGAGGTCGCACTCTTCCGTGTCTGCTTACGTTATGCATCGGTTAATATAATGACATGCTACTTTATCGTCGTCTTCACCTATTAGACTCCGACTCAGGTCCAAACTTATGCTGAAACTTGAGTTTTTAAATGGTTGTGGGGTACATATTGGGTGTCTACTATGAGTTTCATGTTGGGTGCAAACAAACATTAAAGGAGCCATTATCTGTATTTTTTAACTAAAGCTATTATCTGCCTGCTATCATTGGTTTTGGGTCTATCCACAGTTTGCTACCATAACTCTGGATTTGTGCATGCACTCCTTACATAATCTCACTATGTTTTATTCCTATGCATGTTAGTTATTGTATACAATGGAACTGAACATGTAGAGCAAACGAGACGAGCCTTGCGTGGCAATAAAATTTCATGCAGACGTCGCTGCATGGTGGGCGCAAAAGCAGCCCCCCTCCACCCATTTCGGATCGTAATCAAGAGGAAGATAAATCCTCAGAGGAGGATTCAGAGACAGATGACCAGTCCTATTCCCCCCGAGGTGCATGCTCTAACTTGGCAGGGTTAGGTTGCTCATATCGTGCGTATGGTATCTTGCATTGCTATGTCATTTGCTTAGTTTAGACATGATTTGTGTGAATGCCACCTGTTTAGTGTCTAATTACCATATATGTGAATTATGCAATGCCATCTTTTTGCAAGACTTTATATATGTGAATTATGCAATGCTATCTTGTTGCAAGGCATTATATATTTGAATTATGCAATGCCATGCTGTTTAGCCAAGCGTCATATATGTGAATTATATCATGCCGTAATTTTTTTGTATTTCTCATCGCTTTTGTCAACAATGTTTGTATATTCAACTGCTCTTCCTGTGCATCAGCCATTTGAATTGGTGATGGAGAAATCTGGAGTGAAGACAAGGTTTTCAGAGCAGACAATGCTACCCGGTGAAGCAGATATCTTGTTGGTTACATATAACACTTCAGAGGAGGATTCAGAGGCAGATGACCAGTCCTATTATCCCCCCGAGGTGTATGCTCAAACTTGGCAGCGTTATATTACTCATATCATGCATATATTGTATTGCAATGCTTAGTTTTTACATCATATACACGATATTGAATGCTATCTCCTTAGTTGACACATCATATATGCGATTGCCCTCTGCTCACTTCCTTGGTATATAAATCATATATTTGAATTATATCATGCCATGATGTTTACATAGACAGCATGTATCTGAATTATGGCATGCCAACCCATTTTCTAAAGACATAATATAGTTATGTCATCTCATCCTGTTCACATAGTCATCATATTTTAAATTATGTCATTCTATCCATGAATTATATCATGCCATCATGTTTCCATCGACGACATGTTTGTGATTTATGGCATGCGAACCACTTTAATAGACACATCATATAGTTATATCATGTCATCCTTTTTACATAGTCATCATATTTTGAAGTATGTCATTCTATCCTGTTTAGTTAGCCATCATATATGTGAAATTGTGTCATGCTATTCTGTTTAATTAGCCATCATATATGTGAAATTATGTCCTGCTATTCTGTTTGGTTAGACAACATAAATGTGAATTATTTCATGCCCTGTTTTCTTCCCTACTATCCATTGCACCTGTCTATCTTACAATGTCTGTACATTCAATTACTTTTCTTGTTTATCAACCATTTCAACTGGAGGGGGTGATGGCAGTATCTGTGGGAGTAAAAACACGGTCTTCAGAAAAGATCGTGCTACCTGTCGATGGAGATAGTACCACGGTTGTACTTGCCCAAGAACTAGCCCCACCACGCATAACCCAGACTCACACATATTGTACCCCTACCCAGTTGGACAGAGAACCAGTTACACCCCTTCTAACCCCAACCCCGACAGATAGTAACCCAGTTCCCGTTGACACATCATCGTCTCCACCACAAAGCACCCAAACACAAACAGTTAGTAAGGCAACTACAGTGCCCAAAGCACGAGGACCACCACTCCGAACCCCAAGTCAACGCTTAAAGCAGAAGAAGAATTGTTCTCAGGTCGGGTTCCGTAGCTATGGTTCATACTACTTTGCTCTTGCATCACTGTATTTACGCATACCAACTAATTTCTAATTTGAAGGATGCAATTAAAACTCCAATGGCACAACAGGTATGTTTTAAACCTGGTTCTTTAACGTGTTTGCTGTTGTAACTTGCTCTATTTTGATTTCAGTTTCAATTGAATAAACAGTTATGTTCTCATGCCATGCACATTACAAGTGTTGTTATTGCTGTGTAGTTTCCCACACTTATATTCTTTCTATGCTGCTTTGTCTTAAATAGATATGATTCGAACGGTATCTATCTTGATTTGGCAACATAAAATAGAATGATATAGACCATACAATGACCATACTACATAGATATATGTTTGTTTCATGCTGTTATCCTGTCCACCTTACTACTGAACTGGTTTACCAAAATGAGTTTCATATACTACGTTGTAAATCTGTGATGTGTTTGTTTGTTTCTCCTTTAGAACGCGGATAAAATATTGGAGAAGAGTACCCCATTATGCAATGGTAAAGGAAGTAATGCAGATCAGGTTCAAGATAGTGAGACATCCCTATTGTTCTCCAAGAAAGCTGATAAAAACTATATTGAAGACACTGAGACAACCCCAAAGTCCTGTCTTGATGTAGTGTTCGAGTTACTGGCTACTACTGCTGGCACCAGCTCTTCGAACTTGCTGCCTGAATCAGTTCGGCTTCTTGAGTCTCAACTTCAAGTTGAAAGACATCGATCAGATGTTATGCGATAGGAAGCCGAAGGACCGAGGAAGTCCCTGCAGAATTCAGATGCATACTTTCTGGTGCAACATCAAGTGCTGGAGGATTTAAGCGCCAAACAAGAGAAAGTTAATAAGCTTGCTAAGCATCTTGCCAGCATTATGGGTACCCAGGATATTGTTTTTTGAGCTCTTCTAAAGTGGTTTCAGTTCTAGACTTGTTTTGCTGTGGCGTTTATATGCTGCTTTGTTCCCTATATTTGCACTGGTGGCGAACTTTGATACCGAGTGGATGTAATATATGTAATAGCCGTGATAGCCTAGCGTAAGTTGCTTGCCTATTTATTTCCTTATTGTCTTGTTTATTTGTTTTCTTGTAGTCAATGCAATTCCTTTTCCATGGTTTGCTAGTGGTCGCAACAGCCTATTTTTTAAAAATAGGCCATATTAACCATGGGCTACATATTTACTGTAGTTAATATGGGCCTCTTACGGGCCGTAGAAACAATGGGCCTTCTAAGGGCCATAGAAACAACGGGCCTTATACGGGGCGTAGAAACAATGGGCCTTCTACGGGCCATAGACACAATGGGCCTTCTACGGGTCGTATGATCGGTTGGCCAAACATGGGCCAATAACATACCACATTATGGCCGTAAATGGGCTAGAGTTGAAATCGTCCGTTCATGGGCCGACCATAACGGGTCGACCATAATGGGCCATCGTTAATCGGTCGTATTTGATGATGCTATGAAAATGGGCCAACGTATTAACGGGTCACAAACGGGCCGACTGTAACCACGGGCTGAATTTGGCCCACAAGCAGAAAATGACAATAACGGGCCTAAAGTAAATGAATGTTTGAAATGAGCCCAAGAATACATGGGCCCTGAGAAGGCCGAAAGATAACATGGGCTGGGAACGGCCCAACGGAATAATGGGCCATTAATGGGTATAAAGTGAAACACTGTTCAATATGGGCCAGTTTTAGCACGAGCCGTTAATGGGCCGAGGGTTACTAAGGACCTCATATGGGCCGAAAGACGTCATGGGCCATACATGGGCCGGAAGTTAAAACGGGCTAGAATTATATTGGACCGCCCAGATGACGCTACTGGGCCTAATTCGGATAGGCCATAAACGGGCCCTAGTTAGCGGGCTGTAAATGGGCTATATGCGAACATGCCGTTAACAGGCTTGTCGTGGGCCGGCCCGTCACCTTTTGACCAAGTCAAACGGGCCGACCTTTTCACAAGGATGGGTCTCTGTTGGGCACTGTTCAATATGGGCTAGTTTTACCACGGGCCGTTAATGGGCCAAGGGTTACTAAGGGCCTCATATGGGCCGAAAGACGTCATGGGCCATACATGGGCCAGAAGTGAAAATGGGCTGGAATTATACTGGACGGCCCAGATGACGCTATTGGGCCTAATTCGGATAGGCCGTAAATGGGCCCTGGTTTAGCGGGCTGTAAATGGGCTATATGCGAACATGCCATTAACAGGCTTACGGTGGGCCGACTCGCCACCTTTTGACCAAGTCAAACGGGCCGGCCTTTTCACAGGAATGGGCCTCTGTTGGGCCGTGCCACGTGTCGACGTATCATAGGCGCTTTGTGTCCAATGAGTTGATGACATCTGTCCCAACGGTGAGCCGACACGTGTTTCCTACAGCCAATGATGATTTTACACGTGGAAAATCCCCATTGGTCGGGGCTGTTAACGGGTTATCGGATCCAAAACCGGACTCGATAGCTTAACGACGTTCCGTTACGGTGGATTCCACGTGTTGGTCACCCTTGACGAAAGCACTTCTGTGACGCGCGATTTATCGTCATGGAAGTGGACACTTCCATGATGATAATTTTGGTAATGTCATGGAACACTTCTACGACAGCACATGTATGACTATCTTGATTCTGTCATAAAATCGTCATGGATGTACATGCATGACAGAAAAACGTGACCTACTGTGACAAACACGTATCATCACGGAAGTGTATTTTTTTTGTAGTGCATCGGGTTAGGATCCTCTGTAGTAGCACACCATGCAGTACGATCACTGCCGTGTGGACCCGGCCCAACATGTCATCGAGATTATAGCACCATATAGTACTGCAGATGATCTCAATCCATCCCACCACTCCACCCCATGTGGAAAAAATCTGCATGCCTGACTCTCCTCCCCCGCGCTCGTCCAATCGGTTGTGACCAGCAATAGTTCCACCCCTTCCCTCCTCCGTAATTTACTCCAAGAAATGTGCCCACGTAGCTGTTACGTTAATCATGCAACATATGTTACGTAGGTGTGCCATTGCTCGCTATAAATACTGCGCCTCCCACGACATTCAGAAGAATGCTCACGTTCATCGCTATCTCCCCTCTCCTCTCACGTTGACCACCATGCCATCGCCCCTCCCAGGCCCTAGGCGCCCCTCGCTGCATTGCGTGGAGGGTCACACGTCATCTTTCTGTTCATCCCCGCCACTAGTCGAGGAGGACACGTCAGCGTTCCGCTCCTCGCCGCGACGCGTGGAGTTGGACGCGTCGGCGCTACCGGTCTCTCCAGTACGCGCGTCGGAGGACACAGCGGCTCCCCGCTATGAGAAGAACGTCGCGCCGCCCGCCGAGCCCCCAGCCTTGAGGATATTTGGAAAGAAATTAAGGTCGCCTTGTGGGAGACTTTGCCTTCGGCAGAGCGCGCCATAATAGAGGCAGAGAAGAAGGCCGAGGAAGAGAAGCGCGCCGCGAGGCATGTTGCCTGGCAGGCCTATGTCGCGTCCGAGAGTGTCAGACAATTGGCTCTTTGGTAGAAGGCTCATGCGAGGGCCGTGAGGGTGGCGGAGGATGACCATGCCAAAGCCCTGAGTGCAGTCGGGCCCAAGCGCCTCATCTATGCTTGGGGGTACGTTGACCGGGTGCACGCTTCTAGCAAGGAGGAGTACCTGTTGGTGCCGGATCACCACACCGGTGAGATCTCTCTCGCCCACCGGCAAGCCGCCAATTAGAACCTTACAAGTTGCGAGGCACAGGAAGAGGCGTCGTGTCAACGTGCTGGGAAATGACCGCGCACCAAGGCCCTTGTGACGTGCCGCAAGCGCTTCTGCGAGCGTCGTGGCTTTTATTAGGAATAATTTAGTTTCATAAGGCGATCTCATTAGTTTTGGGACGCAAATGATAAATCCCGAACGTTCGGGAATTATTAGCATCCTTAATTAAGTATTTAGCATCCTTAATTAAGTATGTAAAAGGAAAAGTCTGGTAACCTTGTGTATTCGTATGCATTTTGTAAGTATGTGCATATAGCACAAACTTAACTATATATCGCACTACACGTCTCTCTCTAAATATGCTTGCAGACTGTGCTACTACTATTACTTATGTACATGCATATGCACATTTTAACATTACAATGCGGTTTTTGTAAAAGTAGAAAAATATCACTAGTCAAGCTTGTGAAACGATTCAATGCAAAACAAATGCAAAAATGCTCGGTTGATTGCTTACTTTTAGCTTCCTTCTCTATGGTTATTTCTCTATCGTACTTTGTAGAGTATCTCACTGGTCGGGAAGGCATGCAAATTTCCAAACCGCTTTGTATACCCTGTATCGAATTTTTTGCCTAACAAGTTGTGCCGTGCAATTGGAATTCCAACTTGAGTACTACTACTAGGAGTGCCAGGGGGCAGTTCTTTAGGTTTCTAGATTAGTAATCCCATAACTACCACCTCCATCCTGGTTTATTGGTCCCCATTGTAATCTGTGTCAAATTTAACTAAGGAAATGTTTATGCATGTCACCGAAAATTATATAACTTTTGTTGACATGCACTAATATTTTATCAGTTAAATCTTTGGTTACAATTTAACACAAATTACAATGGTGACTAATAAACCATGACGGAGGTAGTACTAGTTTAGAAGCCCAAATGAATCAGTGAGGCGCCTTATGTTACTCTCCACTGTGACTAGTCTTATGGGAAAAGCTGGGGAAGAGTCTTATTTTTTAAGCCGCCAAAAGAACTAGCCCTAGAAGTAGTAGCTCGGCTTTCCCAGCTTCATGTTTTTACCCTACTGTCAGCTGCAGCTTCTCATATCCAGCTTCTTGGTGCTAAAACGTTCAGCTCGACTTAGAGTTTGCAGAGTTGGAAGCTGGAGGACATCAGAACATGCCCTAGGAGTAGCAGCCAGGGATCGAGTGTGCGAGATGAACCGAACGAAGTAAATGCAGAGAATTGAAATGCAAAAAGATGGAGGGATGTGATGGTTGCTTGTCCATTTATTTTACCAGGCCACTTATTACTGGGAGTGGTGGGGTTTTGTCATATGACGACTTTACTGCCGCGCTACGAGCGGGGTGAGACTTCCGTGCAGCACCACACTCTACACTAGACATTTCAAATGGAATACAACATACAAATGCATGTAGACATATTTTAGTGTGTAGATTCAGTCATTTTGCTTTGTATGTAGTCACTTGTTCAAATATCTAGAAAGACAAATATTTGGGAACGAAGGGAGTAGTAGACTCGTCATCGATGCCCTGGTAAATTTATTTGGCACTGGCCTCACACTGTACGGGTGCAGCCCATATAAAGATGGGACACACACATACATAGAATAATCAAAGCAAGCCAACCTCTGGTCAATCCTTCACGTGAGTTCCTCTCGTCTACCTTCAAAATAATGGGGCCTGAGAGCAGCAAGTACATATGGTAGTATATTTTATTGCAATGCTCAAATGGGGCATCGGAGCACAAACTTGCTTCGGTTCTCCAAAAACTTTTTATGCCACCGCATTAGCTATGAAGGGCACCGGTGCCAAATAATGTAAAAGTGCATTTGGCACCTCTTTTGGCCTACATAGTGGAAGGCCTTAGTCCCCCATGTAATTTTACTGAAGATTTAACTGACAAAATGTTGGTGCATGTCAACAAAAACTAAATCGTTGGATTCGTATTTGAACATAGTTTTCAATGATATAATTTTTGGTGAAATGCATGAGCAAGTCTTCCGCCATTATTGTAGTAAAAATTCTCAATCTCTACTCTTATAAAAAATAGATTTGGTGATGATGGTGTGCCTGCCATCCTACAATATAGGCCATTCGATCCATATCTGACGGATAGGAAGGAAACAATGACAATTTTGCAAAAAGATACATGCACTCCTCTCCACATTTGCAAATAAGGCCTTCCCTCGTTAATCCTTATCTCCCACATGATATATAAACTACTCATATAAATGCATCTTGATGTTCCGTGCAACGCACAGACATCTTGCTAGTTAATCTCATAAATGGCAAGCGAGAACTCTAATGGAGCAAAAGCATACATGGAAGATTCTAGACTAAACCATAAATGGATACACTTTTATTCAAGCGCGATACTCTAATAGAGCAAGATCATGCATGGAAGGTTCTATACTATATAAATAAGAAGTCTCCACATGCTTAGACAACGGATTACATTGAGCGAAGGCTAATGATGAACATTTGACTTGGTAATGAATATGTCCAGGTGAACCTTCTTGGAGTCCCCGTGCACCATATTGGGCGGAAAATCAAACCATGCGTCTTCCATGTCCACATTGCCGGGAACGAAGCAGCTCGATACAGTCCCAATCAGCGTGATGGAGCCGGCGGGGCCGCCCTCGTACATCGGAGGGGCAGTAGCATTGAGCACGCACCCGTACACCGGTCTCGTGTCAGCGTCAGCGGCGTTTCCCCTGACGCACACTACAGAGACGGGGCGGCGGCCTGCGCGGGCCTTGCCGGTGCACACGGCCGAGAGGAAGATTTTGCCGTCCTCCTCCGTGACTAGCAGGCAGCGGTGATCCTACAACTACTCTGGCACGGCGAATGGGTAGCACATCTCGTACTTGATGTTGACTGATAAACCACAAGTGTAGGGGATCGCAACAGTTTTCGAGGGTAAAGTATTCAACCCAAATTTATTGATTCGACACAAGGGGAGCCAAAGAATACTCTTAAGTATTAGCAGCTGAGTTGTCAATTCAACCACACCTAGAAACTTAGTATCTGCAGCAAGGTAATATGGAAATAGTGGTAACAACAATAAAAGTAACGGTAGTGTAGTTTTTGTAACAGTAGCAGCGGAAAAGTAAATAAGCAACAAGCAATATGTGAAAAGCTTGTAAGCATTGGATCGGTGATGGAGAATTATGTCGGATGCGATTCCTCATGTAATAGTTATAACCTAGGGTGACACAGAACTAGCTCCAGTTCATAAATATAATGTAGGCATGTATTCCGAATATAGTCATACGTGCTTATGGAAAAGAACTTGCATGCCATCTTTTGTCCTACCCTCCCGTGGCAGCGGGGTCCTAGTGGAAACTAAGGGATATTAAGGCCTCCTTTTAATAGAGTACCGGACCAAAGCATTAACACATAGTGAATACATGAACTCCTCAAACTACGGTCATCACCGGGAGTGGTCCCGATTGTTGTCACTTCGGGGTTGCCGGATCATAACACATAGTAGGTGACTATTGACTTGCAAGATAGGATCAAGAACACACATATATTCATGAAAACATAATAGGTTCAGATTTGAAATCATGGCACTCGGGCCCTAGTGACAAGCATTAAGCATGGCAAAGTCATAGCAACATCAATCTTAGAACATAGTGGATACTAGGGATCAAACCCTAACAAAACTAACTCGATTACATGGTAAATCTCATCCAACCCATCACCGCCAGCAAGCCTACGATGGAAATACTCACACACGGCGGTGAGCATCATGGAATTGGTGATGGAGGAAGGTTGATGATGATGATGGCGACGATCTCCCCTCTCCGGAGCCCAGAACGGACTCCAGATCAGCCCTCCCGAGAGAGATTAGGGCTTGACGGCGGCTCCGTATTGTAAAACGCAATAATTCTTCCTCTCTGATTTTTTCTCCCCGAAAGTGAATATATGGAGTCCGGGGGTACGTCGGTGGAGCAACAGGGGGGCCCACGAGGTAGGGGGGACGCGCCCAGGGGAGAGGGCGCGCCTCCCACCCTCGTGGACAGGGTGTGGGCCCCGTGGCATGGATCTTTCCGCATATATTTTTTATATTTTCCAAAATAATTCTCCGTTGATTTTCAGGTCATTCCGAGAACTTTTATTTCTGCACAAAAATAACACCATGGCAATTATGCTGAAAACAGCGTCAGTCCGGGTTAGTTCCATTCAAATCATGCAAGTTAGAGTCCAAAACAAGGGCAAAAGTGTTTGGAAAAGTAGATACGTTGGAGACGTATCAACTCCCCCAAGCTTAAACCTTTGCTTGTCCTCAAGCAATTCAGTTGATAAACTGAAAGTGATAAAGAAAAACTTCGACAAACTCTGTTTGCTCTTGTTGTTGTAAATATGTAATGCCAGCATTCAAGTTTTCAGCAAAGATCATGAACTAACCACATTCATAATAACTTTTACGTACCAATGGCATAATCAACTAGCGAGCAATAATAATAAACCTCAGATGACAACACTTTCTCAAAACAATCATAATATGATATAACAAGATGGTATCTCGCTAGCCCTTTCTGAGACCACAAAACATAAATGCAGAGCACCTTTAAAGATCAAGGACTGACTAGATATTGTAATTCATGGTAAAAGAGATCCAGTCATAATCATACTCAATGCAAATTAATAGCAATACATGCAAATGACAGATGTGCTCTCCAACTGGTGCTCTTTAATAAAAGGATGATGACTCAGCATAAAAGCAAATAGATAGGCCCTTCGCAGAGGAAAGCAGGGATTTGTAGAGGTGCCAGAGCTCTATTTTGAAATAGAGATGAATAATATTTTGGTCGGTATACTCTCATTGTCAACATAGCAACCAAGAATCTCGATATCTTCCATGCTACACACATTATAGGCGGTTCCCAAACAGAATGGTAAAGTTTATACTCCCCCAACCACCAACAAGCACACTCCACGGCCATCCGAATCCATGGGGTACCGTCCAAACAAGCAACAACACTGGGGGAGTTTTGTTTAATTATTATGATTTCAGCATGGGACTGGGCATCCCGGTTACCAGCCATTTTCTCATGAATGATGAGAGGAGTCCAATCATCGTGAGAATAACCCACCTAGCTTGGAAGATATAGACAACCCTAGTTGATACATGAGCTGTTTGAGCATACAAAACAGAATTTCATTTGAAGGTTTAGAGTTTGGCACATACTAATTTACTTGGAACGGTAGGAAAATACCGCATATAGGAAGGTATGGTGGACTCTTATGGAATAACTTTGGGGTTTATGGAAGTGGATGCACAAGCAGTATTCCCGCTTAGTATAGGTGAAGGCTAGAAAGAGACTGGGAAGCGACCAGCTAGAGAGCGATAACAGTCATGAACATGCATTAAATTAATCAACAATGAATGCAAGCATGAGTAGGATATAAATCAACATAAATATCGTGGAGGCTATGTTGATTTGTTCCAACTACATGCGTGAACATGTGCCAAGTAAGACCACTTGAATCGTTCAAAGGAGGATACCACCCTATCATACCACATCACAACCATTTTAATATCATGTTGGCACGCAAGATAGACCATTATAAACTCTTAGCTAATTAAGCATGTCATGAGCAGCTACGATCTCTAATTGTCATTGCAAGCATGTCTCATTCATAACAAGCTAAATCAGGAATGATGAACTATCATATTTACAAAAACAAGAGAGGTCGAGTTCATACCAACTTTTCTCATCTCAATTAGTTCATCATATATCATCATTATTGCCTTTCACTCACACGACCGAACGGTGTGGATAATAATAATAGTACACGTGCATTGGACTAAGCTGGAATCTGCGAGCATTTTATATAAGAGAGAAGACAAAGTAATATGGCTCCAGGTTAAATTAACAATAAAGCATATGAGAGCCACTAAGCATTTTCAATCATGGTCTTCTACTCTTGACCCCCAAAGAAAAGAAACTATTTACACGGGAAAGCTCCTAACAAGCAAAAGAAGAACGAGAAATCTTTTTGGGTTTTCTTTTAGTTACCACTACTACAAGCATGGAAAGTAAACTAGCTAAAAACTACAACTAATTTTTTTCTTAAGGTTTTTCTAGCACACAAGAAAAAGACTAAGAAAAAGAATTGGAACTAGCATGGATAGTACAATGAAAGAGTGTGAGCACCGACAACTAGAATAAGTGTGTGAACATGAATGTAATGTCGGTGAGAAACACGTACTCCCCCAAGCTTAGGCTTTTTGCCTAAGTTGGTCTATGGCTAGTATTGGCCTGGCGGATATCCAAAGTCGTAGTTGGGGTTGTACTGAGATGCAGCGGCTACAGCCTGCTGGGCTGCAGCTTGGAGACGGGCTGCTTCCATCGTCTCCTGATACTCATTTGTCTCCTCCCTGGTTATAGTATATCTCCCTTTTGCCTAAAATTCAGACAAGGTAGGAGCAGGAAGAGCAATATGGACAACGTGACGCCTGTTAAAGATTAGTCAATACTTGAGGGATTGTTCATCCCTCTCTATAAACCGATGGCTGACCATAGCATTATAATCTAAATAAGCAGGCAGTAATAGTTCATCATTTTCATGTATAGGCACACCAAGACGGCGGGCTATGCGAGTGGCATAAATCCCACCAAATAAATCTCCATCTAAATCATTATTATGTAGCCTACGTGCAACAATGGCTCCCAAGTTATATTGTCTATCTCCTAACACATCACTCTTGAGAACACTAAGATCAGGGATGCACATATGGCAAGCCTCATCTTTACCGTTGATGCATCTACCAATAAAGAGATCAAAATAATGTATAGCAGGAAAATGATGTTGGGGAACGTTGCATGGGAAACAAAAATTTTTCCTACGTTCACCAAGATCAATCTAGGAGATGCTACTACGAGAGGAGAGTTGGATCCACGTACCCTTGTAGATCGCTAAGCGGAAGCGTTAAGAACGCGGTTGATGGAGTCGTACTCGCCGCGATTCAGATCGCCGAAGATCCTAGCACCGAAGCAACGGTGCCTCCGCGTTCTTCACACGTACGGCTCGGGGACGTCTCCTCCTTCTTGATCCAGCAAGGGGTGGAGGAGAGGTTGATGGAGAGACCGGCAGCACGACGGCGTGGTGGTGATGGTGGAGGAGGATTCCAGCAGGGCTTCGCCTAAGCACTGCGGGAAGACGAATATGTTGTGGGAGAGGGAGGGCAGCACCGAGGCACAAACGTGTGTTGGCTGCCCTCCCTCTGCCCCTGTATATAGGGGGAATAGATGGGAGGGGGGCGCCCTAGGGTTTCCCCTAGGGGGGCCGGCGGCCAGGGCAGTGGGGGGGGCGGCGGCCAAGGGCTGCGCAGGCCCTAGGGTTTCCCCCCCTAGGTGCCTTGCCCCCCAAGCCAGGGGGTGCGGCTGCCCTAGGAGGGGCCAGCCCCCCATGCGCCATAGGAGAGGGCCCAGGGGGG
>LR738711.1:702185992-702207232 GCA_902687465.1 Secale cereale | reverse complement strand
GGGGGGGGGGGGCGCACAGCCCTATGAGGGCTGTGGTGTCCCCCCTTTGTGGCCCATTAGGCCCAGAAACACTTCCGGGACCCCCGAAACCCTTTTCGGTAATCCGCCAATTTCCCGATGCTCCCCGGAACACTTCCATCCTATATATCAATCTTCGTCCCCGGACCATTCCGGAGACCCTCGTCACGTCCGGGATCTCATCCGGGACTCCGAACAACCTTCGGTAACCATGCACTGTTCTCACTAACAACCCTAGCGTCACCGAACCTTAAGTGTGTAGACCCTGCGGGTTCGGAAACCATGTGGACATGACCGAGACACTCCCAGGTCAATAACCAATAGCGGGATCTGAATACCCATATTGGTTCCCACATGTTTCTCGATGATCTCATCGGATGAACCACGATGTCAAGGATTCAGGCAATCCTGTATACAGTTCCCTTTGTCTCGTCGGTATGTTACTTGCCCGAGATTCGATCGTCGGTATCTCTATACCTAGTTCAATCTCGTTACCGGCAAGTCTCTTTACTCGTTACCATAATACATAATCCCGTGACCAACTACTTAATCACTTTGAGCTCATTGAGATGACGTATTACCGAGTGGGCCCGGAGATACCTCTCCGTCACACGGAGTGACAAATCCCAGTCTCGATCCATGTCAACTCAACAGACACCCTCGGAGATACCTGTAGAGTACCTTTATAGTCACCCAGTTACGTTGTGACGTTTGGCACACACAAAGCACTCCTACGGTGTCAGTGAGTTACATGATCTCATGGTCATAGGAACTTATACTTGACATGCAGAAAACTATAGCGATAACTGACACGATCAAAAGCTATGTTTATCGTTTGGGTCTCGTCCATCACATCATTCTCCTAATGATGTGATCCCGTTATCAAATGACAACTCATGTCTATGACCTGGAAACCGCGGTCATCTTTGATCAACGAGCTAGTCCTGTAGAGGCTCACTAGGGACACAAAGTCTGTCTATTCATCCACACATGTATTTGAGTTTCCAATCAATACAGTTATAGCATGGATAATAAACGATTATCATGAACAAGGAAATATAATAATAACTCTTTTATTATTGCCTCTAGGGCATATTTCCAACAGTCTCCCACTTGCACTAGAGTCAATAATCTAGCATTACAAGGTAATGAATCTAACACCCATAGAGTCTTGGTGTTGATCATGCTTAGCCCGTGGAAGAGGTTTAGTCAACGGATCTGCAACATTCAAATCCGTGTGTACTTTGCAAATATTTATGTCCTCCTCCTTGACCGAATCGCAGATGGAATTGAAGCGTCGCTTTATGTGTCTGGTCCTCTTGTGAAACCTTGGTTCCTTGGCTAGAGCAATGGCACCAGTGTTGTCACAGAACAGAGTCATTGGGTTCAGTGCACTAGGCACAACTCCAAGATCTGTCATGAACTCCTTCATCCAGACACCTTCCTTTGCCGCCTCCGAGGCAGCTATATACTCCGCTTCACATGTAGAATCAGCTACCACGCTCTGCTTGGAACTGCACCAGCTTACCGCTCCCCCGTTGAGAATATATACGTATCCGGTTTGAGACTTAGAGTCATCCGGATCAGTGTCAAAGCTTGCATCGACGTAACCCTTTATGACGAGCTCTTGATCACCTCCATAAACGAGAAACATCTCCTTAGTCCTTTTCAGGTACTTTAGGATATTCTTGACCGCTGTCCAGTGATCCATACCAGGATTACTTTGAAACCTTCCGGCCATACTTATGGCAAGGCTGACATCTGGTCTTGTGCACAGCATTGCATACATGATAGAGCCTATGGTTGAAGCATAGGGGACGACACTCATCTTTTCTCTATCTTCCGCAGTCACTGGGCATTGAGTCTTACTCAACTTTGTACCTTGCAATACCGGCAAGAACCCCTTCTTGGATTGATCCATTTTGAACTTCTTCAAAACTTTATCAAGGTATGTACTTTGTGAAAGTCCTATCAAGCGTCTTGATCTATCTCTATAGATCTTGATGCCCAATATGAAAGCAGCTTCACCGAGATCCTTCATCGAAAAACTCTTGTTCAAATACCCCTTCACGCTATCCAAAAATTCTATATTGTTTCCAATCAGCAATATGTCATCCACATATAATATTAGAAACGCTATAGAGCTCCCACTCACTTTCTTGTAAATACAAGCTTCGTTGTAAACTTGTACAAACCCAAACGCTTTGATCACCTCATCAAAGCGAAGATTCCAACTCCGAGATGCTTGCACCAGCCCATAAATGGAACGCTGGAGCCTGCATACTTTGTCAGCATTCTCTGGATCGACAAAACCTTCCGGTTGCATCATATACAACTCTTCCTTAAGAAAACCGTTAAGGAACGCTGTTTTGACATCCATCTGCCAAATTTCATAATCGAAATATGCAGCTATTGCTAACATGATTCGGACGGATTTAAGCATCGCTACGGGTGAGAAAGTCTCATCGTAGTCAATCCCTTGAACTTGTGAAAAACCCTTTGCCACAAGTCGAGCTTTATACACGGTGACATTACCGTCAGCGTCCGTCTTCCTCTTAAAAATCCATTTATTCTGAATGGCCTTCCGCCCTTCAGGTAATACTTCCAAAGTCCATACTTTGTTTTCATACATGGATCCCATCTCGGATTTCATGGCCTCTAACCATTCGTCGGAATCCGGGCCCACCATCGCTTCTCCATAGCTCGTAGGTTCACCGTTGTCTAACAACATGACCTCCAAGACAGGGTTACCATACCACTCAGGTGCAGTGCGTACCCTTGTCGACCTACGAGGTTCGGTAGTAACTTGATCAGAAGCTCCTTGATCATCATCATTGGCTTCCTCTTCAACCTCTGCAGGCTCCACAAAAACATCTTTCTGCGCTGCGCTACTCTCTGGTTGAAGCAGAGGTTCAATAACCTCATCAAGTTCTACCTTCCTCCCACTCAATTCTTTCGAGAGAAACTCTTTCTCGAGAAAGGACCCGTTCTTAGCGACAAACACTTTGCCCTCGGATCTGAGAGAAGGTGTACCCAACTGTTTCTTTAGGGTATCCTATGAAGACACATTTGTCCGCTTTGGGTTCGAGCTTTTCTGGCTGAAGCCTTTTGACATAAGCATCGCAACCCCAAACCTTGAGAAAAGACAACTTAGGTTTCTTACCAAACCACAGTTCATACGGTGTTGTCTCAACGGACTTAGATGGAGCCCTATTTAAAGTGAATGCAGCTGTCTCTAACGCATATCCCCAAAACGATAGTGGCAAATCGGCAAGAGACATCATAGAACGTACCATATCTAATAGGGTTCGATTACGACGTTCGGACACACCATTACGCTGTGGTGTTCCAGGTGGCGTCAACTGTGAAACAATTCCACATTTTCTTAAGTGATCACCAAACTCATAACTCAGATATTCTCCCCCTCGATCAGATCGTAGGAACTTGATCTTCTTGTTACGATGATTTTCAACTTCACTCTGAAATTGCTTGAACTTTTCAAAAGTTTCAGACTTATGCTTCATCAAGTAAATATACCCATATCTACTTAAGTCGTCAGTGAAGGTGAGAAAATAACGATATCCACCGCGCGCCGTTACACTCATCGGACCGCACACATCAGTATGTATGCTTTCCAATAAGTCACTTGCCCGTTCCATTGTCCCTGAAAACGGGGTCCTTGTCATCTTGCCCATGAGGCACGGCTCGCACGTGTCAAGTGATTCAAAATCAAGAGACTCCAAAAGTCCATCAGCATGGAGCTTCCTCATGCGTTTCACGCCGATATGACCCAGACGGCAGTGCCACAAGAAAGTGGTATTATCATTATCAACTCTACATCTTTTGGCATCAATGTTATGAACATGTGTATCATCACTATCGAGATTTAATAAGAATAAACCCCTAACTTCGGGTGCATGACCATAAAAGATATTACTCATATAAATAGAACAACCATTATTCTCTGATTTAAATGAGTAACCGTCTCGCAATAAACAAGATCCAGATATAATGTTCATGCTTAACGCAGGCACTAAATAACAATTATTCAGGTTCATAACTAATCCCGATGGTAATCGAAGAGCGAGCGTGCCGACGGCGATCACATCAACCTTGGAACCATTTCCCACGCGCATCGTCACTTCGTCCTTCGCCAGCCTCCGTTTATTCCGCAGTTCCTGTTTAGAGTTGCAAATGTGAGCAACCGAACCGGTATCAAATACCCAGGCACTACAACGAGAGTTGGTAAGGTACACATCAATAACATGTATATCACATATACCTTTGTTGTTGTTGTTGGCCCCCTTCTTGTCTGCCAGATACTTGGGGCAGTTCCGCTTCCAGTGGCCGTTCCCCTTGCAATAGAAACACTCAGTCTCTGGCTTGGGCCCAGCCTTGGGTTTCTTCACTAGATTAGCAACTGCTTTGCCACCCTTCTTAGAGTTACCCTTCCTGCCCTTGCCATTCTTCTTGAAACTGGTGGTTTTATTGACCATCAACACTTGATACTCCTTCTGGATGTCTGCCTCAGCGACTTTCAGCATTGAAAACAGCTCGGCGATGGTTTTATTCATCCCTTGCATGTTGTACTGCTGCACGAAGCTCTTGTAGCTTGGCGGGAGTGACTGGAGAATTCTGTCAATGATAGCCTCATCCGGGAACACAAGTCCCAGATCAGCTATGCGGGTATAGTACCCAGACATCTTCAGTAAGTGTTCACTGACAGACGAATTCTCCTCCATCTTGCAAGCAAAGAATTTATCGGTGGTCTCATACCTCTCGATCTTAGCATTCTTTTCAAAGATGAACTTCAACTCCTGGTACATCTCATATGCACCATGACGTTCAAAACGCCTTTGAAGTCCTCCTTCCAAGCCGTACAACATGGCACACTGCACTATCGAATAGTCATCCGAACGCGACTGCCAGGCGTTCAAAACGTCTGCAGTGGCTGTAGGAGCGGGGGGTCACCTAGCGGTGCATTTAGGACATAAACCTTTTGGGCAGCTGTGAGGATGATCCTCAGATTGCGGAGCCAGTCCACAAAGTTGCTCCCATCATCTTTCAGTTTAGCTTTCTCTAGGAACGCATTAAAATTCAGGGGAGCTACTGCGCGAGCCATCTACAACAAAAGATTTGCAAAGACATTTTAGACTATTGTTCATGATAAGTGAGTTACTACCTAATCAAATTACTTATAACTCCCACTCAAATTGACATCCCTCTGGTCATTCAAGCGTGACATGATCCAAATTCACCAACCCAAGTCCGATCATCACGTGAGATGAGGTGGTGTCAATGGTGAACATCTACATGTTGATCATATCTACTATATGACTCATGCTCGACCTTTCGGTCTTCCGTGTTCCGAGGCCATGTCTGTACATGCTAGGCTCGTCAAGTCTAACCCGAGTGTTCTGCATGTGCAAAATTGGCTTGCACCCGTTGTATGCGAACGTAGAGTCAATCACACCCGATCATCACGTGGTGCTTCGAAACGACGAACCTTCGCAACGGCGCACACTCGGGGGGAACACAATTTTATCTTGAAATTTTAGTGAAGGATCATCTTATAATGCTACCGTCGTCCTAAGCAAAATAAGATGCATAAAAGGATTAACATCACATGCAAATCATAAGTGACATGATATGGCCATCAACTCGTGCTTTTGATCTCCATCTCCAAAGCACCGGCATGATCTCCATCGTCACCGGCGCCACACCATGATCTCCATCATCATGATCTCCATCATCGTGTCGCCATCGGGGTTGTCGCGCGCCCACCATGCTCTTACTACTATTGCTACCGTTTAGCGATAAAGTAAAGCATTACAAAGCGCTTAATGATTGACACGCAGGTCATACAAAAATTAAAGACAACCCTATGGCTCCTGCCGGTTGCCGTATGCATCGACATGCAAGTCGATATTAACTATTACAACATGATCATCTCATACATCAAATATATCTCATCATGTCATTGGCCATATCATATCACATACATACCCTGCAAAAACAAGTTAGACGTCCTCTAATTTGTTGTTGCATGTTTTACGTGGCTGCTATGGGTATCTAGCAAGAACGCTTCTTATCTACGCAAAGCCACAACGGTGATATTCAAGTTGCTATTTAACCTTCTACAAGGACCGCCTTGTTCTATTCCGATTCAACTAAGATAGGAGAGACAGACACCCGCCAGCCATCTTATGCAACAAAAGTCACATGTCTGTCGATGGAACCGGTCTCATGTACGTGAACATGTAAAGTTGGTCCGGGCCGCTTCATCCCATAATACCGCTGAATCAAGAAAGACTAAGGAGGGCAGCAATTTAAACATCAACGCCCACAAACCCTTTTGTGTTCTACTCGAGAAAGCATCTACGCAAGATCCTAGCTCATGATGCCACTGTTGGGGAACGTTGCATGGGAAACAAAAAATTTTCCTACGTTCACCAAGATCAATCTAGGAGATGCTACTACGAGAGGAGAGTTGGATCCACGTACCCTTGTAGATCGCTAAGCGGAAGCGTTAAGAACGCGGTTGATGGAGTCGTACTCGCCGCGATTCAGATCGCCGAAGATCCTAGCACCGAAGCAACGGTGCCTCCGCGTTCTTCACACGTACGGCTCGGGGACGTCTCCTCCTTCTTGATCCAGCAAGGGGTGGAGGAGAGGTTGATGGAGAGACCGGCAGCACGACGGCGTGGTGGTGATGGTGGAGGAGGATTCCAGCAGGGCTTCGCCTAAGCACTGCGGGAAGACGAATATGTTGTGGGAGAGGGAGGGCAGCACCGAGGCACAAACGTGTGTTGGCTGCCCTCCCTCTGCCCCTGTATATATAGGGGGAATAGATGGGAGGGGGGCGCCCTAGGGTTTCCCCTAGGGGGGCCGGCGGCCAGGGCAGTGGGGGGGCGGCGGCCAAGGGCTGCGCAGGCCCTAGGGTTCCCCCCCCTAGGTGCCTTGCCCCCCAAGCCAGGGGGTGCGGCTGCCCTAGGAGGGGCCAGCCCCCCATGCGCCATAGGAGAGGGCCCAGGGGGGGGGGGGGCGCACAGCCCTATGAGGGCTGTGGTGTCCCCCCTTTGTGGCCCATTAGGCCCAGAAACACTTCCGGGACCCCCGAAACCCTTTTCGGTAATCCGCCAATTTCCCGATGCTCCCCGGAACACTTCCATCCTATATATCAATCTTCGTCCCCGGACCATTCCGGAGACCCTCGTCACGTCCGGGATCTCATCCGGGACTCCGAACAACCTTCGGTAACCATGCACTGTTCTCACTAACAACCCTAGCGTCACCGAACCTTAAGTGTGTAGACCCTGCGGGTTCGGAAACCATGTGGACATGACCGAGACACTCCCAGGTCAATAACCAATAGCGGGATCTGGATACCCATATTGGTTCCCACATGTTTCTCGATGATCTCATCGGATGAACCACGATGTCAAGGATTCAGGCAATCCTGTATACAGTTCCCTTTGTCTCGTCGGTATGTTACTTGCCCGAGATTCGATCGTCGGTATCTCTATACCTAGTTCAATCTCGTTACCGGCAAGTCTCTTTACTCGTTACCGTAATACATAATCCCGTGACCAACTACTTAATCACTTTGAGCTCATTGAGATGACGTATTACCGAGTGGGCCCGGAGATACCTCTCCGTCACACGGAGTGACAAATCCCAGTCTCGATCCATGTCAACTCAACAGACACCCTCAGAGATACCTGTAGAGTACCTTTATAGTCACCCAGTTACGTTGTGACGTTTGGCACACACAAAGCACTCCTACGGTGTCAGTGAGTTACATGATCTCATGGTCATAGGAACTTATACTTGACATGCAGAAAACTATAGCGATAACTGACACGATCAAAAGCTATGTTTATCGTTTGGGTCTCGTCCATCACATCATTCTCCTAATGATGTGATCCCGTTATCAAATGACAACTCATGTCTATGACCTGGAAACCGCGGTCATCTTTGATCAACGAGCTAGTCCTGTAGAGGCTCACTAGGGACACAAAGTCTGTCTATTCATCCACACATGTATTTGAGTTTCCAATCAATACAGTTATAGCATGGATAATAAACGATTATCATGAACAAGGAAATATAATAATAACTCTTTTATTATTGCCTCTAGGGCATATTTCCAACAAATGAATGCTCCCTATGGTAGCTTGTGTGATCTCCCTAGATTCCCCTACGGTGATACTAGCAAGGAAGTCTTTATATTCAGATTTGCGATGATCACCCATATTGCCCCACTGCGGGAGCTTACAAGCATCGTTAAAATCTTCTAGGTCCATGGTGTAAGATTTATCATATAGATCAAACATGACAATGTGAGAGTTACATGAAGATGAAAATTTAAACCTTCTCATAAAGGTATCAGTTAAGTAACGGTATTGAGGGCACCTATCTTGCATGAAGCCCTCGAGGTCAGCATTACACACATATACGTCAAACTCCTCCTTAATGCCTGCCCGAACCATAAATTCCTCTGACGGCCATTCACAAGGCCGCATTTAAGCTTCCCTCGGTAATTAATCGTCCGACTCACGCATCGCGAGCCTTGGTTCTTTCTTCCTTGAGGAACCACCTTGGAAGATTTTCCTATGCATTTTTCTGAATTTTTCTGAAATTTTTAGTAACTCAAAATGAAAGTGAACCAAACTTAACAAGATTGATAGCAACAACTCCTACAAGTGCCTAGAGACTATATCATGCATTAGAACTACTTGGGACCAAAGAAATTTGACATGCAAACTCAAGAACAAGGTCACCACAGCAGCAAAAATTTGCAATAAATAAAGCACTAGAACAAAAACTAATTGGACCAATGGAGGAGTCACATACCAAGGAACAATCTCCCCAAACAGTTTTGTGAATGGAGCTTTGAGCAAGGAGATCGAAAATGGCAGCAAGATGAGCTAGAACTCGTACTTGAGCTTAATAATGAATTTTTTTGGGAGGAAGAAGGAGTGTGTGGGTGCAGGAATAAGTGGAGGGGGACCATGTGGGGCCCACGAGGCAGGGGGCGCGCCCTGTGAGGGTGGGCGCGCCTTGGACCCTTGTGGCCAGGTGCTGGCTCCCTCGCTGTGTTTTCTGTGCCAAACATTCTCAAATATTCTAGAAAAAAAATCATATTTCATTTTCAAGGCATTTGGGGAACTTTTATTTTTGGGGTATTTTTTATTGCACGGATAAGTCTGGAAACAGACAGAAAATACTATTTTTGCTTTATTAATCTAATTAACAGAAAGTGAAAAGGGGGGTTCAGAAGGTTGTGCTATCTAGATTCACCCATCTCATGCTCATCAAAAGGAATCCATTAACAAGGTTGATCAAGTCTTGTTAATAAACTCTTTCTGAATAACATGAAACCGGAGAATTTTCGAATAACACTAGGTTACCTCAATGGGGATATGTATGTCCCCAACAATAAGAATATCATATGTCTTCTTGACAGTAGGAAGAGGAAATTCAAAACCTCCAATAGTAATAGTTGATTTTTTTTCAATAGAATTGATATTGTGGACCTGAGGTTGTTTCCTCGGAAAGTGTTTCGTATGCTCATTACCATTGACATGAAAAGCGACATTGCCTTTGTTGCAATCAACAACAGCCCTTGCAGTATTCAAAAAGGGTCTACCAAGGATAATAGACATACTATCGTCCTCGGGAATATCAAGGATAACAAAGTTTGTTAGAATAGTAACATTTGCAACCACAACAGGCACACCCTCACAAATACCGACAGGTATAGCAGTTGATTTATTAGCCATTTGCAAAGATATTTCAGTAGGTGTCAACTTGCTCAAGTCAAGTCCACGATATAAAGAAAGAGGCATAACACTAACACCGGCTCTAAGATCACATAAAGTAGTTTTAACATAGTTTCCTTTAATGGAGCAAGGTATAGTAGGTACTCCTGGATCTCCTAGTTTCTTAGGTATTCCACCCTTAAAAGTGTAATTGGCAAGCATGGTGGAAATTTCAACTTCAGGTATCTTTCTTTTATTGGTAATAATATCTTTCATATATTTAGCATAAGGATTTGTTTTAAGCATATCAGTCAAACGCATACGCAAAAAGATAGGTCTAATCATTTCAGCAAAGCGCTCAAAATCCTCATCATCCTTTTTCTTGGATGGTTTAGGAGGAAAAGGCATGAGTTTCTGAACCCATGGTTCTCTTTCCTTACCGTGCTTCCTAGCAACAAAGTCTCTCTTATCATAACGTTGATTCTTTGATTGTGGGTTATCAAGATCAACATCAGGTTCAATTTCTACATCATTATCATTGCTTGGTTGAGCATCATCATTAACATTATCACTAGGTTCATGTTCATTACCAGATTGTGTCTCAGCATCAGAATCAGAGATATCATTGGGATTCTCAGGTGTGTCAGCTACAGGTTCACTAGAAGCATGCGAAATCCTATCATTTTTCTTTTTCTCCTTCTTAGAAGAACTAGGTGCACCTAAATTAGCTCTCTGAGAATCTTACTCAATTCTCTTCGGGTGGCCCTCAGGATACAAAGGTTCCTGAGTCACTTTACCACCTCTAGTTGCAACTCGAACAGCATAGTCATTATTCTTACTATTTAATTCATTGAGAAAATCATTCTAAGCCTTAAGTACTTGTTCTACTTGAGTGGTAACCATAGAAGCATGTTTACTAATGAGTTTCAATTCACCTTTAAATCTAGACATATAATCACTGAAGCGTTCAATCATATAAGCATTACGTTGCAATTGTCTACCAACATAAGCATTGAAGTATAAACCATATGTAACTCCACCCCATTTCATTAATTTAATTACACAGTAGGAGGCTCTCCTACTATTTCAGGTGTAAAAAAACATAAGCATTGAAATTTTCTTGCTTCACAATAAAATTGTCAAACTCATCTAAGCATTGGCTAGCAGACTTATAACGAGGAATATCACCTTCATCAAATCTATAAATATAATTTACCTTTACTACCTGTGTCGGGTTATCAAGACAATGTATTTCTTCAACAGGTGGTAAATTCTTAACATCTTCAGCTTTAATACCTTTCTCTTTCATAGTTTTCTTTGCCTCTTGCATATCTTCGGGACTGAGGAATAGAACACCTCTTTTCTTCGGAGTTGTCTTAGGGGCTGGTTCAGGAAGTGTCCAATTATTCTCATTGGCCAACATATTATTCAATAATAACTCAACTTGATCAACTGTTCTTCCCATGAAAACACAACCAGCACAACTATCCAGGTGGTCTCTGGAAGCATCAGTTAGTCCATTATAAAAGACATCAAGTATTTCATTCTTCTGAAGAGGATGATCAGGCAAAGCACTAAGTAACTGGAGAAGCCTCCCCCAAGCTTATGGGAGACTCTCTTCTTCAATTTGCACCAAATTATATATTTTCCGTAAGGCAGTTTGTTTCTTATGAGCGGGAAAATATTTAGTAGAGAAGTAATAAATCATATCCTGGGGACTACGCACACAACCAGGATCAAGAGAATTAAACCAAGTCTTAGCATCACCATTTAATGAGAATGGAAACAACTTAAGGATATAATAATAACGAATCTTTTCATCATTGGTAAACAGGGTGGCTATATCATTCAACTTAGTAAGATGTGCCACGACAGTTTCAGATTCATAGCCATGGAAAGGATCAGATTCAACCAAAGTAATTAACTCAGGATCAACAGATAAATCATAATCCTTATCAGTAACAAAGATAGGTGAAGTAGCAAAAGCAGGGTCATATTTCATTCTAGCATTCAAAGACTTTTCTTTCAACTTAGCTAATAATTTCTTAACATCATATCTATCGTTGCAAGCAAGAAAGTCTCTAGCATTTTCTTCCATAACATAACCCTCAGGGATAACCGGCAATTCATATATAGGGGGAGAAGCTTCATCATCACTTTCATAAATATTATCAGTTTCAATATTTGCATTCTACCTAACCTTAGCAATTTGTTCATCTAGAAATTCACCTAGTGGCACACTATTATCAAGCATAGAAGTAGTTTCATCATACATAGCAGAAGTGGCATCATCAAGAACATGCGACATATCAGATTCAATAGCAGGAGTATGTGTCGCAAATTTACTCATAACAGAAGGCTAATCAAGTGCAGAGCTAGATGACAGTTCCTTACCTCCCCTCATAGTTGAGGGAAAGATCTTGGTTTTTGAGTCCTTCAAATTCTTCATAGTGATCAACAGATATAGTGACTTAAAGAATATAGCTATGCTCCCTGGCAACGGCGCCAGAAAATAGTCTTGATAACCCACAAGTGTAGGGGATCGCAACAGTTTTCGAGGGTAAAATATCCAACCCAAATTTATTGATTCGACACAAGGGGAGCCAAAGAATACTCTTAAGTATTAGCAGCTGAGTTGTCAGTTCAACCACACCTGGAAACTTAGTATTTGCAGCAAGGCAATTTAGTAGCAAGGTAATATGGAAATAGTGGTAACAGCAATAAAAGTAATGGTAGTGTTTTTGTAGTTTTTGTAACAGTAGCAACGGAAAAGTAAATAAGCAACAAGCAATATGTGAAAAGCTTGTAGGCATTGGATTGGTGATGGAGAATTATGTCGGATGCGATTCCTCATGTAATAGTTATAACCTAGGGTGACACAGAACTAGCTCCAGTTCATCAATGTAATGTAGGCATGTATTCCTAATATAGTCATACGTGCTTATAGAAAAGAACTTGCATGACATCTTTTGTCCTACCCTCCCGTGACAGCGGGGTCCTAGTGGAAACTAAGGAATATTAAGGCCTCATTTTAATAGAGTACCAGACCAAAGCATTAACACATAGTGAATACATGAACTCCTCAAACTACGGTCATCATCGGGAGTGGTCCGAATTGTTGTCACTTCGGGGTTACCGGATCATAACACATAGTAGGTGACTATTGACTTGCGAGATAGGATCAAGAACACAGATATATTCATGAAAACATAATAGGTTCAGATCTGAAATCATGGCACTCGGGCCCTAGTGACAAGCATTAAGCATGGCAAAGTCATAGCAACATCAATCTTAGAACATAGTGGATACTAGGGATCAAACCCTAACAAAACTAACTCGATTACATGGTAAATCTCATCCAACCCATCACCGTCCAGCAAGCCTACAATGGAATTACTCACGCACGATGGTGAGCATCATGGAATTGGTGATGGAGGAAGGTTGATGATGACGATGGCGACGATCTCCCCTCTCCGGAGCCCTGAACGAACTCCAGATCAGCCCTCTCGAGAGAGATTAGGGCTTGGCGGCGGTTCCGTATCGTAAAACGCAATAATTCTTACTCTCTGATTTTTTTCCTCGAAAGTGAATATATGGAGTCTGGGGGTACGTCGGTGGAGCAACAGGGGGCCCACGAGGCAGGGGGCGCGCCCAGGGGAAGGGGGCGCACCCCCACCCTCGTGGACAGGGTGTGGGCCCCCTGACATGGATCTTTCCGCAAATATTTTTTATATTTTCCAAAATAATTCTCCGTTGACTTTCAGGTCATTCCGAGAACTTTTATTTCTGCACAAAAATAACGCCATGGCAATTCTGCTAAAAACAACGCTAGTCCGGGTTAGTTCCATTCAAATCATGCAAGTTTGAGTCCAAAACAAGGGCAAAAGTGTTTGGAAAAGTAGATACGTTGGAGACGTATCATTGACCGCCGCAGGCCAGTAGTGAGTGACGGACAGTGCCGTGAGGTGATGCACGAGGCTCGTAGGCGAGCCATCAAACGGTGACATGCACTCATAGCGGTAGCAGGGCGTGTGCGCGCATCTGGAACTATGCTCTACCAACGAGTGTTGGTCGACGTTCCTCTCGCAGCCGATACTCTTGTAGACGCAAGGCACCTTGCAGGCATCGACCAAGCCGTCCATGAAACGAGAGTGGCTATAGGGGGCGTTGCGCCCGCCGAATGGAGCGCAGGAGGGAGTGGTTGTAGGGGACGTTGTGCCCGCTGAATGGAGTGCAGGAGAAGCACACGAAGCAGTAGATGGTGTCCTTACTAGTAATCCCTTCATTTCTCTACTCTCTACTTTCCTTACTTACTAGCAAGAGGAACATCAAGATGCATTTATATGAGTAGTTTATTGTATGGGAGATAAGGATGAACGAGGGAAGGCCTTATTTGCAAATGTGGTGAGAAGTGCGGGTATCTTTGTGCAAAATTTTCATAGTTTCCTTCCTATCCGTCAGATATAGATCGGACGGCCTATGTTGCAGGATGGCAGGCACACCATCATCACCAACTCTGTTTTTATAAGAGTAGAGAAGAACTAAGCATAGCTCAGCTAGCAAGGCATCGTCCATCCCCATGCCTCCACCCAGTCCGACCACCAGCCGCCAAGTTATAACCCCGAGTGTTTTAACCTTTTTTTAGTAATGATATCTGGCAATTGTTCGACATGAGCCCAATCCTGGCGAATCCCACATCACCGTCAGATTTCCATCCGACGGTGGCCTATTTTTAAGCCATGGTATTTGACAAAACCGCCACCCTTACACACGTACTGTAACTGCGTCGTGGGCATTTGCAACTGCCAGGTCTCCAAACGAACGTATGATGGCGGTTCGTAGTCGTTCCACGCTCGGGCATTGAAGTTTGTAATAACTATTTTAGAATATACTACTCCTCCGGTGTTAGTAGTAGAGCAGAGTCCTACACCGCTACTAGGGCATAGTAGTAGAAACTGTAGTTTATTGTACTAGTACTGTGATCACTCAAGCAAGTTGTGTGGCATCGATAGGACCCTATGCTGCTGGGATGTGTCTCATAAGTCAAGTGGCGTGCTGTTGTCATCATCACATGTCCACTTCCCACAATACATATCCGCTTCTCCATCCTCATCATCGCATGGAGGTCTACACCCGACGATTGATCTGCCTTCCTTCAATTAACACTGCATTGCTTTGGCACCACAGCCCAAAATACTCGAAATCTTACAGTAGCCAACATGATACCAAGTTTGATTTGCTAAAGGTTGTAATCTGCCAAGTGCCCACAAGATATGCGAATTATGAAGAGTTCAGGCTAATTGCGTTCTTCAACCGCGGTCTCACCTATCTAACAGGTCACTGCGGTAAGTGGATAAATCTGCATCCATCGCAGGATCATACATCCTCCATGGTTCTCTGATGCCATTGAACACAAGGGCTTCATTTACGCTGTGGACTCCTTCTATGGCTGGACGTATTGCTGGCCTACTCGAGTCATCGCTACAAACGGTTGTTACAATAGTATGTTACTTTCCTATGATATCATGATTGCTTGCTTACATTACTGTCAACATTTACTGAAAAAATATTCATGCTCATAACATGTTATTATTAAGATTGACTACAGTATGAGCCCTTTTTTATTTGACTCCAACTTGATATGATGTTGTAGGTCGCCTGGTGTCCCTACCCTTCCTAATCCGAGAACCTTTTAAAGAAAAGCGGCATGGTAGTTGCAGGTGGTTCCTGGCTCGATCAGACGATGGTGAACAATTGATGATCGTTCGCACATACCGGACGTGTTGTTTTGCGGAATACAATCACAATCTCTGCAAGGTCTTTGAGCAGGATCCCATCTTCTTTGGGTCTTCAGGAATTTCTAACTAGAGGCTGGTAAGTAGATGTGGTGCATGCTCTCTGTTTCTCGAACTAAATTATCCGATTAACCAGGAGATAACTGACGACAAGGATCATGATGGCAGCGCGGTTTCGTTCATCCGGAAAAATTGTGTGTACACAGCGTACCATGTGTCTCTCCATGCACCGTACCCTAATATGTGCCACCACACTCCGCAGCCCAAAGAAGGAGAGATGGTCGCAAGTATTATACTTCGACCTGCCGGCTGGAGTTTCCCCCATCAGGCACCCATCAGGTTCAAGGCGTCAGCCAATCTCCACAGCTTAATAAATAGTAACGTCTAACTGAGCCAGTTAGTTAGATGCGTGCACTTGGTGTACTAGGATCTTTATTTACTTTGATGCATACACTTGTTCTTTTATGGTAGCCCTTTTGTAATGATGGCTGATGTTTGTTTTGGAAGAGAGAGCTACGTCTTTACTCTTCTGGCCTGCTTACTACTTCTGTTGCATCCCCAGCCCTGGTTGTTGCTGCTGCTGTTTTCAATGTACAATCAGTAGTATATTTCGTCTGTTTGTTGAATAAATGTGTTGTTAGAAGGACAAACATAATGTTTTGGAAGTCGTTGCACGGTCCGATCCTTTAGTGCCCCATCGTAGCGCATACTATTTTTCGTACGGAACACATTTTCCACTTGTAGATAACATGCAGCCCACTCATGAAGGTCCAATATAGGAGCCATAATTAACTGGAAGGGAGGCTCTCACATGAATCCGACCCATGTACACGCTCATGGTCCCCTAAACATAAATAAGTAAATAAATAAATAAATAAAGCTAAATTCTCATGCACCAGTTCTTTAAATTTATGATTTGAAAAGTCAAATTTTAACAGGAGGATATTATTTCCTATGAGAGTGTCGTTAAATTCAGTCGATATTATTCTTAGGCAAAGTCGCAAAGATACCGACCATTCTTTTTTCTCCCACCATTTTCTTCCTGCAACCAGCAGACCCATGCAAATCGTAGTCAACATCATGAATAGTTCTGATCCATTTTTTTTCATAAGAATGCCCAACCCAGCCCAACACATTGGGGACACCACTTTATCTCAGGGCTTCTGAATGTGCTTGGCTTCACACCTCAAGAAGAAAATTCTCTCAAAGAAAACCTGAGGAATAAAAAGGTGCTCCACAACATTTTACAATAAGTTTTAGCCATATAAAATTAATTCTTATAATCCAGCATAATGAGTTTTATGGTCTAACCGGGCCAGCCACCAAAACCAAACATGCATCGACGGGAGCGCGTGTTCGTGCCTTCTGTACTTGGTTGCACTGTCGTGCACGCATCACCACCCTGTCGACCCTGAAATGCTGGCCAGGACATCCCTTTACTCTCCCTGACATCCTATTCATCTCCGGCGACGGCAGCCTACCCCGCACCAGAACTAGTGAACCCTCGTACTCCCCTCCGTCTATGGCCATACTGCCGCATGTTCCCTGGCTCCTGTTCATTCCCATTCGAGGCCTCGCCGTCGTCCTCCACCTTGGTGCGCTCGCCGTGGCACCCGCCGTCCGGCCTTGTCAACATAGTGAATCGGGAGAGGATTGTAGTTGTGAGTATGACAGTACAGACCCACTAGGTCCACTCCCGAACACAACCAAGCACCTCTTTTACTACTTCGATGCACCCCTCATTTTTATTTACTCTAATCCACCCTGCTGATATCTAGGACCCACATCATTGTCAACATAAAGTCAATTAACAACAGAATTGCACCACTACTTTTTTGAGGATTTGTTCAGAGGAGCATGCTATAAACTGGGTTGTGCGGTATCTGTGGCCCGTCTAACAACATGACCAGCCCAACAGTTTTTTCTTTGGAAAACAGGTAGCCCACTATTTCTTTTTGAAGAATACCCAAGCTGGGCCTATTTGTTTTCTCCGACTTACTGGGCTACAAATCTTTCAAGACGAGGAGCGATGCATTCCGACCTGACCAAAGAGTATGGGCAGTATATCTTAAAAGTAATATGAAAGGGGTTACAAATTCCAAAAAAATATAGCAAATGAGAAATTAGTTTCTTTTTTTTGTTTTTGTTCTTCACTAATATTTTATATTTCATTGGATTTTAACATGACATAGTACTACTTTAATTTTAATTTTGTTTTAGTGTTACTATAAGTGTTGTGTCAAACCAATTCATATTTTGTTTTTGTATTATATCTACTGTATTCCAACTTTTCTATGGCAAATAATCATCAAAGAAAACCATAGAGCCATCAAAATAAGCACACAACACAAAGAAAACAGAATCTGTCAAAAACAGAATAGTTTGTAGTAATCTGGAAGTTTCGAAACCTTCTCGAACTCTAAAAATCTTGAAAAAATAGGTCCACGTGAGAAATTTGTATATTAATCTTCTGTAAAAATAATCAACTAAAAAGCACTTTTCTGTTAAAAATGAGAATTTTTCTCGTGAGCGCAAAGTTTCTGTCTTTTCAGCAAGATCAAACAACTATCACCCTATCGATTCTACTTGGCACAAACACTAATTAAAACACAAAAAACACAATCATACTAGTAGCATAATTGTGCAAACACTCAAGAACAGAAAGCAAAAAGCAAAAATAAATTTTATTCATTGGGTTGCCTCCCAACAAGCTCTTTGTTTATAGCCATTAAGATAGGCTTGGAATTTCAATGATGCTCACATGAAAGACAAGAGTTGAAGCACAAAGAAAGCATCATAAAATATGTGACAAACACATTTAATTCTAACATATGTCCTATGGATAGGAATTTTATAAGCAAACAAATTATCAAGACTAGAAATATCTAGCATATGCAAAGGAGAGGAATAAAACATTGGAAATCTCAACATATCGAGAGGTGATTTAGTAACATGAAAATTTCTAGAACCATATTTTCCTCTCTCATAATAATTACATGTAGGATCATACTCAAGTTCAACAATATAGCAATCATATAAATTTTTCTTCTCATGATCCACATGCGTAAAAGTCTTATAATCTTCCAAGATAGTGGAACTAATATCAAATAAACTCATGACCTCTCCAAACCCACTTTCAATATTATCACAAACATATTCATCATGAGGCTTAAATAAATTTTCAAGATCGTGACAAGAATCACCCCAATCATGATCATTGCAATAAGTAGAGGACATATCAAAATTAGCATCCCCAAGCTTGGGGTTTTACATACTACTAGCATAATTGACATTAATAGAATTTATTATAACACCATTGCAATCATGCTTTCCATACAAGGAGCTATCATGAATCACTTCATAAATTTCTTCTTTTATCACTTCATCACAATTATCAGATTCATGAATCGCAAGCAAAACTTCGTAAAGATAATCTAGTGCGCTCAATTCACTAGAAATCGGTTCAACATAATTGGATCTTTTAAAAGATTGGCTAGTGGACGAGGATCCATAAATGTGTTCCTTATGATTTCCAATAAAATACCCAATTATACCAAACAACCAAGCAAAGTAACCAAGTAAGACATAAGGGCAAACGAAAACAGATCTGACGAGAAAATGGCAAACGAAAAAGAGGGTGAATAAAAACGGCAAATATTTGTGAAGTGGGGGAGATGAAAACGAGAGGCAAATGACAAATAATGTAAATTGCGAGGAGATGAGATTTGTGATTAGGAACCTGGTTATGTCGAAGATCCTCCTCGGCAACGGCGCCACAAATTACTTTTGATGTCGCTTAAAGCTATGTCGGTTTTCACCAAAGAGGAAGGGATGATGCAGCACAACGGCATTAGGTATTTCCCACAGATGTGAAACCAAGGTTATCGAACCAGTAGGAGAACCAAGCAACACAACGTAAACATCACCTGCACACAAATAACAACACCTTGCAACATGACGTGTTAAAGGGGTTGTCAATCCCTTTCGGGTAACGAACATGAGAGAGAGATAAATATTGGTAGATTGGTTGATAAATAAGATAAATTGCAGCAAAGTATTTTTGGGTTTTCGGTTTAGTAGATCTGAAAATAAAAGCATAGGCAAATAGATCGCAAAGGCAAATATATGAGAAAGAAGACCCGGGGCCGTAGGTTTCACTAGTGACTTCTCTTGAGAAAATAGCAAATGGTGGGTAAACAAATTACTGTTGGGCAATTGATAGAACGTCAAATAATCATGACGATATCCATGCAATGATCATTACAAAGGCATCACGTCAAAGATTAGTAGATCGACTCCTGCTTGCATCTACTACTATTACTCCACACATCGATCGCTATCCATCATGCATCTAGTGTATTAAGTTCATGGTAAAACGGAGTAATGCATTAAGAACAATGACATGATGTAGACAAGAACCGTTTATCTGCGGCGTTAGATATGGATCTCGTCATTTTTTCCTTAGTGGCAATGATACATACGTGTCGGTTCCCCTTTCGTCACTGGGATCAAGCACCGTAAGATCGAACCCACTATCGTGCACCTCTTCCCATTGCAAGATAAATAGATCAAGTTGGCCAAACAAAACCTGATATCGGAGAAGAAATACGAGGCTATAAGCAATCATGCATATAAAAGATCAAAGAAACTCAAATAACTTTCATGGATATAAAAAGATAGATCCGATCATAAACTCAAAGTTCATCGGGTCCCAACAAACACACCGCAAAAAGAGTTACATTATATGGATCTCGAAGAGACCATTGTATTGAGAGTCAAAAGAGAGAGAGGAAGCCATATAGCTACTAACTACGGACCCATAAGTCTACAAAGAACTACTCACGCATCATCGGAGAGGCACCAATGGAAGTGGTGAACCCCTCCGTGATGGTGTCTAGATTGGATCTGGTGTTTCTGGACTCTGTGGTGGCTGGATGAATATTTCGTCGACTCCCCTAGGGTTTTTGGAATATTGGGGTATTTATTGAGCAAAGAGGCGGTCCGAGGGGCACCTGCTACTTCTCGAGCTTGCGTTATATTCCCTTGAAGAGGAAAGGGTGATGCAACACAGTAGCACAAGTATTTCCCTTAGTTTTTGAGAGCCAAGGTATCAATCCAGTAGGAAACCATGCGTGAGTCCCTCGCACCTGCACAAACAAATAAGAACCTCGCAGCTAACGCGATAAGGGGTTGTCGATCCCTTTACGGTCACTTACGAAAGTGAGATCTGATAGAGATGATAGTTTGATATTTTTGGTATTTTTGGATATATGAACAGAAAGTAAAAGCAGAAAAGTAAACTAGATTGTAGATTGATATGTTGAGAATAGACCCGGGGGCCATAGTGTTCTCTAGTGGCTTCTCTCATCATAGCGATATTCTACGACGAGTAAACAAATTACTATCGAGTGATACGTCCAAAACGTATCTATAATTTCTGCTTGCTCCATGCCACTTTTGGGTGATATTGCTATGATATTCATACACTTCCATACACTTTTGATCATATTTGGACTAACTTACTAATCCAGTGCACCCCAGTGCCAGTTTCTGTTTTCGGCTGTTTTTGTATTTCATGTTTTCACGTTACGAGAACTGCCAGGAAAAATCCAGAAAAATTATATAAAAAATCAGCGTTCCGGAAACTACCGTGCGTCCGAAGG
>LR738711.1:702144512-702185926 GCA_902687465.1 Secale cereale | reverse complement strand
GGGCTAGGCCCCCCGAAGCTTCCTCGATGCCCCCCTTTGGCATATATTTAAAGCGTCCTCCAAAATCCTCAGAACAGGAACCCTTTTCGCGATCCCATCTCTGTTCCGCCGCCGCCACCGCTTCCAAGATCGGGAGCACCAGGAGAACTCTTCCCGGCACCCTGCCGGAGGGGAGGATCACCATCGGGAGCTTCTCCACCACCATGGACGCCTCCCGGATGAGTCGTGAGTAGTCTCCCTTGGACCATGAGTCCATGACCAGTAGCTATGTGATGTTCTCCTCCCGTTCTTGTGCTTCACTAATTAGTCCTCGTGATCTGCCCTACATGATCGAGGCACATATGTAATCCTTATGCTGTTGCTATGTTGAGTTTGCTGGGATCCGATGGATTATGAGATTAGGTTCAGATTGATCTTGAGTAATATATTTGATCTACCTCTTTTATATTTATGTTCATAAGTAATTCTTGCATGTTCTCCGTTGTTATTTACTGCTTTGGCCGAGTAGTAGGTAGTGACTCCAAGAGGGAACGTTATGCTCAATTGTGGGTTCATGCCCCTCGATGACTAGCTTGAGTGACAGAAACATGAGTCTAGGGGATGTGCTGTTGCCACAAGGGGGAAAACAATGGTGCTTGTGCCCGCGGGTGCAAGGATTGTTTACTTTACGCAAAGTTCTTTTAATGCAGTTGTCTGTTGCATTGAGTTTACACTATGGGTGGGACTCGCAACTTAATACCAGCGAGATGTTATGGATAGATATCTCAAGGTGGATGATTAGTAGTAGATATTGATGGATTTCGGTCTACTTACTTTGGCGTACCGCCCATGCTTTGAACCTCAACCTTTCTTGCAATGTAGTCAGCATTGGTTTGCGTTCGTGGTCCTGTCAATTTCCCAGCTGTAATTCGTTTACCTCACATAGCTGTTTTATCGTCTTTTGGGAGAGAGACATCACTAGTGAACATCATGAGACTCCGGTCCATATTACCATCATTGATCACATCCGCTATTTACTTTTCGCTACTATTTACTATTGCAAAACATTATCTATTACTACTATCATTGCTTTTAATCCTTTGTGAACTACAAGGCCGGAGGGATTGACAACCTCTCTGTACTCGTTGGGAGCAAAGTTATTTGTATCTGTGTGCAGGTCCACGTTGATTGCTAATCCGCGCCGTTAGCAGTTAACACCTACTTGTTGAACCTAGGAGTCTCTGGGGATTCGATCCTTGGCATCTTTGCTAAGGGAAAACACTTCTACATACTGCATCTTACACCTTCCACTTGGGGTAACCAACGAGGGGTTCGAGGCCCATCAAGGAGTATTTTCTGGCGCCGTTGTCGGGGACTCCACTCTTCAGGATAGGGGAGTTGCATGCTATCTTTTACCTTTGCTTTTTAGTCTTGTTAGTTTACCTTTTAGTTTTTTCTTTAGTACCTTTTTATCGAAAATCACAAAAATAGTTATCTCGTTCTTTAGTTGTCATTATGTCGGGTCCTTTTGTCTTTGACGAGGCAGAAGTTCTCACCTTTAAACAAAGAGGTGGGGAAAGTTTGAAAGATGCTTGGTATAGAATTAATGATTCACAAAAAAGAGCCACCAAGAAGCAACCTACCACTATCTTGCTTAGAAATTTCTATGTTGGAATTACTTCTTGGAATAGGTTTATTCTAGATACTGCTATCAATGGAAATTTCCTAGAGGCCCCGGTTTGGGAGTCTCTTAGTATTATTGAAAATCTTGTTGGGAATCCCCCTGTTGTTAGCATTCGAGAGGACGTCACCCTAGCTCACATTATGAAAAAACTTGAAAAGATAGAGCTAGAGATGCCAAGCATTAATAAGATGAATGAGTTGGATCGTAAGATCCAAGGGAATTTGAATAGGCTTGATAGCTCCATGCATAAAATTTTCAAAATTTTGGAGACCGTCAAATTCCATGACTCTGACTCTTCTAGGATAGACAAGATTGAGGAAATATTTGATACCTTAGGAACTACTTTCTCCTCGATCAGAACCAAAAAGGTAGAAACTCCGGCAAAGAGGGAGCCTAAGTTCGTTCACGTTCCAAAGGCTCCCCGTTCTAAAAATAATCCATCTATTGCCAAAGGGGTTGAAACTGTAAAGACTTTGGAAGAAACACCTCTCGGTAATGAATTTATAAATGAATCTTCCCTTGACTTTTATCCTTTTGGTCTCCTACCTAGAATTATCTCTATGAGGCCTTTATTTGAAAGTCCTCTTAAGACTAGTTGTATTATTGAAGAGCTTTTTGATGATCTTGATGATGGTTCAATTGATACAACTTGATCTATATGCATTATGCCTAGCTTAAAGGCATAAAAGAAAGCGCTTTTGGGAGGCAGCCCACATGAATAACATTTTTGCTTTTGTTGTGTCTTGATGTTGTTTACTGCTGTAGCATCATCATTGTATCTTTGCTTTTCATATTTGTGCCAAGTATAGCCTCCGATTGCTAGAAAGTTCAAAAGTTGTGAGGTGCTGTCCAGGAAACAGATTCTGCCCTTGGATAGAAAAATTCGTATAAAATCACCAGACCATCTTTTTGGTCTGAATTTTTTAGACAGCGTTCTCTATATAATTTTCTTTCGTGCATCTGTTCTGAGTTTTTTGATTTGAGTTGCAGAAGTACCCCGAACAGATCAATTACTACCTGCTGTTCTGTTTTTCACAGATTCTGTCCTGTTTTGCCTTTCCTTCACTTTGCAAATCAAGAACTTGCTTTTTCTTTGCAAAAACCTTTTGGCAATCTTGAGAAACAGTAGAACTTCAATAATATATTTATTTCCAGCAAGGTGCAATTATTTTATTAAGGGTACTAACCTCGCTAATCAGATTATGATGAGTTATGTATGAAGGGAGTTTTCAAGTGTGCGAGGGAAGATGATAAAAAGATTCAGGAGTGTCAAGCGCTCAAGCTTGGGGATGCCCCCGTGCACCCCCAAGAAATATTCAAGGAGACTCAAGCGTCTAAGCTTGGGGATGCCCCCGTGCATCCCCTTCTCCATCAACATTATCAGTTCGTCTTTCGTTCCACTATATTTTTATCACTTCATGTGTTATGTGCTATGCTTGGAGCGTCTTGCTTTTAGTTTTCTTTTTAGTTTTTCATAACGAGTCGGAACTCAGCATTCTTTATGTGGGAGAGAAACACGCTCCACTTCTACCTAGAACATAACATAGAATTTTCATGTCTATCTTTGCTGTGTGTGTTCTTTGTCTTTTAATAGCTACTATCATGCTTTGCTCTTAGTATTCATGCTTATCTTTTCAAAGAGCTTTTGTTTAGTTGGTTGCTTGAACTCTCTTTAATTATCATGCTCACCTTATTAAGAGAGTTTGCTTCCGTTGCATTGGTTAATGTGTCTATGATAAAGATGCTACTTGCATAATGGTGCTTAGTAGTTCAGGTTTTCTTATGGTTAATCTCAAATAGCTGGGGGGTTCCCAATGTGTTATTGGAGTACCAACATGATTTGTTTGCCTATGATGTAGTATGGTTTAGTAATATCTTCCTTCGAGAACTTATTTTGATTGACTTGGCGTATGCTCACGCATATTTAAGACTGTAAAGAAAGTCTGTCAAGCCTTGATGATCTTTTATTTCTGAGTAGCGATATAACTTCCATGCCTGATTCAATATTGCTTTGTCGCTCTGCATGATTATGACCGTCATTGCTCTCTTAGTTGGTCGCTCCCAGTCTTTTGCTAACCTCCACCTGTACTAAGCGAACTAACTTTGCAATATATAGCTCATGGGAAAGTAGCTTAAAAACTATTGTGGTAAAGAATATGTTGCTTATGTATCTTATTTCTTATAAGTTGCTTGCTGAGTGGTAACCATGTTTCTGGGGACGCCATCAACTGTCACACTTTTGTTGAATATCATGTGAGTTGCTATGCATGTTCGTCTTGTCTGAAGTAAGGGTGATTTGCCGTGGGTTGTATGAATATGCATATTGTTAGAGAAGAACATTGGGCCGCCAACCAAAGCCATGTATCATGGTGGAAGTTTTAGCTTGGACATTAATCCTCAATCTCTTATGAGAATATGCTTATGCATTGAAGAGGAGTCCATCATCTATTTTCTATGTTGTCCCGGTATGGATGTCCTCAAGTTGAGATCTATCAAAAACGAGAAATCGAATGCGATTTATCTCCTTGGACCTTTGTACAGGTGGCATAGAGGTACCCCTTTGTGACACTTGGTTGAAACATATGTAATGCAATGATAACCCATGGAAATCCGAGCTAATTAGGACAAGGTGCGAGCACTATTGGTATACGATGCATGAGGCTTGCAACTTATAGGATGTCTTATGCATGACACATATGAAGTACTACTATCGTTGACAAAATTGCTTCTATGTTTTCAAAATAAAAAGCTCTAGCACATAACCATTCTTTTACTTCTATGTTAAAGCACCAACTACTGAGAGCATGATTGTCATTCTGAGTGTAATGTGCATTGTCCCAAAGTAGCATTGTCTTTTGCATGATTGTGATATCGTTTATTTTGAAATCATTGTATCTAGTCATCACTTAAACCTTGAAGGTGCCCCTGCATTTATGTTTTGCTTCACTAAAGGGGGCAAGCTAGATATCACTTTATCATATTTGCACATCATGTTCATTGCAAATCTTTTTGATGTTTCAGTTTCATGTTGTAAAACTTTCAGTCATTTGTGATTTTCTCATGAGGCAACTTAATTACTATAGATTCATTGTCTCAGTAAGCTTTTGTCATATGACTATAAAAAGTCCTATATGGTTAATAGCATGTCACCACAAAAATTATTCTTGTTATCATTTACCTACTCGAGGACGAGCAGGAATTAAGCTTGGGGATGTTGATACGTCCAAAACGTATCTATAATTTCTGCTTGCTCCATGCCACTTTTGGGTGATATTGCTATGATATTCATACACTTCCATACACTTTTGATCATATTTGGACTAACTTACTAATCCAGTGCACCCCAGTGCTAGTTTCTGTTTTCGGCTGTTTTTGTATTTCAGGTTTTCACGTTACGAGAGCTGCCAGGAAAAATCCAGAAAAATTATATAAAAAAAATCAGCGTTTCGGAAACTACCGTGCGTCCGAAGGACAGCCGGGGGGGGGGGGGCACCAGGGCTCCAGGCGCCCTGGCGGCGCCACCCCCCTGGGCCGCGCCGGGGGGGCGCCTGGCACCCCCCGAAGCTTCCCCGATGCCCCCCTTTGGCATATATTTAAAGCGTCCTCCGAAACCCTCAGAACAGGAACCCTTTTCGCGATCACATCTCTGTTCTGCCGCCGCCGCCGCTTCCAAGATCGGGAGCACCAGGAGAACTCTTCCCGGCACCCTGCCGGAGGGGAGGATCACCACCGGGAGCTTCTCCACCAGCATGGACGCCTCCCGGATGAGTCGTGAGTAGTCTCCCTTGGACCATGAGTCCATGACCAGTAGCTATGTGATGTTCTCCTCCCGTTCTTGTGCTTCACTAATTAGTCCTCGTGAGCTGCCCTACATGATCGAGGCACATATGTAATCCTTATGCTGTTGCTATGTTGAGTTTGCTGGGATCCGATGGATTATGAGATTATGTTCAGATTGATCTTGAGTAATATATTTGATCTACCTCTTTTATATTTATGTTCATAAGTAATTCTTGCATGTTCTCCGTTGTTATTTACTGCTTTGGCCGAGTAGTATGTAGTGACTCCAAGAGGGAACGTTATGCTCGATTGTGGGTTCATGCCCCTCGATGACTAGCTTGAGTGACAGAAACATGAGTCTAGGGGATGTGCTGTTGCCACAAGGGGGAAAACAACGGTGCTTGTGCCCGCGGGTGCAAGGATTGTTTACTTTACGCAAAGTTCTTTTAATGCAGTTGTCTGTTGCATTGAGTTTACACTATGGGTGGGACTCGCAACTTAATACCAGCGAGATGTTCTGGATAGATATCTCAAGGTGGATGATTAGTAGTAGATATTAATGGATTTTGGTCTACTTACTTTGGCGTACCGCCCATGCTTTGAACCTCAACCTTTCTTGCAATGTAGTCAGCATTGGTTTGCGTTCATGGTCCTGTCAATTGCCCAGCTGTTATTCGTTTACCTCACATAGCTGTTTTATCGTCTTTTGGGAGAGAGACATCACTAGTGAACATCATGAGACTCCGGTCCATATTACCATCATTTATCACATCCGCCATTTACTTTTTGCTACTATTTACTATTGCAAAACATTATCTATTACTACTATCATTGCTTTTAATCCTTTGTGAACTACAAGGCCGGAGGGATTGACAACCTCTCTGTACTCGTTGGGAGCAAAGTTATTTGTATCTGTGTGCAGGTCCACGTTGATTGCTAATCCGCGCCATTAGCAGTTAACACCTACTTGTTGAACCTAGGAGTCTCTGGGGATTCGATCCTTGGCATCTTTGCTAAGGGAAAACACTTCTACATACTGCATGTTACACCTTCCACTTGGGGTAACCAACGAGGGGTTCGAGGCCCATCATCGAGTAATTGATAGAAAAGCGAATAATTATGAGACTATCTAGGCATGATCATTATATATATGCATCACGTCCGAGACAAGTAGACTGAAACAATTCTGCATCTACTACTATTACTCCACACATCGACCGCTATCCAGCATGCATCTAGAGTATTAAGTTCATAAGAATGGAGTAATGCCTTAAGCAAGATGACATGATGTAGAGGGATAAACTCAAACATAGTGAAATAAACCCCATCTTTTTATCCTCGATGGCAACAATACAATACGTGCCTTGCTGCCCCTACTGTCACTGGAAAAAGGACACTGCAAGATTGAACCCAAAGCCAAGCACTTCTCCCATTGCAAGAACTATAGATCTAGTTGGCCAAACCAAACCAATAATTCGAAGAGACTTGCAAGGATATTATAATCATACATAAAGAGTTCAGAGAAGAACCAAATATTTCTCATAGATAATCTTGATCATAAACCCACAATTCATCAGATCTCGACAAACACACCACAAAAAGAGATTACATCGAATAGATCTCCTCGAAGACAGAGGGGAACTTGGTATTGAGATCCAAAGAGAGAGAACAAGCCATCTAGATACTAGCTTTGGACCCGAAGGTCTGTGGTAATCTACTCACAACTCATGGTGAGGCGATGATGATGATGTAGAAGCACTCCGTGGAAGACCCCCCCTCCGGCGGAGCTCTGGAACAGGCCCCAAGATGGGATCTCATGGGAACAGAAGGTTGCGGCGATGGAACTAGGGCTTTCTCTGTTGTTCTGACAGTTTCGTGGTACGTAGGTATATATAGGAGGAAGGAGGGCACCGGGGGCCAGACGGGGTGCCCACGAGGCAGCGGGTGCGCCCTATGGGGGGGCCCCACCCTCGTGGACGCCACGTCAGCCCTACTCCATGGTTCTCAAGTCTCCCGTGCGTATTCTCCTCCAAAAATATCTCTCCCGAAGGTTTCATTCCATTTGGACTCGTTTGATATTCCTTTTCTGTAAAACAATAAAACAGGCAAAAAACAGTAATCAGGACTGGGCCTTTGGGTTAGTAGGTGTGACAGCCTGATTTTTGCCCTCTTTTATTTGCCAGAGATTTATTTGAATTTATTTTAAACCTTGGGATTTTTTGAATCATTTCATATGGAATTAAAAACTTGGGTACCCTTGACTTTCACCCAAGTGCCTCCTATCCATCTCGAATCATCTTTTCCCTCTGGACCACTCTAATATACCTCATGGAATATTTTTCTTATTTGAAAAATATTCAGTTTTCTTCCCAAAACCCTAGCTAAATCCTTTGTGCTCCAAAGCAACCCCTATTTTTATGGCTCACAAAATTCTGAGGAAATTCCTAAATATTCTTTGGACCCTATGACACCTTCCTGAGCAAAAATATTGCACTACTTTTTGGAATATTTTTGCTATAGAAAATATTTTCTATTCTGGACAGAAATGGTAGTTTCTACATCAACTACCATTTTACTTGCTCCATTGCTTCTGAAACTCCTTGTGCATCTTCACCTTAGTAACTCTTGGCTAGCCTCCAAAGCACAACCTCCAACTATTAATCATTTTACCTCAGCAAGCCCTCAAAGTTTCTGTCCCGAAACTTACGAGGCGTGTTACTTTCTTTCTACTGCATCTGGAAACAAACCAACCACGGGTAACTCTCCTATCTACCACGAACAACACGCCAGACATGAATTTTGGCACTGAGTCAGCCAGTAGGCATAGTTCGCGCGGTGACCACGCGTGTACACCATGCCATGGCCGTCTGTCGGCGCGCTCTGGATGTCGCCGAGCGCTCTGTAGAGCACGTGCTCGCTTCCGCGCCTGCCCAAGCATGCCAAACCGCGCCACCATCATCGTCTTCAACTCTACAGCCCCTCCCGGGCGCTCGCCGACGCCGAAGCTCGCCGCGGCGAGAACGGGCGCGGTCCGGCCAAGGCAACAATGCGGTGCGCACTATGCTCGTCGCCACCCCAGCGCCCCTGTGCTCATCCCCGTCCGACCACAGCTCCCGCGTGACTCCGTCGCCTTCTTCCCCCTCTCACTGACGCCATTTCGTCGCCGAGCGCGGTAAGGTGTCGCCGGCGGAGCCCCGTTCCCCCCTCTCGGCTCGCCCATATATAGGCCCTCTCCCAGCCGCTCCGAGCACCCAGCTCCACCCTCCACTCACACCTAGACTGCGTAGAGCCCCGTGGCCCGGCCGGGCAGGCCACATGCCACCATCCCCGAGCTCGAGCTCACCGGCGATCCCCCTTGGGTCGCCGAGGTAGCTCCAGACCCTCTCAGTCCAAGGCGATCCTACCAGAGCCTCCGCCACTCTCTGGTAGAGCCACTTCACCTAGCTGGAGCTGCTGGAGACGCCGTTGCTCGCCGTCTTCTTCAACTCCGGCGACCCCTCTGTTCTGCCTCCGCCTGGGAGCTCAGTTTCGTCGCCGCCCGACCATCCCTAGCTACCCTACGGGTATGGGCAGGTGCGCCTCGACCCCCTCCGTCGATCTATCCTTTCCATTTTGGCCAAGGAGCGGCATCACCGGCGTGTGCTCCGGCGAAGCCGCGGCCGCCCCTGCTCTTCCCCCCCTCTCGCTCTCACCTGACTAGTGGGGCCCGCTAGTCAGCCTCTTCGTACCCGCGCGAAGTGGTACGAATGGTGGGGCTCTGGGCTTTTATGCCTACGACCTCACCCCCCTATTCTGTTTATTTAAATTTCTAAATTTAAATATATTTCTAGAGAACTTCAAACCGCAATAACTTTTAAACCGTAAGTCCAAATGAATTGATTCTTTTTGCATTGTGTTCTTTGTAAAGAGATCTTGCAACACACCAAAAATGAGACTATTTGGTGCTATGTAGATTTTCTGGTGAATTTTTAAATGATTCTTGATATTTTCTTTTTGTACTTTTATTTATTTTCAGAAGAGGAAACTTGTCTTGAGGATCACCAAGAGGCTTGTGAGCCTCATTTGAACTAAGGCAAGCCACAACAACATTTTCATAGTGCCACTTCAATATTTGTGATTTTTCCAACTTGAACAAATGATTTAATTTATGCATATGAATTATTTTGTTAAATACTTTCTATTGGTTGCTGTATTTAATTGTTTCATTTAGTTTACAAAAAGTTGGAGTTTGGTTTAAGTTATTAAGATAGTTAAAAGAAAGTTGGTATCTTGAGAATGATTATGGATATGCATATGTGAATTTACTTTCTTTTACATAAGTAATTATGATGAAAGTTTGCTATGATAAATTCTGTTTTTAATTGAAAGTAAATCATAACCAAAAGAATATTGAAGTTGTGATGTTCATGTTCAGTAAAGTAAAGTTGACCCAGTTATACTTTTATTATGCATTTTGGTATGGCATCATATTTGTTTTGTGATACCTTTTAGCATATTCCATTCCATGGCATTGTATGACACCGGTTATCTATTTCTTCTTTAAGTTGAAACTATTAATAACTCAACTTGAATAAATTGTTGACCGGGTCATGGTGCCACTGAATCGAGTCTTTTCCTAGTGCAACCACATTTGCCTTTATGGTAAGGTCTTTATTCGGTCCATTGTCATGCCTCATGCCGGTCCCTCCAGATAGGGAAGGTTATGGGCATGCAGTACCCAGGCCCGGTAAGCAGACATAACCTTGTGTGCCCGTTATTAATTTTATGGTACCGAGTCCCCGTTTGGGATAATTTCTGTTTGACCATGACTGTGGTCGGTGTGCCTTTGGTAGGCACAGGGCCACCCAGGATGGTTTCCAATGGGAAATGAGTCGGAGTGGCCGGGGGAGTGTCATGGCAATGGAAGGGTTTTGTCGGAACTCCGTTGGTCCACCCAAATGGGAGAACGAGGCCATGGGTTCCGTGGTGTGGGTGCAGTGCACTACCTCTGCAGAGTGTAATTAATCTATCGATAGCAAAGTCCACGGTCACGGACACACTCGAAAGTAAGTCATACCATGGGTCAACATATAATAAAATTTTGCTTGCTAAGTTCAAAGATTTTTGTACTGTAATTAATTGGTGGAAGAGCCACCGAGATGTTTTGAGACCAAGTATGGACAGGTTGGTGATCGCCGGAAAGGTCACGATTTATATCTTGTTGCAATGAATAAATTTGTAGTTTAAAAATAATCACCATGAGTAAGTCAGACCGAGGTTTTATTTATGCAAAGGCATGAGCACAACATGTTAGTTAATATATATCTAAGTTTGTTACTACATATTTAATATTGAGTAATTATCATGATATTGTTTGTCATTGTGATTTTGTTTGCTGTAAGCTTGCAAGTACATTCAATGTACTGACCTGGCGTGTCATGCCAGATTTCAGGAAAGTTTTGCTGGAAAGGAGTGCCGTCTGAGTCTAGACCATGTCCACATCGGTGTCCCTGTGAGATGGAGTTCCGCTACAACGTCGTTCCGCTGCTGCGTAGTTTATGTCCGAGGCCTTTTATGTTCATTAAATAATGTACATATTGCCCAGTCGCACCGTGTGTGCCGCTCAGCCTCACTACCTGTTGTAATGTAAAACTATGGTCCGCTCGTATCAATAAAGCGGTTGTTTTTAGTACCAAGATGTTGTGTGTTGCCAGAAGACAAGGTCTCTGGGCTGGCAATGCAAGGTAAACCGGTCGCTCTAATCCGGGGTGCCACAACGCTTGGTATCAGAGCCGCGCTGACTGTAGGCTGCATTAGACTAAGACGTGCACTTTCTGAACGCTAGATACACGTTTAGGTTGAGTGCCGGTAGTCTGTCTAGTTGGTTATTGCTTTACATTTACTTGTATTACTTTTTTATGCTAACCCGATGATGGTTGTGAGTGTAGATGGCTCCGGTGCCGTATCCGTGCCAGTTGCAGCTGATGCCATACACATCACCTCACCTCCTTCGCAACGTGTGGCGTCGGCTGTACCCTCATGGAGACAACCCAGTTTATCGTGTGTACCGGGAGCGTCTAGCTGACTCAGTATATGAATATCAGGCAGTGGTGACTCTGCGCGTCTATTCTGACTCCAGCTCCTATACTTGTACCTCTCGAAGCGGTCACGCTTCTACCGCTTCGCTAGCTGTCCAATTTGCTGCATTCGAGATCCTCGTTGAGCTCCGTCACAGTGAGGTCTGCATGCAGAACCACCCAGGTTTCCAATACTACCCTTCTTTGCACGACAACAGTTGTATTCATTTCCCTGAAATTGATCCGGAGTCTGATAGCATTGCTAGCCATCTTTCCCGTTATATCACTTCTAGTTACCTCATGATCCACGAGCTAGGATGCGAGTTGACTCACGCTCGTATTGCTTTAGCCACTTCTAGGTCTATTACCATTCCCGCCTCCTTGGGATTCACCCCTTACGTCCCCAGTTCTGTTTCACCTACTTCACAAGTAACCCCTCCTAGTATCTCGGGCACCTCGACACCAACTCCTCTTAGTGCCCCTGCTGAGTGGATCTCACTCCTGACTACCCTTGTAGCTCCTATGATCCACCCTACTCCCGCCCCGGAGGGAGAGCCTCCGAGGCAGCGTCGCCATGTTACCTTTAACCCCGAGGTCTCCGTTAATCTTGTTAGTTCAGGATCCAAGTCCACTTCAGGAGAGGACCCCGCAGCACCCGCCGAGAAGTAGAGCTCCAGAGTATTCACAGTAGTCCGACTGATGTACAAATGTGGATGTACGAGTCATGATGTTTTATTTCATGTATGAGAGTAGTGTAATCGGGCATGTTAAATTTTCTTTTCATGTATGCGTCCATGTATAATTATGCTGAAGTTGTGTATCTTCTACTCGCTGTTTTTCTTCACAATTCTGTTTCCCTCTCGATTTTTGTTGCTGGCTTTTCCCCATCTATTTTGCTTTTGAATGTTTCTCATCTCGGTTGCATTGCCTTGGGAAAAATCCATAATAGGATGACGCGGGGAGGAAACAGTAATAGCGCTCACGAGGATGTTCCTGTTCGTCGCTCCGCCCGACAGGCAGGACAATCCCCCGAACCATTCATACCACCGCCTCCACCGCTAAATTCGCCTACCACTGAACAAATCCTGCGTATGTTTGAGGAAAGAAGAAGTAATGATCGGCTTGAGATATTAAAGAGTGTTCAAGCTATGATTGTTCAGAATGGGCAGCAGAACGGTCATTACTCCAAGCTATCAGATTTTCAGTGAACTCAGCCTCCCAGTTTCAGTTAGGCAGTTGACCCTTTGGATGCTGATGATTGGCTGCGAACCATTGAAAGGAAACTTGAGATTGCCCGTACTGCCGAAGAGGACAAAGTTCCATATGCAACCCACTATCTTGAAGGCGCTGCTGCCATATGGTGGGAAAATACAAAAGCCATGTGGCATGCTGATGAAGCACTCACCTGGACCAAATTCAAGGATCAGTTAATATTACATCCCTACTGGAATTATGAAGACCAAGCAGCGTGAGTTTCTTGCACTCACCCAAGGAAATCTGACCGTGGGAGAATATTTGCAAAAATTCAACCATCTGGCCCGTTATTCCCTGTATGGCGTGGCCATGGAAGAGGGAAAGATTGACAGGTTTCTTGGAGGATTAAACTCGCAACTCAGGTGCACTCTCAGCATGCTTGATTTTCTAGATTTCCAAACTTTGGTGAATAAAGCTTTCATTGCGGAAAGAGAACACAAGCTCGTACTGGACAACCGGCCCGCTAATAACGAGAACAAACGCAAGTTTGAACCAAGAAAGGAAGGACCACCAGTGCAGAAGGCTCGAACCTGGCAAAAAACTCAGGTAGACTACAAGTCCAATTGGAAACAGAATGTTAATAAGACTACTACCCAAGTCAAGAATGTTGTCACCAACCTAGTACACGAGGAGCGCCAGCGCAATAATTCTTGCTTCAGTTGCGGGCAAAGTGGACATTATGCTCATCAGTGTCCCAAGAACAGCAAGGCGAACGCCTTATTCCGGCCACAAGTCAACTTCATGGGGTCATACCCGAACCAGCGAAATATCACCGGGCACGTCAATCACCTCTCCGCAGATGAAGCCCAAGAAAACCCCGAAGTGTTCATCGGTATGTATTCTATTAATAGCATACATGCAGTAATTTTATTTGACTTGGGGGCTTCCCACTCTTTTATTTCTCGGAGTTTTGTTGCCCAAAACAAATTTTCTTGTTCTCTCTTGGGCAAAAATATGCTGGTACAAACCCCGGGATCTTTAATCAAGAGCAGTCTGGTCTGCCGTGACTTGGAAATCAATATCAACGGAATAAGCTTTCCAACTTCCTTGATACTCATCGAGTCAGCACAGTTGGATGTTATTTTGGGCATGAATTGGCTGACCCAATACCAAGTATGTATAAACTGTGCCACCCGAGAAGTCACCATGACCAGCCAAGAAGGGCAAGTTACAAAATTCTACTCGCGCAAAAGCCTACCAAAGAAGGGGATGATATTCACTGCCGTGGCTGAGTTGGAATTAATTCATGTGGTCAGTGAATTTCCTGATGTATTTCCAGAAGAGCTACCAGGCATGCCGCCAGACCGAGAACTTGAGTTTGCAATAGATCTGGTATCCGGAACCGCACCATTATTCAAGAAGTATTACATGATGCCCTCATCAGAGTTAGTGGAATTAAAGAAGCAGCTCGATGAAATGCTCCAGAAAGGGTATATCCGTCCCAGTTCCTCACCATGGGGATCGCCTGCATTCTTTTTAAGAAAAAAGGATGGCAGCCTCCGCATGTGTGTAGATTATCGGCAGCTGAATGATGTCACCATCAAAAATAAATACCCGCTGCCAATGATTGATGATTTGTTCGATCAGCTCAGTGGGGCCAAGGTATTCTCCAAAATTGACTTACGGACTGGATACCATCAGCTCAAGATTAAAAAGGAAGATATTCCTAAGACCGCATTCACCACTCGATACGGTCTTTACGAATATACAATTATGTCCTTTGGTCTCACCAATGCCCCTGCATTCTTCATGCACATGATGCACAAAGTGTTCATGGACTTCCTCGATAAGTTCGTGGTGCTCTTTATCGATGACATACTAATATATTCAAAAAGTGATGGGGATCACAAGGAACATCTCCGAGCAGTGTTACAGCGGCTCCGAGACCATCAGCTTTACGCCAAGTTCAGCAAATGTGAGTTTTGGCTTAAACAAGTCAGATTTGTAGGACACGTGCTATCCGCCGAGGATATAGCCGTAGACCCAAGCAAGGTAAAAGATGTGCTCAATTGGTTACCGCCCACAACCGTATCTCAGATCAGGAGTTTCCTTGGACTGGCGGGATATTACCATCGTTTAATTGAAGGATTCTCCAAGCTTGCCAAACCCATGACCGAGCTACTCAAAAAGGACATGAAGTTTGAATGGACAAAAGACTGTGATAAAAGTTTCAGTGAGCTAAAGAAAAGGCTGACCACCGCACCCGTATTAACTCTCCCAGATATCTATCGCAGTTTTGATGTATACTGTGACGCATCCAGACAAGAACTTGGCTGCGTACTCATGCAAGACGGCAAGGTAGTGGCATATGCATCAAGACAATTGCGACCGCACTAAGGAAATTACCCTACGCATGATCTGGAATTGGCCGCGGTAGTGCATGCTCTCAAAATATGGAGGCATTATCTCATCGGGAAGAAGTGCCAAATTTTCACAGATCACAAAAGTCTCAAGTATATATTCACTCAGCCAGATTTGAATCTTCATCAGCGAAGGTGGCTTGAGATGGTTAAAGATTATGATCTGGGAATAAATTACCACCCGGGTAAAGCCAACGTAGTGGCTGACGCACTCAGCCGAAAGCCGGTTAGTTTAAATGCCATATTAAATTATTTGCCCGTTAAACTTCAAAAGGAGATTACTCAACTCCATCTGAACATCGTTGAGGCTGGTCTCGCTAAAACGTTGGAAGTTACCCCCACACTTGAAGAAGAAATCCGCAAGGCCCAGCCAGATGATCCTGTCCTACAAAAGCATGCCAAAAACATGCTGACATGACGTACCCAAGATTTCTCAAAGGATCACTTTGGGACTCTCCGTTTTCGTGGAAGGATTTGTGTACCAAATCATTCAGACATGAAAAAGAAAATCTTGTCAGAAGCACACGAATCCTCATACTCTATTCACCCTGGGGTTACAAAAATGTATGAAGACCTTCTCCAAATATTCTGGTGGGACGGAATGAAGAAGGATATTGCTTATTTTGTGGCTTGCTGCGACATATGCAACAAAGTAAAGGCAGAACATCAGAAGCCATCCGGACTTCTTCAACCGCTGCCAATTTCACAATGGAAATGGGATGCTGTCTGCATGGATTTCATCACAGGACTACCCAAAACTCAGCGAGGCAAAAATGCAATATGGGTCATCGTGGACACTCTGACCAAGGTAGCACACTTTATCCCGGTCAAGACCACCTATCGAGCAGACCAACTTGCACAACTGTATGTGTCAAGAATAGTCAGTCTGCATGGAGTACCTCAAACCATCACTTCCGATCGAGGTTCACTCTTTACCTCCGCTTTTTGGACCCGTCTCCATCAAGCCTTGGGGACAGCCCTAAAATACAGTACAACCTATCACCCTCAAACTAATGGACAGACAGAGCGGGTAAACCAAATACTCGAAGATATGCTGCGAGCATGTGTCTTGGCCCAAGGATCTAAATGGGAAGATTGTCTTCTGCCTTACGCCGAGTTCTCCTACAACAACAACTTCCAAACCAGTCTAAAAATGTCATCGTACGAGGCTTTATATGGCCGCAAATGTCGTACCCCATTAAACTGGTCTCAGACTGGAGATAGCCGTATTTTCGGAACGGGCCTTATGATGGAAGCTGAGAAACAAGTCAAGGAAATCAGAGACAGATTACAATTGGCCAAATCTCGACAGAAGAGCTATTACGATGCAAAACACCGATATATCAGTTTTGAACCTGGAGAGCACATATACCTCCGAGTCACTCCTATGAAAGGAATCAAGAGATTCCAAACTCGCGGGAAGTTGGCACCTAGATTTATTGGCCCCTTTCCAATTATTTCTCGAGTGGGCACTGTTGCTTATCAGTTGGAATTACTCCCGGAATTGTCTGATGTGCACAACGTGTTTCACGTCTCACAGTTAAGGCAATGCATATCCCCGCCTGAGAAAAAGACTGCCGTGACCGACATAGAATTGGCAGAGGATTTAATGTATGAAGAAAGGCCGTTCAAAATTGTGGATCATATGGAAAGAGTCACCCGCAGTAAAGTAAGGAAGTTTTATAAAGTCCAGTGGGAGCATCACACCGAATCAGAAGCAATCTGAGAACAAGAAGAGTTCCTACAGACCTATTATCAAGAATGGTTTTCCCAAGCAACCAAATCTCGAGGACGAGATTCATTCTAAGTGGGGGAGGTTTGTGACAACCTGATTTTTGCCCTCTTTTATTTGCCAGAGATTTATTTGAATTTATTTTAAACCTTGGGATTTTTTGAATCATTTCATATGGACTTAAAAACTTGGGTACCCTTGGCTTTCACCCAAGTGCCTCCTATCCATCTCAAATCATATTTTCCCTCTGGACCACTCTAATATACCTCATGGAATATTTTTCTTATTTGAAAAATATTCACTTTTCTTCCCAAAACCCTAGCTAAATCCTTTGTGCTCCAAAGCAACCCCTATTTTTATGGCTCACAAAATTCTGAGGAAATTCCTAAATATTCTTTGGACCCTAAGACACCTTCCTGAGCAAAAATATTGCACTACTTTTTGGAATATTTTTGCTACAGAAAATCTTTCCTATTCTGGACAGAAATGGTAGTTTCTACAGCAACTACCATTTTACTTGCTCCATTGCTTCTGAAACTCCTTGTGCATCTTCACCTTAGTAACTCTTGGCTAGCCTCCAAAGCACAGCCTCCAACTATTAACCATTTTATCTCAGCAAACCCTCAAAGTTTTTGTCCAGAAAGTTACCAGGTATGTTACTTTCTTTCTACTGCATCTAGAAACAAACCAACCACGGGTAACTCTCCTATCTACCACGAACAACACGCCAGACATGAATTTTGGCACTGAGTCAGCCAGTAGGCATAGTTCGTGCGGTAACCACGCGTGTACACCATGCCATGGCCGTCTGTCGGCGCGCTCTGGATGCCGCTGAGTGCTCTTTAGAGTGCGTGCTCGCTTTCGCGCCTGCCCAAGCATGCCAAACCGTGCCACCATCATCGTCTTCACCTCTACATCCCCTCCCTGGCGCGCGCCGATGCCGGAGCTCACCGCAGCGAGCACGGGCGCGGTCCGGCCAAGGCAACAGTGCGGTGCGCACTGTGCTCGTCCCCGTCCGGCCACAACTCCCGCGTGACTCCGTCGCCTTCTTCCCCCTCTCACTGACGCCATTTCGTCGCCGGGCGCGGCCAGGTGTCGCCGGCGGAGCCCCGTTCCCCCCTCTCGGCTCGCCTATATATAGGCCCTCTCCCAGCCACTCCGAGCACCCAACTCCACCCCCCACTCACACCTAGACTGCGTAGAGCCCCGTGGCCCGGCCGGGCAGGCCACAGGCCGCCGTCCCCGAGCTCGAGCTCACCAGCGATCCCCCTCGGGTCGCCGAGGTAGCTCCAGATCCTCTCAGGCCAAGGTGATCCTACCAGAGCCTCCGCCACTCTCTGGTAGAGCCACTTCACCTAGCTGGAGCTGCTGGAGACGCCGTTGCTCGCCGTCTTCTTCAACTCCGGCGACCCCTCTGTTCTGCCTCCGCCTGCGAGCTCAGTTCCGTCGCTGTCCGACCATCCCTAGCTACCCTACAGGTACGGGCAGGTGCGCCTCGACCCCCTTCGTCGATCTATCCTTTCCATTTTGGCCAAGGAGCAGAGTCGCCGGCGTGCGCTCCGGCGAAGCCGCGGCCGCCCCTGCTCTTCCCTCCCTCTCCCTCTCACCTGACTAGCGGGGCCCGCTAGTCAGCCTCTTCGTACCCGCACGAAGCGGTACGAGTGGTGGCGCTTTGGGCTTTTACGCCTTCGATGTCACCCCCCTATTCTGTTTATTTAAATTTCTAAATATAAATATATTACCAGAGAACTTCAAATTGTAATAACTTTTGAACCATAAGTCCAAATGAATTGAATCTTTTTGCATTGTGTTCTTTGTAAAGAGATATTGCATCACACCAAAAATGAGACTATTTGGTGCTGTGTAGATTTTCTGGTGATTTTTTGAATGATTCTTGATATTTTATTTTTGTACTTTTATTTATTTTTAGAAGAGGAAACTTGTCTTGAGGATCGCCAGGAGGCTTGTGAGGCTCATTTGAACTAAGGCAAGCCACAACAACATTTTCATAGTGCCACTTCAATATTTGTGATTTTTCCAACTTGAACAAATGATTTAATTTATGCATATGAATTATTTTGTTAAATACTTTCTGTTGGTTGCTGTATTTAATTGTTTCATTTAGTTTACAGAAAGTTGGAGTTTGGTTTAAGTTATTAAGATAGTTAAAAGAAAGTTGGTATCTTGAGAATGATTGTGGATATGCATATGTGAATTTACTTTCTTTTACATAAGTAATTATGATGAAATTTTGCTATGATAAATTCTGTTTTTAATTGGAAGTAAATCATAACCGGAAGAATATTGAAGTTGTGATGTTCATGTTCAGTAAAGTAAAGTTGACCCAGGTATACTTTTGTTATGCATTTTGGTATGGCATCATATTTGTTTTTGTGATACATTTTAGTATATTGCATTCAATGGCATTGTATGACATCGGTTATCTATTTCTTCTTTAAGTTGAAACTGTTAATAACTCAACTTGAATAAATTGTTGACCGGGTCATGGTGCCACTGAATCGAGTCTTTTCCCAGTGCAACCACATTTGCCTTTATGGGAAGGTCTTTATTCGGTCCATTGTCATGCCTCCTGTCGGTACCTCCAGATAGGGAAGGTTATGGGCATGCAGTACCCTGGCCCGGTAAGCAGACATAACCTTGTGTGCCCGTTGTTAATTTTATGGTACCGAGTCCCCGTTTGGGACAATTTCTGTTTGGCCACGACAGTGGTCGGTGTGCCTTTGGTAGGCACAGGGCCACCCAGGACGGTTTCCAATGGGAAATGAGTCGGAGTGGCCAGTGGAGTGTCATGGCAGTGGAAGGGTTTCGTCGGAACTCCGTTGGTCCACCCAAATGGGAGAACGAGGCCATGGGTTCCGTGGTGTGGGTACAGTGCACTACCTCTGCAGAGTGTAATTAATCTATCGATAGCGGAGTCAACGGTCACGGACACGCACGAAAGTAAGGCACACCATGGGTCAACATATAATAAAATTTTGCTCGCTAAGTTCAAAGATTTTTGTACTATAATAAATTGGTGGAAGAGCCACCGAGATGTTTTGAGACCAAGTATGGACAGGTTGGTGATCGCCGGAAAGGTCACGATTTATATCTTGTTGCAATGAATAAGTTTGTAGTTTAAAAATAATCACCATGAGTAAGTCAGACCGAGGTTTTATTTATGCAAAGGCATGAGCACAACATGTTAGTTAATATATATCTAAGTTTGTTGTTGCTTATTTAATATTGAGTAATTATCATGATATTGTTTGTCATTATGATTTTGTTTGCTGTAAGCTTGCAAGTAAATTCAATGTACTGACCAGGCGTGTCATGCCAGATTTCAGGAAAGTTTCGCTGGAAAGGAGTGCCGTCTGAGTCTAGACCGTGTCCACATCGGTGTCCCTGTGAGATGGAGTTCCGCTAGGACGTCGTTCCGCCGCTGCGTAGTTTATGTCTGAGGCCTTTTATGTTCATTAAATAATGTACATATTGTCCAGCCGCACCATGTGTTAGGACCGGATTTCGGGGTATTAATTTTCCCCAAAAATGGCCCTTGTGCTCACCAGCCCCAGGATTACTATTAGCTGATGAGGCACCCTTGATACAGAAATTTCCAAGCAAAGGTACAAATATGTAGTACAATACCATTCTGGCCTTTAAGTACAACACAAGGTTTCTAGTGGTTGATGGCGGAAGAGGTATGTGATTCGTCGGCGTCTGTGGAACTCCATTTCCCACGGGAACAGCTGACCAGGTTAACTCCTATCCTCGCGAGGCTGCTATCACCGTTGCATGGTTCCGGGTAGTCGTCGCAACGCTCGTCTCCAGGCAAGAAATCTGGCCAAGACAATAGCCAAGGACAAGCCAGTGAGTACTTTGAATGTACTCGCAAACATTATAAACATGGGTGAGAATTAATCATGCTCGAGAATAATAGATGATTACTATGACAAATATGATATGAAAGTCCATAGCAAGCAGGTCATTTGTATAGATATGCATATGCAGTCAGGGAGTGATAATAAAATAAATAGCGATCATGCCGCAGTCGGGCATCGGAGCGACACCACAAAAAGGGCTTATAAGGAAGATAAACAAAGAAATGCCACAGTCGGACGTCTGAGCGACATCACATAAAGGGCTTATAAGGAAGATAAACGAAGAAATGCCACAGTCGGACGTCTCAGCGACATCACATAAAGGGCTAAAAATAAAATAAATAACAGTGAGTATCCAGGAGGTAGAACCATCCCAGGGATACTTATTAATGAAGGGTTAGTCCAAAATAATAATAACAAGAGTAACAGTCATCATAGGTCACAGATCATGATCCACGTTCTGTTTTAGTAGCTATTCCTCCGAAGACCGACGCTAAGACCGACACTTGACCCTTCCCAGACTGTAGTCCTAACCCAGGGACACGACTATTCGAATAGATTTAATCTCTGCAGAGGGTGTACTCTTTACCCACGAATAACGGATTCCTTTAGTCCCTCTGGACTAATTCCGTCTACGGCCTTTTAATTTGAAGACACACCTGACCGCACACACCAGCCTAACTTACCGGTGTCTGGAATCACCCACGACACTGTTAAGCCAAACTCTAAGTGAGGAGGCTACAACCTCGACTAGCTCACAAAATTTATAACGCGCGCGAAACCGGGGAAGCTATCCCCTTCGGCTCCAACCGAAACACCCATGCCCCCGAACCAGGTGGCCTGCCTACCGGATGCAGCCGGTATCTTCCACCATGGCCTCTCTGTACGATGTGTGCTAGAACAGGGTTCGACAATTTACTGAACCGTACCCTGCCGTTGACAGGGACAAGTGGTAGCACGAAACAAGCATAGGGGTTACTGGAGCAAGACTCGATCTATGGTCGACTCAGGAGGTTTCAGCATCATTTGCATAATTAGCATAACTGATACATTCCACAATAATATTCGGAATCACCATCCGTCATGCCTCACCAAGCCATACCGGACTCCACCGTCTCAACGAGGAGCTAGTGACAAGCTCGTGTCTTCACAAGACAATGACTTCCATGGTTTTCTTCCATTAGGCATGGAAGGCAAACGAGGGGGATCACCGTCATGCATATTATGTATCCACAGCAAGGGGTATACCTCATGCACTCATAGTTATGATAATATCCTCACATATGAAAAAGAAATGAATGCATCCATTTTGAGGTGACGTTGTAATCGCATCAACAACACTCACAATCATTAGAGCAGGGTTCAAAAGTGCTTGCCTTCAAGTAGAGGGGAGGAGAATTGCATTCCAAACTCTTGGGAGGTTTTCTCCCTCTTCAAAAACCTAATAGAAAGAATACGAATTCAATACATAGACTCAAAATAGCACAAAAAAGTTGTCTGGTAAATTTTTAAATAAATTTGAAAATAAACTAGACCAAATTTGAGGAACAACAGAAAAAGAATCAACTCATTTGGATTAATGACTAAAAAGATAAAGCCAGTCAAAGTTTTAGTCAAACCCCGATTTTAAAATAAAACAGAAAAAGAAAACGTTTCGAATAAGAATGCGTATTCGGTGCGGGGGAGACGTACTTGGGAGTTTGCGCTTTCACTTAAAACGCATGGAGGCGGGGCTGTGTCACTGACAGTGGGTCCACGGGGCCCACTGGTCAGGTTTGACCAGTCATCTCTCCCTCCTCTTCCTCTGTCCGAGCGGAGGCGGGACTCCGACGGTTGTCGCCGGCGAACGGAGGTTCCTCGTGGGCATCCGAGGGCAGGAATGGATCCGCCAGACCGGGGCGGTCCTCCCGGTGGTCACTGGATCGTCGAGGGTGGAGAGAGTCGTCGGCGGCGAGCTCCACGGCGGAGGAGGTCTTGGTGGATTTGGGGGCTCGGCCTGAGGGGGTTCCTGGCCGCGTTCGAGATGCTGGGCAGTTCAGTAAGACCAAGTGGAGTCTAATGGTGGAGTCGGGAGGGTAGGGGAGGCTCTAGATGCGCCGGAACGGACCAGAACGAAGCGGCGGCCGAGCTCACCGGAGACGGAGAAGACGGCCTTCTCCAGGTGATTGCGGGCTAGGGGAGCTTCATAGGGGTGACCTGAGGTTACCTGAGGGCTCAGACGAGCTCGGGGGTCTCTTAAATAGCGCAGCCAGGTCGGTTCGCGGCGGTCGTGGATAAGATTGCCGGCGACCACCATTCTGTAGCTGCAGGGGGCGTGGCGGCGACGAGCGCTCGTGGATGAGCTTGCGGATAAGCTCGCACTGCTCCAGGGGGCAGCTGGCGAGCGCGTGTGGCTTGGGCGGTGCCGACCACGGCAGAGGCCCACTATGGCCGCCGGCGTGCCGCCAAATGAGCTCTGGCGATGGCGCTGTGGAGTTCCAGGGGTGGCTTGGAGCGTTCTGGTATGTGGATGAGGCCGGGGCGTGGCTCTGCAGGCGAGTTGGGGCCAAGGGCGCGACGCGGCGGCTCGGCGCACGCACGTGCAAAATGCACGCTCTGGGCGCGCCCAGCGCACGCACACCATGTGCTCGATGAAATGTCAGCGCGTTCTAGAGGGCACATGAGAGGCTGGGGTTTTGCAGGCCTGGATTAGGGTTAGCTAGGAACTTAGAGGACATCCTGGTTAGGCTAAGTAAGCTGGTCCAATGCACAAACCAGAAACCATGTCAAAACTGACCATGCATGCAAGGTGTTTGACAAAATGCGAGAAGCCTCTAGGCATTTCTTGGGGTGGCCAAAAACTCCAGGTTGGGTTCTCCTTGGGTGTTAAATAGAGTGGTAAGGTCAGTTGGCTGTTTTGAGAAACTTGCTAGTGCAAGATTTGCAAAACTACAATTCTGGACAGAAAGAAAAGGGCATAACTTCATGGACCAAAAATGATCCAATTGCTCCAATCTCCTGGACTTAAGAATTTGGTAGGAAGGACTATAAGTTGGAAAAAGCTCAAGGCCAATGGAGCTAGTTAGAATAGGGCTGTAGTAGAAAGTGGCAATCTGGATCAGAGAGAAAAAGAGGGTGTTCTTCTCAACTTCTCCAAAGAACACTCAAGGGTTTTTGCATGGGAGTGATGTAGAGGCTTCACCTGACATCCCTGAATTTTGGTGGAATTTTTGGACAATTCCATCAAAGGGTTGTAGTGCAAAAGGGACTTTAAAGCAGAAGAAAACCCCTTCAATTAAAAGAGCTTAAGGAGAAAATAATAATGCAAAAGAACCTACTTCAAGAGAGATTGTCATTCTTGGTTAGGGCAATTAAGTCCAAACACTATACCAAGAATTTTTTGCACGTGGCAAAAACTCCACAAAAACAACAGAAGGGAAGATCTGACAATCAAAGAAAGACCCAGAAAAAGAAAAGTTGAAACTCCTGGTCAAAATTTTATTACTAAAGCAAGATCAAAATTTTTGGGGTGTTACACCATGTGTGCCGCTCGGCCTCACTACCTATTGTAATGTAAAACTATGGTCCGCTCGTATCAATAAAGCGGTTGTTTTCTATACCAAGATGTTGTGTGTTGCAAGAAGACAAGGTCTCTGGGCTGGCAATGCAAGGTAAACCGGTCGCTCTAATCCGGGGTGCCACAGTAGGTTAGTCCCAAAAATAATATAAAAGTGTATGAAAAAGCCCATTAAACATCCAAAGCATCATAAATACTAGCATGGAACAATCACAAATTATAGATACGTTGGAGACGTATCAGCACCCGAGGTGGGCACAACCAACCAGGGCACACCTGGGCCTCCTTGCAGGCCCTGGCGGGTTGTCCCCTCCTCGGGACTCCCCCCAGGTGCCACCAGGGCCCATAGTGTTCCTTCTGGCCAAAAAAAATCTCCAAAAAGTTTCGCTGTGTTTGGTCTCCGTTTGATATTGATTTCCTGCGATGTAAAAAACATGCAGAAAACAACAACTGGCACATGGCACTATGTCAATAGTTTAGTACCAAAAAAGGATATAAAATGACTATAAAATAATTATAAAACATCCAAGATTGATAATATAACCGCATGGAACAATAAAAAATTATAGATACATTGGAGACGTATCAGACCCCCATGGTCCATGGCCGCAAGCAAGCAACTGCCTCCTTATTACACGGAAAAATGATTGCTCCCACTAACATCTGGGGCGCAGCGGTTCGTAGGCTGACTTGTGGGCCTACTAAGTTGAAGCGTACGCAAGGCTTTGTCAACTTAGTAAACAAACGATTCTAGCAGCAGTGACCATACGATGTCCATCCAACAGGCGTAGTGCTTCTTCAACCTCTGGTCTTCTTGCTCCAGCCGCCCAAACCAGCGCCAGTCGTGCCGCCTACTCCTGCCTCCCGTGGCCGGCTTTGCTGCCGCGCAGGCCTGACTGCCCCAACCTCTGGCTAGGCCATCCCTCTACTCACCCACAACCCTTGTTATTCTGCGGCGACAGCAGTCGAACCAGTCAACCCTTGTATTCCTCTACGCGTGGGCATCCACTGCCGCGTCTTTCACAACTCCGCGTCGTCCCCTTCCTAGGCCTCGACGTCGTCCACCGCCTTGGTGCTCTCGACGCGGCGTGGTCAATGTGTTCAAGGGATGACTTCCATCAGAAGAGTACTGTACGTGAAGAGGCTGACAGCTGGGTCCATGGCCGCAGCAAGGAAGTGCCTCCTTATTACGTGCAAAATAACGATTCTTCCACCTGACAGCAGGGACCCACCTGACGGACCACCATATTTCACAAAAAAAAAACGTTTCCCCTGACTGCTAGGACCCACCAGCTACATCTTCGCACGCAAGGAAGTGCGTCCATATTACGGGCAAGAAAAATGATTCTTCCCCTGACTGCTGGGACCCACCATCTATATCTTCGCATGCGAGGAAGTGCCTCCTTACCTCCCTGACAGTTGGGACCCATCGGTTGAACCGTACGTAGGGTTGTTTGTCTCGTCGCGAACGTGTACGTACATACTGATCGATCGGTCAGTCTGCAGGCTGCAGTGATGAACCGTGGCCGAGTAAAGAAGGGCACGTGTCGTAGTAGAGGCGTGGACGCAGCATGTCACGCAGTCCCGTCAATATCATGTACACGTGCGTACAACCAGAGTGCGAGAGAGTAAATACATCCACATACGTACATACGGGCGGGGTCTTGAATGCCTACTCATGCATACGTACGGTCAGGGCTCGTGTACATGGAGAGGGAGCGTAGAGTAGCGATGGCGTCCTGTTCATCAGCAGCCAACCAGCTGGGTCGGAACGGAGAAACTGCGTCGTGTTCATCGGGAGGCAACAAAATGCGTCATGTTCATCGGGAGCCAACCGGCTTGGATGGAACAGCCGCAACGAGGCCGGGCGTACCGCAGAATGGAGGAAACAGCCTTCTGTTCGACCGCCTACGGTTGAAATGGGATCCTGTTCACCAGGAGAGGTCTGGTGTACCACACAATGGAGGAAACGGACTTGTGTTCGACCTCCTACGGTCGAAATGGGGTCTTGTTGATCGGGAGGGGTGTGGCGTACCACAAAACGGACGAAACAAACTTCTCTTTGACCTCCACGGGCTACTATTCATCCACCGTCGACCTCCTCCAGCCTCCACCTGCGACTGTTCATCCACGACGTCTCCCTCCTGCCTCCACCAGCTACTGTTAATCCATCCTTCACCACCCCTCCACCACCCCTCCACTGGCTACTATTCAACCACCCCTCCACCAACTACTATTCATCCAGCCCTCCACCGGCTACTGTTCAACCAGCCCTCCACAGGGTCCTGTTCATCCACCCCAACCAGCTCGGTCGGGGTCCTGTTCATCCAACGGCAACGGCCTCTACTACCACGGGGTCCTGTTCATCCAACCCCCACCGGGAACTGTTCATCCAACCTCCAACAATGCCCATTGTTCATCAAGAGGCAAGAGGTTTCATCGGCTTCAGTTAGCAGTAGTAGCGAAGGAATCGATCGATCGGGTTCAGTTAACAGCTAGATCGATCGATCGCTCGGGTTCAGTAATACATAGCCTGAAGTGCAATCGCTTGGGTTCAGTAGGCGAACGCCTCGCTCGGGTTCAGCTAGAGCCCAACGCCTCGCACACACGCACGTACGTGTACAAGAGAAATGCGCAATCCCTCCGTGCAGCGCTCGGCCTCGACCACCCACCGTAACCGGGAACTCCCAGATATTTTCCTCGCCCTCGCTTCTATCATGATTTTTTCCGTCATGGACGGCCCAAAGAATTTCATGCAGCTGTGTCTCCGGCCCGCCCAGGATGAAAAGCCCATTTTCTATCATGATTTTTCGTCATAGAAGTAGGAGCCCACCACATCTATGATGATACCGGGTTTTGTCACAATTATTGTCATAGAAGTGTCATAAGCATGACAAAAAAATCATTTGGCCCAAAATGTCATGGGTGTGTCTTTTTTTTGAAGTGGCATAGGAGACTCTCTATATGAAAAACATGGTGCTAATTTGAAGCACAAGTGTGGAATTAGCATGCCCCTTCTCTTTCTTCTTCCTTTTTCCCTTTTTTTCTCTTTTGTTTCTTTTGTCGGGAGTCTCATCCCGACTTGTGGAGGAATCATGGTATCCATCATCCTTTACTCACTAGGACATGCTCTAATAATGAATAATGATGATCATCACACTTCTATTTACTTACAACTCAATATTACAACTCGATACCTAGAACAAAGTATGACACTATATGAATGCCCCTGGCAGTGTACCAGGATGTGCAACGATCTATCATAGTAGAGATATCAAAAAATGGACAAGCCATGGAAATATCATGCTAGCTATCTTACGATCATGCAAGACAATGTGAAAATGAATGCTCAAGTCATGTATATGATGATGATGGAAGTTGCATGGCAATATAGTTCGGAATGGCTATGGAAATGTCATAATAGGTAGGTATGGTGGCTATTTTGAGGAAGATATAATAAGGCTTATGTGTGATAGAGCATATCATATCACGGGGTTTGGATGCACCGGCGAAGTTTGCACCACGCCTCGAGGTGAGAAAGGGCAATGCACGGTACGAAAGAGAATAGCAAATTGCGGAAAGGTAAGAGTGCATATATTCCATGGACTCACATTAGTCATAAAGAACTCACATACTTATTGCAAAATTTTATTAGCCATCGAAGCAAAGTATTACTACACATTCTCCTAGGGGGAAGGTTGGTAGGAGTTAACCATCGCCCCCCCCCGACCTTCACACAAAGATAGGCAATCAAGGATAAATTGTGCTCCAACTTCCTAGCATAACGGGAGACTATACGTGCATGCTTTGGGAATCACAAACCTTAACACCAATATCTTACTAAACACGATCATCCACTTGTACCTCCCACATATTATCATCTCTATACCTCAAAACTATTGCAAGGAATCAAACATATCATATTCAGGGATCCACAAGTTTTATGTAGGATTTTCTGACTAACCATGTGAATGACCAATTCTCGTTAACTCTCTAAATAGATATAAGTGAAGCAAGAGAGTTTAATTATTTCTACAAAAGACCATGCTCTAAAAAATATAAGTGAAGTAAAAGAGCATTCTACAAAAACGGTCTTCTAAATGTAGAGAAACAGGCAATACATACTTCAATTGATATAAGTGAAGCACATGATCGCATTCTATAAAGCCATACTCAAAAGATATAAGTGAAGTGCAATGAGCATTCTATAAATCAAGCAAGGACTTTCTCATACCAGCATGGTGCATAAAAAAAGTAAAAAACAAACACAAAAGACGCTCCAATATTTACACATATCACATGAACAAAATGAAGACGAAAACATATCGATACTTGTTGAAGAAAGATGGGATGCCTTCCGGGGCATCCCCAAGATTAGATGCTTGAGTCTCCTTGGATATTTACTTGGGGTGCCTTGGGCATCCCCAAGCTTGAACTCTTGCATCTCCTCCTTCTCCTCACATCGAGACCTCCTTGATTTTTGAACACTTCATCCACACAAAACTCAACCAAACTTTTAGTGGCGGGGTTAGTGAATATGGAAATCAAATCCCATCATGTACTGCTGTAACATTATTGTATAATTATAATAAAATATTATCCACTATATTCTATCACAATTCTATGACCCCAAGTTAAAGGAGGCTCAACAAGATATCAAACATACACAAATAATGAAGCTACAACAACAATCTGTAAAAACATGATAGTCTGTAAAGATTTGAACATTGACTATACTTCTGTAACTAAAAAAATTCTGAAAACTTAGGAAAAAATTAAAAAAATCATATAAGTAGTGTGTAGAAATTTCAGAAACTTTGGATGATCCAGTAAAAAAATGAAAAATCACGCACTACAGCCAAAGTTTCTGTTGTTTCATCGCACATACGAACAAGCAATCTAATCATCCTAAAGGCAAATCTTGGCACATTATTTTTAGAATACAATGGACTTTTACAAGGGGATAATTATTTTTTGTTGAATTTTTTTTGTAATTAAGATTGACAAAGTTTCCATGGGCATGAGCAAAGTTCAAGGAACTCCTCCACTTTAACAATGCTCGTCTCTCTCACGTTCACTTTTCTTTTTGAAAAGTTTTAGGTTCCCTCCTATATTTTTTGTTTTAAAACTTTATAAAAGCACACAATAGAATAACATGACTCTCTAAAACTTCCGGGTTGTCTCCCTCACAGTGCTGTCTGTAAAGACATTAAGCTAGGCATAAAGTGCTCAAGTAATGAATCCACCCGGATCCCAAGGTATATCAAAGCCAATTTTAATCAGCAATGATTTGTAATTGAGTAGTGTGCACAAAGCAACATATATCATGCAAAAATGAAGTCTAACTCTATTCCTATGCGTAGGCATGTCATAAAAGAACAATTCTTGCACATCAAGTAAAAGCCAATCCATAGTATAAGTAGTTTCTTGCAATTTTATCATGTTGGAAACATAGAGAGGTGGAGATGTAGTTCCTCTCTCATAATAATTGCAAGTAGGAGCAGCAAGCACATGCATATTATATTCATCAAAATCATCATGTGTAATGGTAGAACGCAACCCATCAATATAATCCTTAATAAGAGCAAAGTTCTCTGATATAGTATAGTTGGGAGAATTCAAAAAGATAATAGGACTATCATGTGTGGGTGCAATAGTAACAATTTCATGTTTAACATAAGGAACTATAGCAAGTTCATCTCCATAAGCATATTTCATATTGGCATCTTGGCCACAAGCATAACAAGTATCATCAAAAAGGGATATTTCAAATGAATCCAAGGGATCATAGCAATCATCATAGCATTCATCCTTCGGTAAGCACGGAGGGAAATTAAACAATGTATAAGTTGAGTGGTTACTCTCATTAGAAGGTGAGCATGGGTAGCTAATCCATTCTTCCTCATTTTGTTCTTCAATCTCCTCCTCATCTTTTTCATCCAATGAGCTCACAGTGTCATCAATTTCTTCTTCCATTGACTCCTGCATAATATTAGTCTCTTCTTGGACAGTGGAGGCGTACTCAATATATGGTTTAACATAAGCATTAGAGGCATAATTATCATATCAATATTTAAGTATGGCAAAAAATTAGATTTGTAAAGAGTAGCATCGTACTTTTCAATCAAAGAAGCAATTTCATAAGCACCCTTAAAAGCAACAAATTCTTCAGTTTGTTGAACATCATAGTAATTATAAACACCCTTAGCATAAGAAGATAGAATTCCATTATCACTAAACTCACATTGGTAGGGAAGGTATTTCTTAGGGTCTTCAGAACAACAAGTAAAATCATATAGTGCGCATAAATTCCAATCATAGCAATCAAGGTTGTCAGAATCGCGATTTTGAATCGGATCGGAGCCCTGATGGTAGGATCGCAAATCGTGGAATCTTCACTATGAGGATCGTAGAAACGTAGATTCTATGAACTAAAGTCGTAGAATCAGAGGGGTTAGTTTGGATCGTAAAGTCGTAGAATCGTACAACAGAATCACGATTCTGACAACCTTGATAGCAATGCATAGTATTAATATGATACCATAAAAGTTTCCCTTTTTGAGATAAGTGGTGTCGCACATAAAAAGCATGCTCGCCTAATGATTTTCCCTCAACTAAGCTAGTTGGGGTTTCAACACGAGCACATAGGGATCGAAGATGATCCAAGTAAAAAGCTTCAACAATGTGATAGATTTTGGTTGGTTCTTCAACCATTGGTGTAGTAGGTACAACTATTTTTTTTGGTATTTTGTGTTTCCTACCCATAACTAAAGATAGGTAACAAGAGCACAAAATAAATCTACTTAGTGATAAAGCAAACAAGCACACATGAGATATTCACCCCACGCTATTGTTCCCCGGCAATGGCGCCAGAAAAAGGTCTTGATAACCCACAAGTGTAGGGGATCGTTTGTAGCCTTTTTCGATAAGTAAGAGTGTTGAACCCAACGGGGAGCTAAAGGTAGAACAAATATTCCCTCAAGTTCTATCGACCACCGATACAACTCTAGGCACACTTAACATTTGCTTTTACCTAGAAAAATAATAAAACTACGAGTACTTTGCAAGATAATATTAGTTGTTTAGTAAATAACTTTTGTCAAACAAGAAGGTTATTTGTCCCTAGGCAATTGATAACTAGACCGGTAATCATTCTTGCAATTTTATATGAGGGAGAGGCATGAGCTAACATATTTTCTCTACTGGATCATATGCACTTATGATTGGAACTCCAGCAAGCATTCGGAATTACTAAAGATCATTAAGGTAAAACACAACCATAGCATTAAGTATCAAGTCCTCTTTACTCACATACGCAATAACCCACTTACTCGGATATGTGCTTCTGTCACTCACGCCACCCACCATAAGAAAATTATGAACGTATTGCAACACCCTACAGCGGGGACCCCTCATGTTTGCCTGAGACGGAGGGCACCGTAGGACAGCACCATAATAAAATATACACTCAAACCAACCACGATCATAAATTAGCCCATAGGAAAAAACAGATCTATTCAAACATCATAGGATAGCAACATATCATTGGGAAATAATATACAGTGTTGAGCACCATGTTTAAGTAGAGTTTACAGTGGGGGGAAGAGGTATTACACCGCTGCATAGAGGGGGAGAAAGTTGGTGTTGACGGTAGCAAGGTTGTTGATGTAGATCGCCGTCATGATCCTAGCCCCGACGGCACTTCAGTGCCACCGAGGAAGAGAGGGAGAGAGCCCCTCATCCTTCTTCCTCTTCCTTGGCCTCCCCTAGATGGGAGGAGGGTTTCCCCTCTGGTCCTTGACCTCCATGGCGGCGGAGGGGCGAGATCCCCTCCTAGATTGGATCTCCCTCTCTGTTTCTCTTCTATTTCATGACCCTCAGATATGGCCTTTCACCGTTTCTTAAATATCCAGAGATCCGTAACTCTGATTGTGCTGAGATTTAACACGATTTTTTCTGGATATAAGCTTCCTTGCCCTCGAAGTAGAGCTCCAACCGACATACGAGGTGACCACAACCCACCACCACGTACCAGGGGCCACTTGTGCCCTGGCGTCTTGTGGGGTATGTGGGCCTCCTTTTGCATTGATTCCTGCTACTTCTTGAGCTTGCGCTGATTTTTCCCTTGAAGTGGAAAGGGCGATCCAACAAAGTAGAGATAAGTATTTCCCTCAGTTGAGAACCAAAGTATCAATCTAGTAGGAGGCACAAGTAACTCTCCAATCTATGCACCTGCACAAACTAATAAACACTTGCACACAACACGGAAAAGGGGTTATCAATCCCTTCACGATCACGAACAAGAGTGAGATCTGATAGAGATAGATTTAAAACTAAAGTAAAAAAGCTAAATAAAGTAAACACAAGATAATTACAACAAGATATTTTTCGGTTTTTGGTTTTATAAATCTGAAAATATAAGATGGAAAATAGACCCGAGGGCCATAGTTTTCACTAGAGGCTTCTCTCTCGAAGAAATCATACAGTGAGTGAACAAATTACTGTCGAGCAATTGATAGAAAAGCGCAAAGTTATGAAGATATCTAAGGAAATGATGAATATAGGCATCACGTCCGTGACAAGTACACCGACTCCTGCCCGCATCTACTACTATTACTCCACTCATCGACCACTATCCAGCATGCATCTAGAGTATGCAGTTAAAAACAGAATAATGCCTTAAGCAAGATGTCATGATGTAGAGGGATAAACTCATGCAATATGATATAAACCCCATCTTGTTACCTTTAATGGCAACAATACAATGCGTGCCTCGCTACCCCTACTATGCCATTGGGTGAGACACCGCAAGATTGAACCCATCACAAAGCACCTCTCCCATTGCAAGAAAAACCAATCTAGTTGGACATACCAAATCGATAGATCAAATAGAAATACAAAGCTATCTTAATCATGCATAAAAGAGTTCAGAGAAGACTCAAATAATATTCATAGATAATCTGATCATAAATCCACAATTCGTCGGATCTCGACAAACACACCGCAAAAGAAGATTACATCAAATAGATCTCCAAGAACATCGAGGAAAACATTGCATTGAAGATCAAAGAGAGAGAAGAAGCCATCTAGCTGTTGGGTAACGTAGTATTTCAAAAAAAAAATCCTACAGTCATGCAAGATCTATCTAGGAGAAGCATAGCAACGAGCGGGGAGAGGTTTTTCGCGTACCCTCGTAGACCGAAAGCGGATGCATTTAATAATGCGGTTGATGTAGTCGAACGTCTTTGCGATCCAACTGATCAAGCACCGAACGCACGACACCTCCATGATTTGCACACGTTCAGATTGGTGACGTCCCTCGAACTCTTCATCCAGTTGAGGCCGAGGGAGAGTCTCGTTAGCACGACGGCGTGGTGGCGGTGTTGATGAAGTTACCAGTGTAGGGCTTCGCCTAAGCACTGCAACAATGTGATCGAGGTGTGTAACAGTGGAGGGGGGCAACGCACATGGCTAAAACAATTGTAAACTTGTGTGTTCTAGGGTGCCCCCTTCCCCCATATATAAAAGAGCAAGGGGAGGGGCCGGCGGCCTCATAGGGTGCGCCCCAAGGGGGGAATCCTAGTCCTATTAGGAGTAGGTTCCCCCTTTCCTAGTCCAACTAGGAGGGAAAGGAAAGAGGAGGAGGGGAGAAGGAAAGAGGGGGCCGGCCCCCCAAGCCCTAAACCAATTCCGTTTGGGCCTAGGGGGGCACGCCCCACACCTCCCTTGTTGCCCTTTATTTCCACTAAGGACCATGAAGGTCCATTGACCCCCCGGGGGTTCTGGTAACTTCCCGGTACTCCGGTAATTATCCGGTGACCCCCGGAACCATTGCGGTATCCGAATATAACCTTCCAATATATCAATATTTATGTATTGGCCATTTCGAGACTCCTCAACATGTCTGTGATCTCATCCGGGACTCCAAAAACCTTCGGTACATCAAAACACATAAACTCATAATACCGATCGTCATCGAACGTTAAGCGCGCGGACCCTACGGGTTCGAGAACTATGTAGACATGACCGAGAATCATCTTCGGTCAATAACCAATAGCAGAACCTGGATGCTCATATTGGCTCCTACATATTCTACGAAGATCGTTATCGGTCAAACCGCACAACAACATACGTTGTTCCCTTTGTCATCGGTATGTTACTTGCCCGAGATTCAATCGTCGGTATCATCATACCTAGTTCAATCTCATTATCGGCAAGTCTCTTTACTCGTTTCGTAATACATCATCTCGTGACTAACTCATTAGTCGTTTGCTTGCAAGGCTTATTATGATGTGTATTACCGAGAGGGCCCAGAGATACCTCTCCGACACTCGAAGTGACAAATCCTATTCTCGATCTATGCCAACACCACAAACACCTTCGGAGACACCTGTAGAGCATCTTCATAATCACCAAATATAAATAACAACTTCATTATTGTCTCTAGGGCATATTTCCTTCACTAGCTACTAGCTATGGACCCATAGGTCTGTGGTAAACTACTCACACAACATCGGAGGGGCAACAAGGTTGATGTAGATGCCCTCCGTGATCGAATCCCCCTCCAGCAGAGTACCAAAAAAGGCCTCTAGATGGGATCCCATGGGAATGGAGACCTGCGGCGGTGGAAAAGTATCTTCGTCAGTCTTTCTAGGGTTTCTAGAATATATGAGAATATATAGGGCAAAGAGGCGGTGCAGGGGAGTCACGGGGGCCCACAAGCCTAGGGGCGCCCCCTAGGGTGCGCCCCTACGGCTTGTGGCCACCCCGTGGCTTTCTTGGCCCCTACTCCAAGTCACGTAGGTGTGTTTTTGTCCAGAAAAAATCATCGTGAAAGTTTTATTCCGTTTGGACTCGCTTTGATATTCGTTTTCTGCGAAAATCAAAAACAAGGGGAAAAAACAGAAATTGGCACTAGGGACTAGGTTAACTAGATAATACCCCGCGCGTTGCTGCGGCATTCATAGTGCAAGAAATTTGGATTCAATATTAATAAATATAATATCAAGAATAGAAGTACATGTATGTATACATTATTAGCTAAGCATATAAGCTCACTATTAGAAGAAAAGGGTATAGTGGCAGAAATGTTCGTATTTAGTAAAAAAAGCACATGCTGATAAGTTTGGTTATGTTAGGTTTAATATTGAGACAACATGTGGAAATTTAATCAATGTGTCAGACGACTTGAGATGATTATCTGAGCGCCACAAAAAAGATAAATACATGATAGTACATATATATAAGCTGACGAACATAATTCCATGTTTAGATATATCACATGTCGAGCAATCAAGTGTCTTCCCTCAGCATACTTCATTGAAATGCTCAGATAATCACGTGAAAGAAAATAGCCACCCCAGCTCTAAATTAGGTCCGCAGGAACAAAAATAGACATCAAGTCTAAATGGGGTCTGTAAGAATTTCATGAATTGCATGTGTTGACACAATCTAGTTAGGATTCAGGATGGCGGGTGCATGTATTAAAAATAAAGTTCAAACTTTTTTAGGTGGGGGTTCTGATCTGGACTAACCTGATACATGAGAGCGTTCCAGATTTGTCTCATCTAGCTTCATGCGCTAACAGCAGGCTATGAGGTTGGGACCTGCTAGCATGTTGACTTCCATATGGTGGAACTTACAAATCAAAAACTAAACTCATGTTGGAGATAGGTGTCGCAGAGAAGCTGGAAAATACGAAAGGGATGGCTCACCAATGGCTGATGAGATTAAGAACAGAGCACAGGCAAGTCCACCCAGCTATAGCCTCTCGCCTCCTTTAGTTTCTCTTGCCCGCAGAATACAAAAAGGCAGAAGGAAGACCACCGTTCCTAGCATTAGCGTCCTATTAAGTTGTTCATCCTTTAGTGCAAACCCATCACCGATCACTACAAGAAATATGTCAACTTGTGACCACCACTATTGGTCACTGAATGGTCACAAATTTCCATTTGTGACCTTTTTGTGACCAAAAACATAAGGTCAAAAGCTGACCGTCATAAACTGACTATAACGACCTTTCTTCTGGAATGGTCGCAAACGTTTACGACCAAAACAAAAGGTCGTAGATTTAACGACCAACTGTTTTGGTCACTAGCAATCCGACCACACCACGTCAGATCCACCGTGGCAAGCTGACGTGGCAGACTTACGACCAAATGAAAAGGTCGTAAAATGGAATCAGCCCGGTCCATTTCAGCCGTCTTGATGGGCCAAGCCCAATAATTCAGACCATTTAATTTTAATTTTTTTCTCTTTATTTTGCTTATCTGCATGGGCCTGGCCCAATAATTTGGCCTTTTAATTTCTGGGAATGGAGCCTTTTTCTGATGAAATTGTTTTTTTATTCCACTATTGTTTTGGGCCACAACCTTTTTAGTCTAGTTCGAATTGGGCCTTGGCCTTTTTATTTTCTGTTATGAAGCCTTTTTATAATTTTTTTCTTACAGTCATTTCTTTTTTTATGCCCAAGCCTTTTTGGTCTAATTCTTGTTTGGGCCTTGGCCTTTTTAGAGCACAGGTTCTCATTTTGCATAACTATAGACAGAAAGGGCCAGGTGCACAAGTGATCCACAAGCCCAGGTGCACTAGTGATCCACATAACTTCACAGAAAATAAACAAAATGATCCACAAGTGGTCCAGGTTCACAAGATCACATAACTTCACAAGTGGTCCAGGTTCACAAGATCACATAATTTCACAGGTTCACAGGTTCAAAATGCTCTCAGCTCAGACTCCCAGGTTCACAGGTTCAAAATGCTCTCAGCTCTCAACAAAATGCAACAGCTCTCAACAAAATGCAACAGCTCCCAGCTCAAAGACAAAGAGGTTCACAGCACAGCTCAAACTACCTTAGCTCGAAAGAGAGCCATCAAGTGGGCTAACTGCTCTTCCTGCTCTTGAGACTTCTTGCGCAGCAGCTCAAGTTCCTTGTCGCGTGCAGCTTCAGATTCTTCCGCCTTCATCTTCATTGCCGCCAATTCTTCTTGCATCACTTCAGCTTGAAGCTCAGACCTCTCCAGCTTCTGCTCAAGCTCACGAACATGAACAACAACTTTAGTTGTTGCTTTGCCGGAGTAGTTCCTAGATGACTGGAGCCCAACATTCCTGAGGAATGTGCTTTGCTTGACTTAGGTCTTGAGGACTTGTTCGACAATTTGAACAGCAGACTTTGGCTCTTCACCTTCTGGTACCGGCGCGTCCTTCGTTTTTCCATCTCAAGCTAGCATATGGAGGAAAATGATAGGCATTAGTGGGAGATCTATTTCACATTTTGCAAACCAAACCAAGTAGGAGAAACCAAACCAGCACACAAATGGATTATTTGAAATAACCAAACTAGCACACAAAATCTATACAAGAAGATGATGACTAGTGACCTGGAGACATGCAATTGGAACAATATGATCACTTCATTAAGCCTAGAATGGTGGTTCTATATAAGATGGCTTCCCGAGTGAGCCGATCATCAAACTAACATTCAGATCAAATTTCATCATAACATAAAAAATGCATCCAATAGCTACAACAAGTTCTGATATATTTGTTGAAGTATCAAACAACATCAAAGCATGGAACATAGCGTGTGTTCTTGACTGGGTCCGAATCAAACAACATCAAATCATGAAAGCATCAAAGCTGGCTGTGAATCAAACAGGGCAAAGCATGGAGTGACTTACTATAGCAGTCTTGACTGGCTCCGAAAACCCGTGCTTCTTGCTGTTGTGGGTGGCCTTAAACAAGTCAATCGCAGACAGCTCCTCACCCTTACGCTCTTCTTTCTGAAATGTTTTTCAACAAAAATCAAAATGTTATTCAGCAAGAATCAGAAATGTTATTCAATGAGGATCAAACGGTAAGGTCTCTAGAGAAGAGTTCTCACAATGGCAAAAATGTGTGCTGTGTAGTGCCTGGAACCAGTTCTGTGATTGTACACGACTTTTTCTCGATTCATCTTGTTTGACACACAGGTTTCCTACAAAAAAGCACACTGTCAGCATGATCTAGCACTAGCATATCATGTGCAGAACATAAAGCATCAAACAAAGCTGAGACAAACCTTGTGTCTTGGGGTAGACCACATCTCCACCAGAGCTTGCCATTCACCATCCGTTAGATCAGGCACCGGAGACTTAATGCTGACTTTATTTGCGGCTATGGTATCAAAATACTTCTTCTTGATCTGATGGCGTCTGTTCTTTGAATATTTCTGCAGAATATCTTTGCACGAGGTCTTGATGGTCTCCGAGTCCGTGTTCATCTCAAAATTTGCCTACCAAGATAGCAAACAAGGTAGGAACAATATTAGTGATCATGCATAGGTGTAACAGAAAATAGATAGCGCATTAACTATGAAACAAGTAGCTTACAACAACTTTCCCAATGTAGTTCTCCAATAGAGTAGCATCTCTTTTGTATAGCTTGAAGTGAGGAAGAACCGGAAGATGGCTTTTTGCAATGAGTCCACACTCAGAAGCAAGCTTTGCTGCCTGTAGAGGCTTCTCTGGACGAATCATCCCTTCGGCAATTTGGATAGGCACCTTGCTACCAAGCGACTTGGTGATCCTCTCTAGCCCTCTGCCCTTTCTAAGTCTAGTCTTGGGATTCATTGCATCTGAAAATGAATCTGAACTCATAAATTAGAATAGAAATCGACAAATGCAGGAATCGACAAAAGCATACATGATCATTCCATTTGGAAAATGCACTAGTAAAAGATAGCATTGCAAAGGTCAACTTGCCTGATTGAAGCACAAGCTGCTGTTCTTCTTCATTGATGACAGCGTTCCTGTCAATAGAAGGTGCAACAGGGCTGAGGTCTGTGTGGACAGTGCATGCTTCATCAATGCAGATGGTTCCTGCTTCATGTAGGCAGACAGGGCCACTTCCATCCATGCTGAGAGTGGTTCCTTCATCCATGGGCGGCAACTCATCACCTGTTTGCACCGAGGTCTGAGAGTCCATGCGCAGCATACTTTCCTGATGGTCCGTCGCAGTCGCCATCATTGCTTTCTGCCTTGTGACTCTATCAAGGGCAGGTTCATCAGGTTCCAGGATCCTCTTTTTTTGTCCTGGAGCTGGGGCCATCACCCTTCCTGAGGCATTGCAGCAGATGTTTCTAAGCTCTTGTTCTTCTTGTTGACTGTCTTCTTAACACCAGGCCTCTTCGTCCTAGATTCCTTCAGTGCCTCGTATGAACAGCACGGAAAAAAGCATTAGATCACAAGAGAAATATGTGAGCACAAGGAATAACATAGAATAACAGAACCCCAACCCTCCAAGCAAGGCAGAGTTTGCACCTTAACAATCTTGTTGATTACAACATCATCCACTTCCTCTCCATCAATAACTTCATCCTCCTTAGGATTGTACTCTGGGTCATCATTGATAACTCCACTACCCTCTTGAACCTAATCACTTCTACCTTCTTGTACACCATTTGTTTTCCTAATCATCGACGCTATTGCACCGATGCCAAGGGACTGGAACATCCGATTGTTCCTCATGATATTTCTAGCCCTAACCTTCTCGTACTCGGTGAGAGGCTCTTCTTTGCATGATAAAGGAAATGTAACTATTAGGTGAATGTTTGGAATGCATGGACAGGCAGCCAAACATATCTTATGAAATTTTATTATCATTTAATCCTAGTTATTCAGGTAAGGAAGACTAACAGCACACAGGCACAATTAAGCCAGCTTATTCAGATTGCGGCAATACATTTCACTTAGCATATTAAGACACAGATTTGATGAAACTGACAGTATAACCACAAGGAGCAAGTTGCATACCAACGGTTGGCCTCATGCTTGACCTTGTCATCCTTGCCATGGATGATCTTGAGGTGGTGCTTGCAAAATAGAATAAACAACAATCATATACAACAGGGATAATGTAAAATGATGCACTTGTATCAATAAAAAAAAGCATTTGGACCATCATGCACATACAGTGATGTACTGTTATTAATTAAGCAAACATGTAATTGCACTAAACAAGCATGCATGTACAGTGGAAATATATGTACACTAAACAAGCAAGCAAGCAAAGTGCTACTAATAGAAACAAGCAAGCATTGAAGGAAATTGAAAAGAAGCAAGCAAATACTATTGATACAAACCTAATTAATAAGAAAGCAAGTAGCTTCTTCTCCATGTGCTACTCATACAAGCAAGTAGTGCTAATGGAAACCCTAATTAAGCATGTATGCTTGCAAGCAATATGTATGTTAGCAAGCAAGCAACATGAACTAGTGAATTAGTGTCATGTACACATGCTTAGACAGTCTGACAGCAAGCTAGACGAGTATATCATGAGGACCTTCAAAACAACTAGATGTTTCCACTAGTAAAGCATGAAACAACAGTACTTGCAGAAGTACAAAAGCAGATCATGGGCAGCCATAGAACGATATTACAACATCTTGGGCCAGCACAAGGCATCATTTTCGATGAAATCAAAGGGAAATAAACTACTGGTTTCATAGGGGTCAAGTAATTAAATCATACACAAGCAACATGAACCATGAACCAGAGGGAGGTCTTCCTGAAACCTCATCCACCTCCTCATCCATCCCCATCCCCTAAAATCAACATGAACATGAACCCTAAACCATGAACATGAACATGAACATGAACCCTAAACATCAACATGAACCCTAAACCATGAACCAGAGGGAGGTCTTCCTCAACATGAACCCTAAACCATGAACCAGAGGGAGGTCTTCCTCAAACCCTAGATCGACATGAACAAGAACAAGAACCAGAACCTCCAGGAGCTCGTAGATCAACCGAATCCTAACCCTAGATTGACCGAATCCTAACCCTAGATCGACCGAATCCTAACCCTAGGTCGACCAGGAGGGGGATCTACCGAACCCTAGGGGGAGAGGGGAGAGGAGAGGGGTACCTGTCGCCGTCGTCGATCGTTGATGATGTGGATGATGTAGCCACCGTCGTTGATGTAGAACCGTCGTCGAGTGGAGGGAGTGGATTCGTCGTCGAAGAGTGGATTCGTCATCGAAGGGAGAGGAGAAGGGAGTGGATTCGTCGGCGGCGGCGCACCGCGGTGCGGCGTGGCGGGGCGGCTTGCGGCGGTGCGGTGCGGCGTGGCGGTGCGGCTCGTGGCGGAG